>CAXAMN010005080.1:68662-85719 GCA_963970005.1 Durusdinium trenchii | reverse complement strand
AAGGAATTGGGGCTTGTAGAGGCCACTGTTGGGTGTAGTTTCCAGGAGCTACAGGGGATCCACCCACCATGCCACACAGAAGCCTCAAGAATACCAAAAACAAACAAACAACCTATTTCCAAGAAATAGGCCTGATTTTTTCCCAAGCATGCTTGAAGGCATGCTTGAAGGGATTGGGGCTTGTAGAGCATTGTAGAGGCCACTGTTGGGTGTAGTTTCCAGGAGCTACAGGGATTCTTCCACCCATGCAGGGCAGAGAGCCCCAAGAATCCCAAGGACAAAAAACAACCTATTGTCAAGAAATAGGCCCGATTACCAGTTTGGATGTGCAGGAAGCCATGGCAGGCATTCAGCCCCCCCCAACAAATGCAGACGAGGTGAATGAAATTATTGAAATTAAACGAGGCGAGGTGAATAATTTCAAAACATGAAATTAAGACGAGGTACGAGGTGAACGAAATTAATGAAACTAATTTAATTCACTCAGAAACTTGTCCCAAAGCCACCCGGCTTGCTTCTCTGCTCCCTCCATCACCATTACATACGCCCCCCCGCACCCGCGGCACCGCTGACTCGCAAGCTGCCGGCCATGTGTCTTGTGCCGCGACGCCCGCCAGAAAAAAGACACTCGCCTCGCGGCTGCTGGCTTTCGTCTCCCCCTTCTCAGGTCTATATATATATATAGGAGCTTGATTTCAGAGCGAATGGGGTATGAACTTGGTTGACTGCTTAGAGGCAACTTTAAAATCGTGTTCCATTATGCCTGTGGAGCAAGTTATGCCAGTGAAAATGGCTTCACTTTTCTGGGTGCAGGGAAGCATGAAGGTCGGGAGCCTTTTTCCAGGAGCAAAGTTGATTTTTGTTGGCAATTGAAGGAGGCGGTGGTGGAAAGAAACAGTTGGTGTGAATCACAACATGCTTTTGCCCACAGTGCTCAAGACAACAACGCAAAATGAAGAGTTCACCGAGGAAACTGTTAGCATTCCTGAGGAGTTGGTGCCACCATTTGAGAATGCTGCTCACTCCAAATGCACGTATAATTACATATAGCATGGATTCTACTTGTGATTCTGTAATGATTTGACATGACAGCATTGTTTTTCGTACGCGCGCATGTCTGACGACTATGTGCAAGATCCTTAGATCCTTGCATCAATCAGTGGGACAGTTCCTGGATCCCTTCCTTTCTGAGGCCCGGATGCTTTTTGAAGCCCGGACCCTGGGATGTGTGGAATAGTTTAGAGCTCTTGAGCTCTGGAACTGAAGGCTACTCCGGAGAAGTCATATCGAGGGTGACGAGAACCAGGAAGCTGCGTTTGAAGCGCCAACAGTGCCAGCGCCTGTGGCGTTCGCTCCGACTGAAGTGCCCCCACCACCTCAAGCACCCACAGCGCGTGCGGTGCCCCCTGCTCCTCCAGCACCCACAGCGCCTGCAGCGCCCCCTGCTCCTCCAGCACCCACAGCGCCTGATGCATGCCCACCGCAACAATCCTCGACACCGGCTGGAGTGCCTCATGAGGTTGTTCTCCGTAGGGGTGCCCAAGCTCGGGCCAGCACAGTAAAATGTTATGTTATTATGTACGTTGTATGTACATATCAGAAAGCAACGAAACATTTCAGGTTTCAGAATTGAATTCATCAGCCAGTCCAGTAGTTTCCCAGCGCTGAGGCAAAGCACCGAATGACAAGGCAAGGGGCTTTTCTCTTGAAATACCGGAAATATTAAAACGATTTTTGCATCTTCGGCCACGGGGTACACGCAATTGTGCGCAGTCTATCCATTGGAGTGCGTCTGGCCGCTTTACCCACAACAACAAGAAGTTCCAGGACAGTCAGCGGAATTGGCGCGCTCTGTTTGAAAGGACCCCCCTGCATGGACGTCACGAAAGAAGAATGAGCCAACCCGAATTATAGGCTTTTGTCCTGAAAACAAAGAGCTTGTGTTTTACAGGTTTTCTTCCGACCGGTGCAAAATTTGGTGGAACCCTATATGGCCTTTTCTACTTTCACTGATGTCGGTTAACCAGGTGCAACAATTCTTGGGGTTCACGTATTTTGCGGCTAAAGTCTTTGTTCATCTTTGCATGGGTGGTCGACCGGTTCAAAAATCAATGACAATCTGCCTGGCTAACAAGCTGGGAGTATTGCGGGCACATGTCCTGAAAACCACAAAGTGTCCAAAATCATCCAAAATCTAGGAACCTTAGCTTCTTTTTGATGCAAAGCCTTCGACAGGGGGCCTTCCTGGTGGGGGTGCGCTTTACAGGTAGAATTGGAGGCAGAGTCTCACAAAGGATTTTCACCAAAGACATTAGGGAAGTCCAAGTATGAAGAAGCAAGCGCAAAATATTAATACAGGATACAGAAAGTCCAATGATGCCAAAAAGGAAACAAGATGGAGCCCACGAACTTGATTGTACACACGGGCGCAAACACCTTTGGCCAAACGTCCTTGACACTCTTCAAAAACACTCTTGAAGGGCATTCTAGATATTCACTCTTTTAGAACACTCTTGCGGGAGGACACTCTTGTCGCACACTCTTGTGGGACACCCTTGCTTGCGGGCGGGACTCTCTTGCAGGACACTCTTGTTACGCACTCTTGTAGGGCACCCTTTTGGGGACTCTTGGCGGACGTTCTTTTGGGACATTCTTGCAGGCCACTCTTGTGGGACACTCTTGTGGTAGGGCAGGCACTCTAGGACTCTAGGGCTCTAGGGCATTTGGTAGGAGGCTTCCTCGAAAAGTCACGCATCAAGTCTCCAAAGCGAGCATTCTGTGACTCGTCAAGCCTTCAACATGAGCATTTTGTACGAGACGTCCTCCAAAAGTCACGTGGGAAGTCTCATCTGAGTGAAGACCTGCCAAGCAGTTTCATAATCCAAGCCCCTCGAAAGTCACCTGCACAACACGTGGCAGCCTGATGATTCCTTGTGCCTCACCCGCAAACTGACTTCCAGACCTCCTGCAGCTGCCACTATGCCACACTTGGACATGCAAAATTTGCATCGCACCGCACCGGAATGACTTCGACACATTGCTTCAGCCTCGAGACCTGTCACGGCTTCGAGGCAAGCGCTTCCAATCCTGGACGTGAAGTGCTGACCTCACGAAATGCACGAATCTGAAGCAAATGGCGCTTTTCTTGCGAATCTGAAGCGAAAACACGCTTCACATTTGCTTCGCGTTTGCTTCGCATTTGCTTCGCATGTGATTTTTGCTTCGCATTTGCTTCGCATTTGCTTTTTGCTTCGCATTTGCTTCGCATTTGCTTTTTGCTTCGCAGTTGCTTCGCATTTGCTTCGCATTTGCTTCGCATTTGCTTCGCATTTGCTTATTGCTTCGCATTTGCTTCGCATTTGCTTCGCATTTGCTTCGCATTGCATAGTGTGCCCCGCTCGAACTCGAACTCGATCTTGAACTGAAACAGTTATACTTATTGATGAACTTAACTTAACCCTGAAAGGATATATGGAAGGAACCGAACTCGAACTCGAACTCGATCTCGAACTGAGACAGTTATACTTATTGATGAACTCAACCCTGAAAGGATATATGGAAGGAACCGAACTCGAACTCGATCTCGAACTGAAACAGTTATACTTATTGATGAACTCAACCCTGAAAGGATATATATATATATGTAAAAGCAGTGTCAGTGCAGACCGATAGCAAGCAGGATTCGAACCGAAGGCACCTCGATTCTCAGGCGTAGCAAAATAGTCGAGCGGCCGACGGGCGGTAGGGTTAGGGAACCCTAGTTGGGTCAAGGGACCCGTGTTTTGAAATTGGTAGCGGAGCCCTCCCCGTAGGTGGTAGGGGGGAGGGTTCCAGGGTTTGGTAGAGTAGGTGTACAGCCTTAGGTCTGGTTGGAGCACCAAAGCAGTGTCAGTAGATCCATGGCGTCGTCGGATGTCGGTTCCCTGGGAAGTCAGAAGAGGTTCAGCGGTGAGAACCTCGACCCGACGGAATACAGACGATGGAGGCTTTGGGTGGAGGCCAAGATGTGGCCCTAGAGGCAGTTGAGCATGTGACATTGGAACAATTGTCTGAGACAAATGGCGACAGTCATATTTGGACAGCCCTGGATGCAAGATTTCCTGACAAGTTGACTCATGATTGGCTTGCTGAATGTTTGAAAGAGGTCTTCGAATTGTCAGCTACAGATGGTGAAAGCCTGGCCAATTGGACGTCACGGGTGCAGGAAGCATTCTCGAAGTGCAAGCGGAAGGTGTCAGTGGACTTTCCGTCCGAAGCACGAGGCTGGATATGTCTCAATGCAAGCGGCCTCTCTCCTGACCAACGGGCGATCGTGACCGCTTTGATGTTGTGGTGGCATCCATGCGCAGCTGTTTTCCAGAGTTCCTTGCATCTCGAAAGCATGCAAAGAGTTCGTCGGCCTTCATTGTGCAACAGGAGATGGAGGAAGACCAGAATGTTGACGTGCCCTATACAGGTGAGACAGACGGCCCGGATTCCGTTCAGTTTGAGGAGGTCGAGGCTTTCTTGGCCGAGTATGGGTTTCACGGAAAACCAAAACGCTGGAGAGAGCTTCGATGAGGAGGAGATTGCGGAAGTGCTGGCCGCCACCTGGAAGGAACGGAGGACCGAGATTTTCAAACTGCAGAAGTCTCGCAAGTTTGGACAGGCCAGTGCTGTGAAGAGGCAGTTCAACAAAGAAGTCAGCGACCTACAAAAACGCTCTCGCTGTCGACGATGTGGCCAAATCGGCCATTGGGCCAGAAACTGCACACAGAAAGGATCATCGAGCTCGACCCGCAGTGACAAGGACAAGGTCAATGGAGCAGCAATGGTTGAAGATGTGCTGTTGGTGTCATCCCCAGGATTCGGTATTCTGGACTCAGGTTGCAGCAGGACGTTGATTGGACAAGACACGTTGAATTCGTTCATGCGGCTGTATCAAGAACGGAACATGAGTTGCCCTCCGACAAAGGAACAACACAACCTTTTCCGTTTCGGAAACGGCAATGAAGAATGGTCAGAGCGTGTCGTGTAGCAGCCCGGTGAACATTCATGGCAAGGCCGGACGGATTGAAGCAGCGATCATCAAGGGCAGTGCACCGCTTTTGTCAAGTCGCAATACATTGCGAAGTTTACAAGCAGTGTTGGACTGTTCACAAAGCACGCTGTCGATTGCAGGTTCTACACCAAGGCCGTTACAGACAAACAGCGCCGGCCAATACGTGTTGAACGTGTTGGATCAAGATGAAGTTTTGCTGTGTGAACAACCTTCACCCTCAGACAGTTCAGATCAGGCTGACGAGACGGAGGATGAAGAGACAGAGACAGACACCGCCGAGCTGTCTGTTGGCCCAGAAAGAGAATACACCCGCAGAGAACATCGCTGTCTGTTGGCCCACCATGAGGCTTGGCAGAAGGGACGCAGCCAATGTGTCGTTGCTGAGCTGTTCTCTCCACCTCGCTTCTGTGAGGTGTTGCAAGAGCGAAAAGAAGCAGGCTTTGCCTTTGATATTCAGCAGGGTTGGGACTTGACGAACCCGGAGACGCAGAAGAAAGTGAGCCGACTGCTGGATGAGAAGAGACCTGAATTACTGGTATGTTGTCCTGAGTGCAAGCATTGGGGCGGCTGGTACAGGTACCAGCAAAAGGAGTATGCTGAACACATTCACCGATCAGAACCTCAAAAGATAGAGTAAAGAAACACTGGCTCACCGCAAATGTCCAAGAGACTGCCGCTCTGAGAGCAGTCAACGGTGCGTTGAGCTGGCTAAGCACTCAGTCGAGGCCTGATTTAGCAGTTCAGACATGGTGGGGGTCAGCAGTGTTTTCGATGTCTTCCTATGCTTTCGATGCACCTTTCGTTCAGCAGAAGTAAAGATTGAATATATAAATGGGAATGTAAAAGCAGTGTCAGTGCAGACCGATAGCAAGCAGGATTCGAACCGAAGGCACCTCGATGCTCAGGCGTAGCAAAATAGTCGAGCGGCCGACGGGCGGCAGGGTTAGGGAACCCTAGTGGGGTCAAGGGGCCCGTGTTTTGACATATATATATATATATGGAAGGAACCGAACTCGATCTCGAACTCGAACTGGAACAGTTAGAAGTCAACCCGGTGGACGAATATAGAAAGAGTCGAACTCCAAAATCGCTGTCGTCGATTCGAATGCGAATTCACACTCGAACTCGAACTGGTCCCCCCCCCCACCGGTGTGAAAATTGTCGTCAATTCGAACTCGAACTCGAACTGGTTTCCCCCCCTCCGGGTGTCAAAATTGTCGTCGATTGGAATTCGAACTCGAACTCGAACTGGTTCCCCTGTCGTCGATTCGAATTCGAATTCGAGCTAATGCTGCGTTGTAATGGCTCCTTCCTATTCTAAATTTCACCCTCGAATTGCCCACAACAGGAATGCTACGTTGCAATATAATGGCCCCTTCCTGCTCTAAATTTTATCCTCGGGTGGCCCACAAAAGGCATGCTACATTGCAATGGCTTCTTCCTTTTCTAACTTTTACTTTGGAATGGCCCATCAAAGGAATGCTACTTTGTAAATCGTTGTAGTGGCTCCTTCCTACTCTAAAATTTGCCATCGGGTGGCTCACAAAAAGAAATGTTTTGTTGTAATGTTTCCTTCCTGCTCTAAATTCTACCCTCGGGTGGCCCACAAAAGGCATGCTACGTTGCAATGGCTTCTTCCTTTTCTAAATTTTACAGTTGAATTGCCCACGACAGGAATGCTACGTTGCAATGGCTTTTTCCTACTCTAAACTGTATCTTCGTGTGGCCCACCAAAGGCATGCCACGTTGCAATAGGCTTCTTCCTATTCTAAATTTTACCCTCGCATGGCCCACAACAGGAATGCTACGTTGTAATATAATGGCTCCTTCCTGCTGCCCTCGGGTGGCCCACAAAAGGCACGCTACGTTGCAACGGCTTCTTTCTTTTCTAAATTTTACTTTTGAATGGCCCATCAAAGGAATGCTACGTTGTAAATCGTTATAATGGCTCCTTCCCACTCTAAAATTTACCATCGGGTGGCTCACAAAAAGCAATGCCTCGTTGTAGTGGCTCCTTCCTGCTCTAAATTTTACCCTCGGGTGGCCCACAAAAGGCGCGCTACATTGCAATGGCTTCGTCCTTTTCTACCCTATAGATCAGCTGAGGTTAAAAACAACCTCTGAGGTTATTCCCAAAAAAAAACCTCAACCATTGAATAACCTCAAGTTCTTGAGGTTATTTTAGGAGGTTATTCTTAAAAATAACCGTGATGTTATTTCTAAGAATAACCTCAAAACCTTGAGGTTATTTCTAAGAATAACCGCAAAACCATTGGACATCTATCTGAAAACTTGGAGGTTTCCAGTATGATTAACATCAAATAGTTTGTCAAATAGCTAACACATATATCCAACCAGCCATCAATATTTCAGCAAAAAGTTCCAAATCTTTACGAATATTTTCCAATATTTCAGCCAAAACCCAAATGCTTACGCATAACTGCAAATGACAAGCCTGGGTTCCATGTATAGCAACCGCCAAAAAATGTTTTCAATTTTCTTGTCTTCTATGTGTGAACACACCACCTTGTGAAGACAGTTTGTCCACAACACAACCAACACAGCTGCTGCAAAAGCCTTTGGACTGCTTTTTCAATCCTCAGCCCACATCATGTGCTGTGCCACACGCCAATGCTCCATCATTTTGTGGCTAATTTCCTGAGGCTTGTTACCTCTGGTGCAAGACTGAGAAAGCCTTTGCATGACGTTCATGAAGTCTTCTCCTTGAAAGACCCAGGTGTACTTGGGAGAGCTATGCTTGCTACTCATGGCTGCACGCACCAAATAATGCAGCTTGGATGTTATGTTGAACATCCCATTGGGCACATCTTGGTGCTGAAAGTGTTCATTCAGCAGATGGCACACATGGCCCATTTGAAACACTAGCTAAAACAAATTCATGGCATCACCAGTGCCTCAGCCAATGTGCTGGATGCCAGTGCAACAACTGGCACACGCAAAGAAAGACCTATAGAGGAGAAGCAACAAACATAGTTTGAAAGAATCAAACAGATCCAAGGAACTGAAACTCAAATTTGCAAAATTGTCCTCCAACATGCCTTCAATCTGACAATTTAACTTCAGGTAAATCGAAATCATCCTGTGCATCTGCAGCTGTGGGTTGTGCCACTGAGACCAAATCTCCAGCAATGGTTTGGCAAGTGCTTTGATAACTGCTGCCTTGCCTTTGAGTTTGATACCTTGCTTGTTCATAAACATGGTGGTTGTACTGAAGCTGCCATACTTGTCCGTGATCTGGTATGTTTTGTAGAGCGGTTTCAACGCTGCCCAGAACCAAGCCAAATTCCTCTTTGTGGAACCTTGATTCAAGAGATGAAAAATCAAAGATGTAAATGGCACTGCCCATGGCATATTGGTCATGGCCAAAGTATTTTGCGTGCATCCAATCTGCTGCCACTGAGGCTCCTGTAAGGTGTTTGATTCGAAGCAATTGACATTTTGATTTGCCTTCCCAAGACATCCAATCTGTGGGGGGCCACAGGGTTCCCTTCCACTCAGCATGCATTGAGAAATTATGCCACCTTGAGCTTCCTGCACCAGAAGCTCTGCAAATAGCACAAGCTTCCTTGCCCAGTGTGGCAGATTCAAAGTTTTGTTCAAATAATCTAAATCACCCACTAATGTGGTCACCACTCCAAAGGACCCATTGGCCAGGGGTTCCCCTGCTAGCCTGCCATGTGGAGATGTTGCAGAAAATTGTTTGCCATTCCAATCATGGCTGGGGAAAGTTCCTTCCAGCAAGGAGTTGAAACTCCAAGCTAGGACTGACACTTCATCCAATGTAGAATGTGTTCCATCTTGAAGTAGCTTTTCAATTGCCTCAGGTTGCAAGGAACAAGGAAGCTACAAGCACAAAATGATATTGAACAAATTGCATAGCAACCTGAAAGAAAGGCCTCTCTTGTTAGGTAAAATGTTCACTGAACAGTGGTGAAGAAGCACTCCAAAAGGTCGCCTGGCACAAATTCCTCTTCAAATATTTTGCAAATATATGGTCAAGCAGGTTTACAACTATGTTGTAGAAATACATCAGCCAAATACATTGCGCAAATACATTGAAAGAGATATGATATATAATGTATTTCAGCCAATATGTGCTGCCAAACTACAACATACATGACATGGCAGTTTTCCCTGGAAGCTCCTTTGTTCAGAAGCCCACTCCAATTCATGACCAGCATTCCCTTTGACCACGCTTTGCCAATGCCAGTCACTGGCATAGCATCTCCATGTATCTTGATTGGCAAGCCTTTGGAATAAAGGTCAGGCCTTCCAAGTGCTGGATGATCTCTCATGCAAATATGCTGGGAAAAGGTTTCCCAAAAGCTTCTCAGACTGTGTGGTGCTTCAGGAAAAAATGAAGAATTGAATCTGTCTGTTTAGTGCTTGTGCATGCAGTGGAACTGGAGATGTGGTAGTTGGATGTTCTGAAGGAAAAGGCCACCCTTCATTGGAATCTTCACTGGTAGTGCATGAGGAAGAGAAGAGACAGGTGCCAGCAGTTTCACAAGGTCTCTATGCATGTTGTTTTCATACAAGCCATTCGACCCCAGTCTAGCCAACTGGGCCAATGGATGGGGAGCTCTTGCTCCAGATGCTTCAAAATCAACTTGTGCCAAGGCAGCTAGTTTCTGAAGTTGCTGGGGGCTGAAAAAAGCCTTCAGCCCATTGCCTGTGTAACCTCCTTGCCAGCAGTCAAAGCCAACTGTTGTTCTTTTGGTGTAGGCTCATCCTCCAAGCCTGGCTTGTCCTTGCTAGAGCCACCCAAAGATTTCATTCCCTTTTGCATTTGGGCATGGTCATTGGCGCTGAGCTCAACCTCACCAGTTGGCAGCTGCATGGCTTTGTCAAGTTCCTTGACTTTTCCACTCTTGTTGCTCCAGAAGCTGTAGAACATCTTTCCACTCCCATCCTGTGTCTCGACTGGAAACACATCACCTTCATCCAAAGCAGACAAAAATGCCTGCTCATTGCCATTGAAGTAGTGGTGGATCATGATGGTCCTGGGGTAGGAGTGCTGCTGTTCCTTTCCAAAGCTCTTGTCATGGGAAGTAGTCGTATGTCTGAAAGAAGGGTGGTTGGTTTGCATGATCCAACTGCCATTCTTGTCTTTTTGGAAAAGCTTGTTCATCAAAGAGGTCTTCCCAGACCTGGTGACTGCTGAATCCACAACATCTAGAATGTGCTGAGGGATCTTTCCCTGCTTGCGCATGGTCTGAAATTTCAATCCCACATATTTGTTCCTCTTCTCTGTGGCATCAGGGTCTGTCTCTGGGTCTGAAACCTCTGGTTCCTCCTCTTCTCCTTCTTTGTTGGGGTCTGTCTCTGGCACATCTTTCTTTGACTTGTTGCACAACTCAAAAATCTTGTTTTTGCTTCCACTGCTCCCACCAGCTGCTGGTTTTTTGAAAGGTGCTCCATTGCTGCTTGGCTTCTTCAAAATTGGCTTCAAGGCTTTTGTTTTTGACTTTGGAGCAGCTTTGGTCTTTGCAGCAACTGTCCCCTTTCCCTTGGCAGCAGCTTTTGGGGTTGCCTTTGGCTTGGGAGAAGGCTCAGGTGCATCCTCCTTGGTTTTGGTCTTCTTCTTTGGGGTGACAGCAGTGGCAGGCCTTTTCAAAGGACTCTCTGCACCACCAGCCTCTGCACCACCAGCACCCAGCAGGCCGACATCTTCTTCACATGGAGTGGGCATTGCTGATGCAACACCAGGAGAAATTCAAGCACTAGGTGTTTGAGGCAAAAGGCTTACAAGTCTTACAAGTATACCAAGTAGGCACTAGCTTGTGACTCGGCCTGTTCCACATGAGTGCATGAAGAAGTGGAAAGCGTCCAAGCCACACAAGTATTTGCAAATGCATTTGCAAAGTATTGGCCAATTGTGCGCACAAGTTATTTGCAAACATTTACAGTTATTAGTGCAAAGATATTTCATTCACAACAGTGCCACTCTGATACAGTATGGTTCTCAAATAACTCTCACATCACTGCATAGTCCTCAAATAACTCTCAAATAGTTGTCAAATATATACATCAAATAATTCAAATAACTACCAAACAGCTCTGAAACCACAGCAAAGGTCTCAAATAACTCTCAAATAGCTCTCAAATACATATATATATTTCAATTGACTCTCAAATAGTTAAAATATCTCTCAGGTTGATCGATTATTTTCCAAATAGCTATAACATTGTATGAATCATGCCTGACAGCAATGCTTCACTTGCAGTTGATTGCAAAACTGCATCATGTCTTGGAGGATTTGGTCCAGATGTGGGTCCACAGGCTTAAGAAAAATATAAATGTATATATCTTTTTAATGAATGTTTTATATGTTTTATTAAAAATGATAAAAAAAAACTGAAGGGTTCAGTATGTACTACAAAGTACATACAAACTACATACAAAGTACATATCATTTTGTTGATTTTTTGTTGTTTTTACTATTTATCTATATTTTTTGGCAATGTTTTGCACTAAATTGCAGTGCTTGTGGAAGTAAACCTATACAAAATCCCCAAAATACGATGATGTCATGTCAAAACTACGCTGTAAAGCGCTCTAGCTACAAGCATTTGTTCACCTCAAACGCTTTGCTCAAATGCTTTGTCAGGAAGGGTCGCAGCTGTCCTGGCTTTACAAAGCTGATGAATGAATTCACAAAATGCTTTGAAAACAAATAACCAAATAGATTTCAAATAGATGTTCAGTCAACCCTCAAATAAATTCAGTTCACAAATAACTACAATTGGTTCAAGGCTCAAAGCGCATCAGGCTACTGGAGCCTCTGGATCTGATGAATCACCACCTGCAGGAAAGAATTTTCATCTAATGTGGCAATGACTTGATCCCATGAAATAGGTTTTCCTTTGGGTTCACGTTTTTCTTCAAACAATATACAACCAATTTGTCAAGGTTGCTTGCTTCAAAGAGGTTGCAAAGAGTTGTTGTGCCTGGCTCCTGCTTTTCCAAAAGCTGCTTGTTCATGGAGTCGCGCAAGTAGCTCCTCAGAACAAACACATAGCAACCCGCAAGGACCCTCTTGTGAGATGCACAAACTGTTCACTAAACAATGCTGGAGAGGCACTCCAAAAGCTCACCTGGCCCATATTCTTCGTCTTCCTCCTTGGCAGGCTTCTCAATGGGTCCAATGGAAGGTCAAGCAGATCCTGAGCCCCTCAATGCAGACAAAGAAACCCAGACTTTGGAGGAGTCTTTGGCTGAACATCATGCCTGGCAGATGGTCTGGGCCTCAGAACAGAAGCAGGGGAATGCCAATGAAAAAGGAACTGCTCTCAGATAGTTCTCAAATAGCCTCTGAAACTCTGTGCTCCATGCGAGATAGCAATGGGTGGAGGAGCTGGAGCATTTTTATACCTGATGTGGTTGTGTCACAATGTTTGTACAATGTTTGTTATACACTTAATGTTCTACAGCATGTGATTTCACATCTCTCAAATGCAACCAGGGTGCCCTCCCCAGGATCTGCCTCCACCACCAGAACCCATGGCAACAGAAGGCTGAGTGTAGGGGCCACTTCTTCATAAGTTGCAAATAATTTGCAAATAGCTCGCACCTGTGCCAAGGGCTTCATATCTTCCAAATGAATAAATACAACAAATAAGTAAATAAAACTGTCCCAGCCACACATCTGCTTTGGCCTCCTCAGCCCTCATGGGCTTCAGCCACCAATGCCACTCTGATGCAGGCATAAACTGCCCATCCACCTTTCCCACAAGCTCTGCCACACCTTCATTGGAAGAGCACCAACCAAATGCACTGCACTGTGCATACTGTGGCACTGTGCATACTGTGATGACTTCACAGCACTCTTCATCAGGTATAGTCGACCTGTGTGGTTCACATTGAGCCTTCTCAGCTCCCACAACAAATCAGATTTTTCAAAATCATATGGCAGATTCTTGATGTAGGCGCGCAGTTCAGACATGATGGGAGGGAGGCAAAGGAAGAGAAAACAAATGGTAGGAAGTGATGTCCATACAATGGTGTTCTGTCCATGGGCCTTGCTGCAAGACACTTGTATGTTCCACCTCTACCATGATCGGTTTCTACATAGTAGTATTAAATGTTTGCTCTGTGAAACGTAACTATATGGTGAAATGTTCTTGAACTTATAAGCAGCACTGCTGTGTCCATACAAGTGGTTGAGCTTTCTTGACAAGCAGCTGCAGCACATGTAATGCCTTGACACATTCAAGAGAAACCCTCAGGCTGACAAAAGTTGGTGCCATTCCTTTCACAAAGCAAGTTTGTGTTTGCGCTTAAGTGCTGAACTATTATATAACTTAGCCAAAACTTCTGAAAAAGTCTAGCTTTTCCCTCAAACCCTCCATGTGAGAAGATGCATGTCATCTTCTGTCATGTCCTGTTGCCCAGCCTTGGCTGACCAGCAAATAGCTTCAAATAACTCTCATAGAACAAGAACAAAATATTTGTAACTCTCACGCATAGCTTCCAAATAACTTTCACAAATAGTTTCCAAATAGCTCTCACAGAAGCAGCTTCCAAATGGGAATGCTTCTTGTTGTCCCACCTGTTTGGAGCCTACAATTGTGCAAATAATTTTCAATAGGTTCCAAATGACTCTCAAATAGCTTTCAAAAAAGCCACCACATCTGTCCACCAGGCCACTACAACTTTTGCAAAAAAGCAGCAGGCCAACTTTTCCTTGGAAGGGCGCTCAGTGGCTGAAAATCAATCCTCAGACAAAATTCCCAGGTCAATTTGCCTGGCAACTTCCTGCAGCAGACCTGCCCAGTGCTTTGGCAGTTTCTGGACTATGGCCCATCCTTTCAGCAGCTTTCCTGGCCCTGTGGTTTGCACTGGAAGTGGCTCTGTGCCTGAAGCTACACTTCCTCACACAAGGCAAGGGCACACAACCATTGAAATCCATCATTGGGCCCAATAACTTGCAACTTAGTTTCTTCTTTGGTGAGGCCATGCTTGGCTTCTTGGAAGGTGTTGCAATGCTTGGCTTCTTGCAAAGTTTTGCACTGCTAGGCTTCTTCCTCACAAAATTTCAATAGGGCAACACTTGCCAAAAGCACTGTGCTGCAACCACAACAGCACAACAACAAACATTCAAACGTGCCTCAGCTTTTTCTTTGGTGAAGGCCCAGTGCTTTCAGGTGAAAGGCTCCTGTTTTAACATAACATGGCTCAAGCATGCATTTAGAAGGCAAAGTCCAACAGTGAACATCAATCCTGTTCTGCGTCTTTCTCTTTGGAGCACAAGAAGCTTCTTCCTTCAAAGCCTCCCTCAGAAGATCCATGTCATCTGAAGTCAGGTCCTGAAGCTTAGCCTTTGCTGTCCTTGCCATGCTTTGTTGTGTTGGGTTATATGGAACCAAGGCCAGCGAGGTTTCTTTTGGTGGGTCTGGGTTGCTTGGGCTCTTGGTCAGGATCCTCCTGAAAATGGTCTTGGGTGGGCTTAGACAAGGACCAGGGCCAATCTTCTTGGCAGGCCCCTTGGACACCTGAACCTCTCCCTCAAGTTCTGCCGCAAAACCATTTCATCAAGCAAACCATCAAGCGCCTGCTTTTCCTTGAGAGAAGCCCTTTTCATTGCCCTTTGGTAAACATCCCCTTTGGCTTTCAAGTCCCTCATTTGGGATGCAGCAGCCCGGATGTACAATGAGCATTTGTCAATGAACTGATCGTCCCTGAGCCTGGAAAAGTTGATTCTGTAATGGTCTGCCTGGATTTTTTCCAATGCCTCTTGCATTTAATTTTGTGGGAAGATGCACTTCTTATCTACAGCAACCAGCTTTCTCAGCAAAGGAACCAAATTGGCCAGCCAATCTGGCAGGGGCCTTGTCTTCGAAGTAGCTTCTCCAGTGGCAGGCTCAAGCAAAGTCAACATGTCATGGGTCCCTTTCTCCTGAAGCCAGTCCATGATAGGCTTGATTGAGGTCTTTGAGGCCCAGGGCTGGATCAGGCTTCAGCCTACAATTCAAATTGCCTTTGGGGGTCATGGCTCAAAAGGAATGAAACCTGGTAGGAAAACTTGGTGGGAAAACAGCTCAAAAGAAATGAAATGCAAATAGTTGTCAAAAGGTTCCACAATGAAAAGCACATAGTCCATGTGCCAAAGACTGTACAAGGAAACAGGCAACGGCTCAAAAGGAATGAAATACACATAGTTTTCAAAAGGTTCCACAATGAAAAGCACATAGTCCATGTGCCAAAGACTGTACAAGGAAACAGGAAACAGCTCAAAAGGAATGAAATGCACATAGTCTTCAAAAGGCACCACAATGAAATGCACATAAGTCAAGAAGGTTCACATGTACATCTTCCCAAGAGTGTGTAAGCAAAACACATCAAAATCAATGAAATACACATATAGTTCTCAAAGGATTTCATGGTGAGATGTGCATATGCCCCCAGGAATCAAATGCACTTCTTCCAAAGACTGTGTGCCAACATGTGACAGGCTGCAAAGAAAAACACAATCTTCATTTCCCCATGCAAAGAAGATTGCATTTGTTCACTTCCTGTGTGCCACAACATCTCCCAAAGAATGTGTGCCAACATGTGGCAACAAAGATACATCTGGGCCACAGTTTTCATGTTCTGATCAAAGTATTCAAAAACATTTACAAATACATTTAGCACAACATGGGCCACATATGTTCTACAAATACTTTCACAAATCCACCTCAAGGTGCCAATGTGAAAAACAAGTGTCTTGACAGTCCACGTGGTAAACCATTCTGATGTTATTTTCTAGAACAACAGCAGAATAAGAATAACCTCAGAGGTTATTCTTAAGTATAACCTCAGTGAGGTTAGAATTAACCTCACGAAACAAAAAAACTCACAGGTTGTTTTAACCTCAGCTGATCTATAGGGTAAACTTTACCTTGGAACTGCCCACGGAAGGAATGCTACGTTGCAATGGCTTTTCCTCCTCTAAACTGTATCTTCGTGTGGCCCAAAAAAGGCATGCCACGTTGCAATAGGCTTCTTCCTATTCTAAATTTTACCCTCGCATGGCCCACAAAAGGGATGCTACGTTGTGGTCAGTTGGCTGGTTGCTGCTGGCGCCGCTGGCAGGTGGCTGTTGGTTGGTTGGTTGGTTAGCAGGTTTTTTGCCGCGGGGAGTTCACACTAAAATGTTGATTTCGTGGCAGGCGCGGGTTTCGTGGCGCGGGGGGAGTGGGGGGGGGCGCAGAGCGCCCCCCCCGCGCACCAGATCCTAATAAAACTAAGTGTTGGCTGCAAAGATGAGACTGTTTGCGCAGCGCGGATACTTTCAACAGGTTGATTGCTTTGTTGCTAGCTTGGTTGGTTCCTGTTCTTCTTCTTTGTTGTGGGTCGTGGCGATTGCGGTTGTGGTTGTTGTCGTTGCTGTTGGTTCTCGTTGCTGTTGTTGTGGGTCGATCCGAACTCGAACACGAACTGGTCCACCCCCCCTTGTATAAGTCCCTTAGTCGCCGATCCGAACTCGAACTCAAACTCGAACCGGTCCACCCCCCCCGGGGCTATAATTATTGTTGTCGATCCGAACTCGAACTCGAACTCGAACCGGTCCACCCCCCCCCGGCTCTATATAGTTGTTGTCGATCCGAACTCGAACTCGAACTCGTCCACCCCTCTGGCTCTAATTGTTGTCGATCCGAACTCGAACTCGAAATGGTCCACCCCCCCGGCTCTAATTGTTGTCGATCCGAACTCGAACTCGAACTGGTCCACCCCCATGGCTCTATAATTGTTGTCGATCCGAACTCGAACTCGAACTCTGGTCCATCCCCCTCTCGCTCGATCCACGCAATCTCGCGCATCGAACTCGAACCCGAACTCGAACTCGAACTTGAACTCAAACTCGAAGGGGATCAGTTAGAACCACCTGGGGCACGGCCTGTCGCATTTGCTTCGCATTTGCTTTTTGCTTCGCATTTGCTTCGCATTTGCTATTTGCTTCGCAATTTGCTTTTTGCTTCGCATTTGCTTCGCATTTGCTTTTTGCTTCGC
>CAXAMN010005080.1:28181-43510 GCA_963970005.1 Durusdinium trenchii | reverse complement strand
TACTACTACTACTACTACTACTACTACTACTACTACTACTACTACTAACTACTACTAACTACTAGTACGACGACTACTACTACTACTACTACTACCACTATACTACTTCTACTGCTACTACTACTGCCACTAGTACTACTACGACGACTACTACTACTACTCCTACTACTACTCCGGCCCCGGAAGCTTCCAAGTTTCGGGCCGCGAAGCTCGGCCCCCGAACTGCGCACTACTAGTGCTACTACCACCGCAATACTACCACTACTACTACCACTACTACTACCAGTACTACTACTACTACTACTACGACTACTACTACTACTACTACCACTACTGCTGCTGCTGCTCCTACTACTACTACTACTGCTACTACTACTACTACCACTACTACAACTACTACTACTACTACTCTACTAGGCGCTGAAGGACTCGTGCTATGGGCTGAAATACGTGGTTGTTTTGAAATGTCATGGTGGGGGTCACTCGAAGTCAAGTAATTTTGAGGGTGTGCAGGCAATAAAGTTCGTTCGAGATGCATTCTGGGGACATTGGTAAGAGAATGTAAGAGATGATGCGACACCCACGCGATCTTCCAGAATTGTTTGGGGCTCGGAGTGGGTCAAGACTTGTGTGGTTTCCTGAATTTTCCTGATCTTATTTTTCTCAAAAGGCTCCAGTCATTGCTAAGTCTTGCTTGAGCCAATCATTGCTTCGTGGAACTTGGTCGGGTGCTGTGGTTCACTGCCTTATGCTTCCATTTTTCTGCCTCTGCGTTCAGCACAGGAAGTACTATGCTCAAATTGCCCTATTGGCTCTAGTGGACCCCTTGGCTGGACTTGGCTCAGCGATTAGGTAGGGCTAGTTCTGACCAAAGTAGCATGAGCTTCGAGCTTTCGGGTACAGCAAAGAGCGCTGCATGGTCACGAGGCTGCAAGGCTTTGCTTGGGAACATCCAACCTGAGGTTGAAGAGTTGCAGGAACCTCCGCGAGGTACACTTGTGGCCCCCCAAGTTCCCAAGTCCTTGTGTTTTTTGTTTGCTTCCTCTCATTTCTATGTGTCATTGGTTCTCCTTGCTTTTGTTGTGCCAGTGTGCTGCTCAGGTCTCACAACAACCTGCAGCGGCCCAAGAAAAATGCCAACGAAAGCGAGAAACGAGAGGCTACGAACGCCTCAAAACCTGAAACGTTTGCAATTATGTGTGGTTGTCTGTAGGTCTCACCATGGGGTGTTTGGAGCTTGAAAACGGAAACAGACATATGTTTCTTTGATTGTGTTTGATATCTCTTTTTAATTCATGTTTTGTGGCGTTTGTGGCGTCAAGCGCGTTTTAGTTTTGATCCTCACCTGTAAACCTGAACGGTTTTTGCCAAGGCTGAAGCTAGCAGAGTGCGTGCTTTGCGCTTGTTTGGGCGTTCCTATTGGATCCCAGAGCTGTCCAATTTTTCCAACTCAATTGCTGTGTTTACCTGCCAGGTGGCCCGTTCCTCTCGGGCCGAGCCGCACGGGCCGAAGGAAACTGCTTTGGACACCGCTGACTGCACTGTTGTGCGAATTGCAGGTTGTGGCTCCGGGTGGAGCACAACAGCTTCAAGGCTCCAGGTGTGGGCTAGCGGCTAGCGTGCAAGACAAGAGCGCAAATTAGCACAAGCACCGAATAAATTTGTGCCTAAACTTGTGCATTGATGGGCTTGGTTTTACGATGTTTGATGAGCTTTATGTACCTTTTTTGTGATTTGAATCGTGTTCTTTTGGCCGAGGGTTCAGTGAGACTGAATTTTGCAAGTGCCAGGTTTCGGAGATTTCTCATGCCAAGAATTGCACAGTTCAGTTGCGCTTAGGGGGGTTGTAGGCGCCTCCAAATCCATAAAAGTCCGCCGCTTAGCCGCTAATTGGGATCCGTTTCGGACTTGGCTTGGAAGCTAATGGAGATTTCACAGGAGAACTCCTGAAGGACTTGGAGAAGAACTACCGAGCATGTGGCTTGTACGCAGGAGCCGAATAGAGGCCATCAGTGTCCAGCCAAGTGCCGAGGTCCACGCCTGGCCGCTTGCAAGCAGCCACTTGGAAGATGTTTTAATCAGCAAAGGCATTTTGTTGACCTGTTGAATATAGATCTGGTCCGCTGAAGCCTCCTCAGGTTTTGGTGCTCCAGAGGTAGCCCTCTCCACGTGCCCTTCCTGGGAGAGGTTGGTCCAAACAGATGAGCGATGCTCCTTCATGTTTAAAGAGCCATTTCGGATTGGCACTGACAGGTCTCCTCGAGGCGTGGAGACATGAAGACGGCTTTGGAACTTTGGAACTTGTGTTTGGCCAGTGACAGGCTTACATTGAGGTCTAGAAGCCGAACAAGGAGCCGTCGGGCTTTGAGAAGTTTTGCATGTAACAATACACCACAAGTTTTGGGATACTGCCACGATGCCAGGGAGAGGAGGGACAGACTCTCAGACTCACGAAGCCGCAGAGAAAGGAGAGAATTCAGAGAGAGGTCTCGTAGAAGAGACAGCAGAGAAAGAGAACGAAGACAAGGTAGAGATAGGGAAAGGGTTCGGGAGAGGGGAATGGAAGAAAGAGACAGAGCTCGGGAAAGAAGAGAAGTTGAAGAAAGAGATCGAGCCCGGGACAGAAGAGAACCGCAAGAAAGAGAAAGAGCTCGGGACAGAAGAGAAGCTGAAGAAAGAGAACGAGCTCAGGAAAAAGAACCCGAAGAAAGAGACAGAGCTCAGGAAAGAAGAGAAGCCGAAGAAAGAAGAACTCGGGAAAGAAGAGAAGCTCAAGAAGGAGAAAGAGCTCGGGAAAGAAGAGCAGCAGAAGAAAGGGAACGCGCTCGGAAAAGAGCTGAAGAAGGAGAACGTGCTCGGGCTGCTCATGAAAGAAGAGAAGCCGAAGAAAGGAGAAGAGAAGCAGAAGAAAGAAGAAGAGAAGCAGAAGAAAGGGAACGCGCTCGGAAAAGAGCTGAAGAACGAGAACGTGCTCGGGCTGCTTGGGAAAGAAGAGAAGCTGAAGAAAGAGAACGAGCCCGTGGACGGGCAGGCGCGGTCAAAAGAAGCAACATTTGCATTTACCCGTTGAACGGAAAAGAGTGGGGATCGCAAGTGGGAACTGGTTTTTCCAAAAGGCACAGACACGGTTGGCCACTGACTGGAGCACAAATAGTGGCGAATGTTTCTGCATAATTCTACCAATTGAGTTCAGCGACAGATCAGGGGTGAGAAAAGGGGGAAAAGCCGAACAGCGTTCTCAGTTACAATTGGATGTCCATAGGTGTTTGAGTGCCGGCCGGGTTCACAGGGGCCAACCGGAGCCAAACCACTCTTGGTCATTAAGATCCGCAAAATGCTGCGCCTGCCACACCACACTCTCCCGATAGATGAACGTGGAAGGGCTGCTTTTTGCCAACTGCGAGTCTGTGAAGATGATGGAGATATGCCAAGCCATGCGTTTGTCACATACATAGGGCCCGACAAACAGATTTAAGGTCCTTTAAGCTCCCAAGGCCGACATGCAGAATGACTGGCCCCCTTGCAGCCCGCTGTTTTGGTAGGCACTTGCACCGTAGAATCCGCCTGGGCAGTTGCAAACCCAGTACAGTCAGTAGCGCTGCATGGCGTGTGCAAGTAAGTAGTCATGTAGACATGTTTGTAGTTGTTCTAGGCGGTGTCCACTCTGGACCATTTGCATAGTGTTGTTGTGTTTGCAGTAATTCGTTGGTTTAGTGATTGGGTCGTATGGCATTTGTTCACCTGTCTTAGTTGACTCTCCTGTTGGGTTGAGTCCTGTGTTTCCAAAAAGACGAGTTGGGGTAATCAGATGGCCAGGGAGAGAAAGAGATAGATTGTCATGATGTCTCACTCCTGCGGCACCTGCGTGTACAGCGCCATTGATTGGCTTCAGGGCCAATCAAGAAGCCGCTTGCTTCGTAAGCTTTCGGACTCGCCCTTGCTTCGCATAGCATTGCACTCATGAACCTGTCGAGACTTTGTTCGGTCACTATGGGGCCCCTGCGCATAATTCCCCGTCACCCACCTTGTAAACCCCATACTGTTTAGAGTTTAGAGGCGCATCAAGGTTTCCAAGGAATATTACCCATTATTAGAACGGGGGGCGCAGGGTTGCGGTGGTAATGTTTGACGATGTTTGACGTCCTCCAGGCCACGTAGAACAAAGCGGGCCAGCAGAACTACACTCCCAGCACAACAATGCTGCACATTCACCCTGATGAGTGGTGATGCCCACAAATGTTTTGAGATGATATGAGTTGCATGGTTTGAGTTGCATTTGTTGGTGGCGGTGCGGGTGCAAGGGTGCAAGTTGAGCCGATAAAGTGCAAGGATGAGGGAGGAGGGGGGGTGCTGTCGCGCTGAGCGACCGAGGAGAACAAAAAGCAACATTCGGATCCAATGTTCTTGAGTTTGCGAAATCGAGAAGGCAACGCCTTTGGCCAACACGTTTCGGATTCGAAGTGGCCATGGCGCTGCGCTCCTTTGAGGCGCACACTCACCTGTGCGGCCACCTGGGAGCTGGGCCACAGACGCGGATCTTTGGCAACGTCCGCGGGCCAAGGGGTGGAAAGAGATAGGGGAAAGACAGAAAGGAGCGGAAAGAAAGATAGAGAGAGAGAGAGGGAGTGCGTGTGTGTTCAGAGAGAAGACGAGAGAGGAGAAGCTGCAGATGAATTTGTGAGGCCTCGAACGGCTTGAGCAGATGAATGCGTAGGGGAAAAGGTCGAGATAGCGCTTGTCAATGTCGCAGCGAACACATCAAGGGACTCAAGACCTACCAGCTACCAATTGACATGTAGCAAACGTCTTGAGGGCCAGAGTCAGAGTGTTTTGGGGTTCACTTCGCCCATTAAACAGGTGCATCAGCAAAGTCATGCAAGACCTTACAACACGGGCCACAGGCACACTCAGGTAGTAAGGAAGTATATAATTATTAGGAAGTGCTACTGTTTGGAGGTGTGGGTGGAAGACATGTTTGCAGAAGGGGCCCCTGCTTGAAGGAGGAGGAGAAACAAAAAGAGCACATCACGAATCACGAGTACTGAGTAGCAAGCTAGTCAGCTAGTCACTCCTATATACTTCCCATCAGTTACAGAAGCGCTTTAGGCGCCCCCGAATTCACAAAAATACTGATGGCTGGCTGAGGTTTCCGGAGGGTTCATGTTTTTTGTGATAATAAAATACGATGAAATAGGTATAATAATGTATAGTATGATGCATGTATACATGCATGCATACATACATACATACATGGGGAAGAAGCTACATGGTGTGCCAAAAAGGCACATGTGGAAACTGGATCTGGAACGACAAGGTCCGCAGCGGTACAAAGTGTCGGAAGTGCGGCACTTGGTGGCCAGAGCCCGCCTACCACAATGGAAAGGGCAAGGGTTATGGACGACCTCACAACAAGACCATAGCCAACCAGCAATGGCTTGAAGCACCGCCAGGGCTCTCAAAGATCAAGCCCTTGAAACGCGCGAAAGTACAACAAGAGGCAACCGAGCTCTTGTCAACCAGCTGGACCACTCTGCCACAAGAGACGCAAACCAAATTGCAGGCACTGGGGATTGGACCTACCAAGCCAGAAGAACCAGAGTTGAAGGACTTGCTCAAAACTCATCTCGATGCACTCCCTCAACAGGTACAGGAGGTCGTATTCAAGCTGACCAAGGTTGAGCCAATTACCGAACGAGAGATTGCAGCAAGACTCAAGGGTCAAGTGACTGGCCTCAAGAACATGTCAATACGCAAAACACAGCTGCAGGCCAAAATCGATGCAGTGAAGTCCCAATACACCTCACTTCTCAATGACATGCAAGAGCTACAGAGTAAGCTGTCAGAAGGGCAAAAGTCACTCCACCAGCTGTCTGAAGACTACATGAAGGCGGTGAATCAAACACCTACGCCAGCTGAGCTCACAGAACCGGCCGGTGAAACCGAGCAGATTCCCATGGCAGTTAAATCTTTTGTGCACAGCTTAGGCATCTCGTTGACTGAGGAACAAAAAGCTCAGTTGCGTGGGCTTCTCAAGCGACCCAGCCAAGACAGCGAGGATGCCATCAAGAGACGCAAAACCGAGACAACCCCGGCGGCACATCCCGGACATTGCGGGTAACAGTTCCTACGATGAGCATCAGGGGTGGACCATACCTGTCCCGGACGATGACATGATGTCATGGCCTGACAGTTCAAGTCCAATAGTTTTGCTTTCTGAAGAACAGGGGATTTCTTTTGAAGATGCATCACCAGCCTTGGCAGCACCACCAAAATGGGTTTGCCGCGCTGCTCCAGGCTCAGATGCAGGACCGGGGACAGGTTCAACATGTGCAGGGGCTATGACACATGATCCCAATGAACCATTTTGCACAGCAACCAACACAGTTGCCACTTTTGGGGAAAAGCAAGTTGCAGGGGACATGCAACCAGAAGGACAACCCAATGTCCAGCCAGCCTATTCCAATTCTGTTGGATACAAGTTTGACAACCTTCACGCGGCGGTCACTGGACATAGCTGCATCAAGCTCACTGGAGGTGCAAGCGGAGGGCACACTGCCTCCATTGAAACTTGGGAGACGAATCAAGCCATGAGCACAAATGTCTATGCCTCCACCACGGACCTTCTGATGCAGAACCTATGTATTGTGGTGGGGAATCCTAGCACAAGATGCTATGCCAATGCACCCTGGAGGGCCTTCTGCTGGATGTGCGCATACTTAGCAGAATTCAACAGGGAACCTTGGGGCACTCTGAAGGAAGCGGTTCAAACCTCACTGGAACTCAGTGAGCCGGTGGACATCAAGAAACTCCCAGGGTTACAAGACTTGTGGCACAAGCATGACTTAAACACTGAAGGTGATGCTGCACATTTCGTCAACTCCCTTTGGATCCACTCATCCACTCACAAACACGGGTCATGCAGTACAGATTCTCAGAAATCAAAGATGGGGGCTACGTCACTGAACACATCCAGCTGCCTATCGTCATCGACTACCCTGATGAGTACCTCGATGAGATAACCATGGATATGGGCAATACTTGGGAGATGACAAAATGGTGATGGTCAACCACATCAATCGGGCAGTTACGAAGGCACAGTCACCAAGCACAAAAGAGCTCTCAATCCTCACGGCCCCTGTACTGTTCCAAGGTCTTTGGACGGCTACTCCGGAGCCAGTGCGGAGTACATTCCCATCGCCTACATATTTCACGATCCTCGTCTACAAAGACCTCATGTGGATTGCAGATGATGGTGGCAACCCAAAAGTTCTACCTTTCCTGACTCCACAACTGCCTGGGCAAATAGTGCCGGTCTGGTGCATCCAGACATCTGCACTGGTGACACCACGCCAAATAGCACGAGCGTTGCCGGCTCCTGAGACTCCAGATTACGACCCACCTCTTCATGGAACACCTCCGAAGAAGGCAAAGTTCACCCAGGACAAAATGAGATTGCATGTTGCCAACATCACCTCTTTCGGACGGCGCACACTTGATTGGTACTGGAGTCGGGACAATGAACTGTATGTCTTCGTTGAAACTCATCTCGACAGCCAAAAACACCACTCCATGTGTCAGTACTTCGAGGTGAGGGGGCGCCATGCTTTCGGCTATCCAGCCCACAACAATCCGAACAACGAAGGAAACCACGGAGGCATCCTGATCCTTTATGACACAGCACATGGGCTCTCCAAGGTTGAGAACTTCGACATCGAAGGATGTGGTTACCAAGCCTTTCTCTGGGAAGCCAAAGCAAGATCCCTCCTTGTCATTGCAGTCTATTTCAAGACCAATGAGAATTTGCAAGGACCCACCAATTCCAAACTACTGGCGAGGATCCTGGCGCTCATCGATGCCACCAACAGACAAGCAACCGTACTCAGCTCCAAGTTCCACTGGCAAATCCTGGCTCCAGATGCCACCTTGCTCAATGGGAACACGCTGGACTATGCCATCATGCACCAAAACCTGGCCCCACTTGCTGCCTGCTCACCTATGCCTTCGAGCTCGACGAGGACTTCAGGAAGTACCACCAGCTTCGCAGCTTTCCTCCACTGCCCAATGTGCCGGACATTGGGTTTCGAGCATGGAGCACCTATGGCCTATGTCTCACAAGTTGAAGACATCCAGCTCTACGACACTGAGCCCAATGCAGGAGACAATATCTCCTCCAACAACATCCATGGGCACCACAAGGCAGAGCTGCAAATCTTGCAGTCCAGCACCAACCACTTGTACCTACCAAGTCCGGTGGTCTATGGAAAAATGGCAATCCAGCATACTGGGAACAATGGCAAGCACGGCTCAACATCATTCAGCGCCAGCCCAACCAAGCCAAAGGAGCCACCAGAGGCTATCCGGCTATCCAAGATGCACCACAACATTGGACCGGAGACCCAACCTGGGCGCAATTCCTGGACACCAGCCAACACTGGCAACAACACAAGGACCCACGGACCCTGGAGCTGATGACGCATACCATACAACACCAACTCGAAGCTGCACAGGCACAGAGTCGTGATGAAACACACCTCCAGTACACAGAATGGATCCGACAAGGGGAAGCGAAAGGCCTCAAAGGGCTTTTCCGGTCCTTAAAAGCCAGTGAACTGTCATGGCAAAGGCCGTACAGAGACATCCCAGTGGCAGATCGCATGAGACATCGACTACACACATGGCAAGAATTATGGCGGCCCACGGAGGACAACCAGGTCATGCGCCGACCGTCCATCCTACAAGAAGCCAAAGACCATGCGGCCACACTCCCACCATTGACCTTCGGTCATCTGGGTAAGACACTCAAAAAGCTCCCAGATCGAGCCTGCGGACCGGATGCCATCACCACCCAGCTCCCACGCACGGCGCCCAAGCAGGCCCTGACCAGCTTGCTCAAGCTCCTTCAGGACATGGAGGCCAAAGCAGAACTCCCATCGTGATGTTGGCAAAATGAAAAAGTGGAGAGACCAATTACGCACACCAGCGTCCTGTACCGGACGTGGTGCCGTTTGAGGAAAGGGCTAGTGGATGAGTGGCAAAAATCCCTGCCGAAGGAGATGGACTACGACAGAGCCAGACAGGGCGCCACTGCCCTCCATGTGGCACTTGAACGACTCCTACGGCAAGAAAGCAACAAAGCTCTGGACATCCATGGGATCACGGTACTCTTGGACATGCTATGACACCATTGACCTCAAACGACTGCAGGAAACAGCCATCAACCTGAACTACCCACCTTTTTGCCACGCAGGTCTACACGGGACCCAAGGCAGTCCTGGCTGAAGCTGAACTCAGCACATGGTTCCACAGCACCACTGGGGTGGCGGCAGGTTGTCCCCAGGCGCCTGGCGCCCTTCCAAGCAAGCCACTCAGATCTGACACTCAATGGCTGGGTCGACAACATCGGGTTTGATGGGAGCCACAAAGATGCAGACATCCTAGCCACCAATGTGGTCACAGCTTGGCACGAGTTGCGGGACCAGCTCAAAGCTGCAGGGCTCAGGGTCAACAACAGCAAGACCGCCTTCATTGTCACCGACAAAACGACACAGCTTGCACTAGCAAAGCTGCTGGTTTCAGATGACCCGCCCATACAAACAGTCATGAGAGACCTGGGCATAGACCACTCGGCAGGGAGGAGACGGCGCATAGCAACCTTGAAGCAGCGTTTCAACAAGAACAAGCAGCGCCGCATCAAACTCAGATCTCTCAAACTACCAAACCTCAAGAACAGGCTCAGGCTCCACCGAGGCGGAGTACAACCCGTTGCAATGTGGGGGTTTGAAGGCCAAGGACTTGCGCCTAGGTACCGACAAGGCCTCGGACACGCTCTGGCCACACACCTTGGGCTGCACCAAGGTGGACAGCCTGATGTGATCTATGACCAACACAGCAGCAGGGGATCAGATCGTCATCCAGCACATCCATGCATCAACTTGTGCACCATTGGCCCCAGGACCATCGACCGCACATTGAATCAGCCTGGATCCAACTCCGCAACAAGCTCAACAAACAACAGCATCCATGGTACCATGTTAAGGGGCCTATGGCCGCCACCTTAACGTACCTACAAGAGTGGGGATGGACAACACACTGCCTGTACCAGTGGACACGGTATGAGACTGCCTTCATGACTGAAGCACACATCAACCTACTTGATGATTGGCTCACCATTGAAGCCACTCTCCTCCAGGAGCTCCAACAGCAGCGAACCAGCCGATTTGCAGGCAAGAAGAACTGCCAAAGTCTTGTCAGTGGGTTGGATTGGGAAGTCGCCAAAAAGGCCAGCAAGAAGCTCTCAGCTCTCCAAGGAAAACATGTCAAAACATCCATTACAAGCAAGGAGAGCGGATCAAACACTGCCCACTGCGCCAAGTGCCAGCCACACCCAAGCACATCATTTGGATGCGCACGTGGCACCGCAACCAGGGCCATGAGGCCTTACCCATCCCATGGACAGAGCGGCTGCAAGATCCACTGGAAGACCCTTGTGGAGTTATGGTTGGATACCAAAAGAACCACAAGAACACCTGAGCCAAACCCCGGCCACTACAAGGCCACGGCTGTTGGCAAACCTTGGAACCACTTTCACTCCAAGCCCGGGCCCTGTTTCAGGGATTGCTCACCTTGGCCCAGTTTGTGCTCACTCCAGTGAACGTCATCGTTCAGCTAGGCTCCGTTTGGGATCGTTTGGGAAGCATGGACCAACCCTAAGAAAAGAAAAGGCTTCCTGGTCCATGGCTTTCCCCAGAGCCTTTCAGCCGCATCACGCCTCTGTACATCCACCGCAATCAGAGGACACCAGATGCGCCCGGCAGTGAACTGAACCACATTTACGACAACGACAAAGAGATGCTGCACTGGCAGCCTACGAACGAGCCAATACCATCTATGACCAGCAAGCAGAAGCATGGCAGAGAACACTCGACCAGGACCATTTCCAGGTGTACCAGCATGCAGCTGCCAGGCTTGAGAAGATCTTCAAAGATCACCAGCGCTACATCCATGAGAAACCAGTCCGGCGAGCTGGCCATACAACCAAACAATACAAAAAGCGGCTCATTCAACAATGCCGGAATGCCTGGAAGCAAGGGCAGCACCAATGGAAGCCTCACCGCAGTGGATACCAGTGCCACACATGCCAAGTCAGAGTTCATCAAGGTCTGACCACTGAAACCATCGAGCAACGACTAATGAGACCTGCGAGCTCCTTGAACATGAAGCACCAGAGCCAGACCTTCCGGCTAACAGAGCTGTTGGCAAAAAGGCAACCAGGGCCAGCATCATCGCAGAGCTCCTGACCGTCCAAACCCAGCATCCGATTGCAGCAGACGAGCATGCATATCAGGAGACCACCGGATACCTGAAATGCAGCAAATGCAACCTCTCGATCCACAGGCCAATGAAGGCATTTTCCCAGCCTTCATTCACAGCCGTTGCATCGATGAAGCCTACGGCAAACCACACGAGGCTCATGCCACCCACCACCTTTGGCAAAAAGGCAAAGGAAGCAAGTGCTCCAAGTGCGGCATTCAAAGCCACCTGGACCAAGACGATCGGGTCATTTTGACCAAAAGTCTCAAGAAAGAATGTCGCGGCCAGACACAAGCCTCTCCTACCCTGGTACAGCTTTTTGGCAGCCAGACCAGGCACAGCCAGGCAACCACAGGCCATGAGACCCAGCCGGCACCAACTACCCCGCCCAAGACGACCACCCCAGCCGATGGACCATCACCACCTGCTCCCAAAAAGCTCAAGTTCGAAGAGTCTCCTGAGGGCAAGAGGCCATCACCACAGGCCATGACACCTTCTGGGCTGGGTGAAGAAGAAGCCACGCCCACAACGGACCCAGAGCAACAAGCAGGTGACGAAGGCACCTACATGGAGGTCGACTACTTTTGAGATGAACCCTGAGCCATAGGCTAGGACAACGCCAAAAAGGCGCTCCAGACAGCCCACTTTAGGAAAAAATACATACATACATATATATATATATATACATACATACATACATACACACATGGCTCAAGGCCATTAGCTGCTCAAAGTGGCAGCCAATAAAGACCACCTGGTGCGTCAAGCCCCAAGCGAGCATCGTCTTGACTACCTAATCCCGGAAGGCCCAGGTACAAGTTCAAGTACAGCACATTCTTTGCTAGCAATCTTGAAACTCTCCTTCCTCGCCGTTGCTGAGCCCTTTGGCACCTGGCAGAGCTCGCCTGGGACACCACCAACGAGATCCTCCTCATCTTCTTCTACCCACTCCTTCGGCCTTGGGGAGTATCACAACTACCTGCTCACTTTGGCCGGGCACTTCTTGACTGCCCTTTCCTTTGGCCATTTCGTGATCGGTGCAGTGATCATGCAGTGGGGCCGGTGCTACATGGTTTGTGGACATACGATATGTCAGAACTGGATCTGGGAAGACAAACTACGCCCAGGCACCAAGTGCCGTAGGTGCGGAACCTGGTGGGCAGACATACCAAGCCACACCGGTAAAGGCAAGGGCTATGGACGACCAGCGAGGCCCACAGCCAGCAAACCAGCCTGGCCAGCGGCCAGAGGCTCCACCTGGATTGACCAAGTTCAAACCGCTCAAACGCACCAAAGTCCAGCAAGAAACCACTATCGGATGAGCAAAAGTCTCAACTGCATGGGCTTCCAAACGCAGGAAAACAGAGTCCGGCAACCTCCCACCATCTGGAGGACAGTGTGGGTAACACACAAAACGAAGACCACGAGGTCATGAATGGGGTTTGCGTGCCAATTCCAGCGATGATTTTGAAGCTGGACTTGGTACACACCACCAATGGGGTTTGCGGTGCTGTCCCTCCAGGCTCAGACCCGGCTTTGGGCTCGTTCCATGACAAGGTTGCAGGGGAGAGACAACCTATGTCCCAACACATGAATGCTCACAGCATGACCTTTTCGCTCACAAAGCCAAATCCATCGACCTCCAAGACACAGCGCCGATGGATAACAGTTTTGACCAACAGCCATCCTCCACGGAACTGCATGGCACCACAGTGATCCAGCTCAGAGGAGGAGCACCTTTGGAATCTGCTAGTAGCTGCACACCTACGGCAGCCATGCGCTTCCACGAATATGCTTCCACCACTCACCTCCTGCTACAGCATCTCACGATGGTAGTGGGAAACCCAAGTGCCAACGCACCATGGCGCACCTTCTCATGGATGTGTGCATAAACCCTCCAAACTTCATTGGGGCTTTCAGAACCGGTTGACATCAAAACCCTACCTGGGCTGCAAGATCTTTGGCTCCAGCACGAAACCATGGTCACGCAGTACAGAAGCGGTTGGTTCAGCAATGCACAAAACCTTGGATAGAAGGACGCCGCCAATGGAAACCGCATCGAAGTGGGGGTTCAGTGCCACACATGCCAGATCCGAATCCACCAGGGGCTCATCGCAGCCACGATCGAGCAAAGGCTGCAAGAGGACTGCGTTCAGCTCACACATGAGCCTCCCGAGCCCGACATCCCGCAAGACAAGGCCATAGGACGCAGAACCAGGGCCCAGATCATTGCGGAGATCTTGAATCTGGAAGCTCCAAATCCAACACCCGGCAGCTCACAATGAGCACGCTTTCCAGGAGACCAAAGGTTATCTCAAATGCACCAAGTGCCAGCTTTCGGTCCACAAACGAGCCTATGAAGCTGCCTTCAAAACCTTCGTGGACAGCCCATGTGTCGCACAAAACCACATCAGGCACATGCCACGCACTCCTTGTGGCAAACGGGCAAGAGCATAAAGTGCAAAGCTTGTGGGCTTCAAAGCCACCTCGACGCCGAGGACCGGGTCATCCTCACAAAGGAATCAGCAAAGAGTGCCGTGGGGCCACGCAAGGCTTTCCTACGCTGGCGCAGCTTTTCTCCAGTTAAACACAGCAGCAACAGCCTACGCATGCTGCCTCCGCATCCACCCCAGCCGCGCCCACGACACCACCTGAGACCACTGCTGACAGAACCAGCAACACCCTTGGCGCCAAGAAAGCTCAAATTCACCGAGGCCACCACTGGTGAAGCCATGATCACATTGCCTAATCCCAAGACGTCCACACCGGCCACGCAACCCAGCCCAAAGGAGGATGCTGAGGCAGCTGTGAGCTTTCAACCACAGGCACAATGCCCTGTACCCGACGGCAACGGGAGCTGAAGAGGAAGACTGTGAAGAAGACCCTGCTGTTGCACCTGACGAGCATGGTCATGAGCCTGCGACAGACGGGATCACTGTGGACTTCTTCTGAGACAATCACCCTGAGCGGGCCAGATCATTTTGGAAGCGCCCACAGCAAAATGCCATCAGACAAACCAGCCACAACGGCCTTGAACCTCAACTGCAGGAAAAATACACGCATACATACATACATACATACATACATACGGCTCAAGCGATGAGGCTCAAGCGATGAGGCTCAAGGCAAGGCTCAGGTGACGCCCGCAGCTGGGCACTTCGCGACGCTTCGTCCTTGACATTGTCGGCTTTTTTGAAATTCCCATCATCTTTGCTGGAATTCTGAAGTGCGAGTACCCTGCTGAACTTGTGTGCTTTCGCGAGCATTCCCAGATGCACTTGACACCTTGCAGAGACCATTGTCAATGTCCGGAAATTCATGCTTCTATTTACAAGCGTCGTGCGCTCTTTCCGGTTTGTGGAAGCAATTTGATGAGATGCGTCGTTGCTGGTTCAATGTCCTGATGCTGGCGCATCAGTGTCCTTTGCGGACTTGAGTTTTTGACTCCAAAACTCAAGAGAATCGAGCGATGTTCTTCATGCTTGTGTTACCTATGTGCAGATTTGTGTTTGCTTGAAGCGTAAAGAGACAAGCGGGTCGTCCTGATAGCTCGGACGTTTTTGTATATTGCGCAAACCTGTTGCAAAGATACCCTCCCCTGGTATTTTCTGCCTGGACTGCAAACACACGACGCTAGCGTCAGCAAAGTGAGTATTCCTGGCAATGGGCTTGGACAGGAGCCATGGGAATGGAACTACACAGGGTTTTTCGGCGAAGTTTTGCAGCGCTGTGGTGTGAAGAGCTGAAGAGCAGTTCGAAGCCATCATCCTTTACGTTCGACGTCCCAATGGCTTGCGCGTGCGTTTTGATTCTTGACCAGCAAAGTGGTTTCGCACAAAGCGATCTTGTGCCATTTCAGCACTTCTTTGTCATTGCTCCACGGAGCAGATACAATCTCGCACACATAGGTTTTTGTTTCAACACATTGTTTGGAAACCGTGAATTGGACTTCGCAAGTCCCCCCCCACTGAGCAGATACAATCTCACACACACATTGGTTTTGGTTTCAACACATTTTT
>CAXAMN010005080.1:0-21557 GCA_963970005.1 Durusdinium trenchii | reverse complement strand
TCTGGCTGCCTCGACAAGTTTCCATAAACTGTGGCTTAATCGCGGCGCAGCCATGACACAGGCAAGAGCGTTGACAGCAGATTGTCCTAACAGTTCTTAGGTTCTTGTGTGACTAGCACACACCTGTTGCACAGATATCCTATAGGTCACAATGAGATAGGACTTGTTGCCCAAAGGTGAGTTGGGAGTTTCGCTATGACCTCCTATCTCATGTGCGTTCAGAATGGAGCACTCACGAAAGAAAACGCGTGATGACACAGGAGTTGCTGACACGTGGCAGTTCTTGTTCAATTTAAGATGCCCATGCCAAAGCTCTGGCTGCCTCGACAAGCTTCCATAAACTGTGGCTTAATCGCGGCGCAGCCATGACACAGGCAAGAGCGTTGACAGCAGATTGTCCTAACAGTTCTTAGGTTCTTGTGTGACTAGCACACACCTGTTGCACAGATATCCTATAGGTCAAAATGAGATAGGACTGGTTGCCCCAAGGTGAGTTGGGAGTTTCGCTATGACCTCCTATCTCATGTTCGTTCAGAATGGAGCACTCAGGAAAGAAAAACGCGTGATGACACAGGAGTTGCTGACATGTGGCAGTTCTTGTTCAATTTAAGATGCCCATGCTAAAGCTTTGGCTGCCTCGACAAGTTTCCATAAACTGTGGCTTAATCGCGGCGCAGCCATGACACAGGCAAGAGCGTTGACAGCAGATTGGCCTAACAGTTCTTAGGTTCTTGTGTGACTAGCACACACCTGTTGCACAGATATCCTATAGGTCAAAATGAGATAGGACTTGTTGCCCACTATGCACTCCTATCTCGTGTGCGTTCAGAATGGAGCACTCTTGAAAGAAAACGCGTGATGGCACACGAGTTGCTGACATGTGGCAGTTCTTGTTCAATTTAAGATGCCCGTGCCAAAGCTCTGGCTGCCTCGACAAGTTTCCATAAACTGTTGCTTAATCAACCCGGCAGGCGGCGGCAGTGCAATTTTATCAACCTTTGCACTCATTCGCCAGTGATCGAATGAATGACATTCCATGTATAGCATTGCCCTCATACAAGTCAAGCGCTGGGAAGCAATCCAATAATGAACTGCTTTGCTTGTTCATGGTTGCGCGCAGATTCGAACCTGTCGTGATTGAGCTTGCCTTTTTTGCCTGTCGCCACCTGTGTTCTTGCAGGCTGAGACTAACCTGTTTGCTTTGCCAGGTTTGGTGGTGAGATGCGGCTTGAGGCAAGTGACCAGCAGCCTTTGATAGCCTCAACTCAGTAAGGAGACTACAGCATGTTCAGACATCAGAATCTTTGGTGTTTTGGAGGATCCAACAAAATCGTCGCTTCGATGTCGTCGGGGGCCCGAAGAGTACTAGCCTCCCAGTCACGCACCATGGAAGTGGAAATCCCTTGCGTGTAGGAAGATCATTTGCCCTGGGGACCATGGCATCCGCTTCCAACGTTGGTGAGTCGAAGATAGTGCGGGGGGTGACGCGACAAACCCCAAGATCAACATTTGTATATACAAGTCCATGGAGTCCATGGCGTGGCCAACTAAGCAACTATGAGCAAAAGATTGGAGACTTGATGCAAAAGAGCTTCCTGCAGGCAAGCACTCAACATCCCTGGAAACCCTTCTAACTGATTGCAAGATTTGACTTCCGCACCCTTTGCTTGCGATTCCGCTATAGTTGCTCCGCCCGTGGGGTCCCAGTCTAGGGCCGCAAGTGCCTCTTAACGAAACAGGTTGCTAAAGTTTGAGCAATGGTTTTTGTGTGTGGTAACATAGGTTACACGTGTGTCCTTGGCAGTCGCCTCAGGAAACAGCAGAGGACACACAGGACGTCCTAAATTGTGACCCACACTTCGGAATTAGTTCGTGCTGGACAAGTGTCCCCGTCTTCAGCCGGCGGTTGAGTGGGACAAGGCGTCGCAATGAACTCTGAGAAAAAGCATCGAAGAAGAATCCTTGAATTGCATCGACTGGACGGACAAAACAGTGTTGTAATTATAATATATAAGTTACATAATTAGTACAGTTTGGAGTTCTTGAATTTCCTCACAATTCTAGGGGCTTGGTCTAGATATCTACATTGCGGAAAGAACTGCTCAATGATTTTAGAGCCCCCCTATTTGATCCTATTTGAGGAGTGTCCTTCTTGGAGCAACCAATCGGATCTATCAACGAAACGTACAACACCTAAACCATCAAAAAACGACTGTTACGAGTTGAATTTGTTGTTGCTCTTGTTGAGTTTGTTGTTTATGTGTGGTGCGTTAGCCTCCGGTTTGTTCCGCCAGCTTTATGATGGGGGGTGTTGTGAGTGGGGGGAATATCTCCGGAAGAAATTGCCACAATTGCGGCGCCTGCAAAAAAACCTTTATAAAGATTGCTGAACAAATTACCTCTTCATTATAAAATGAGTTTAACCTTTTTGTTTCCTAAATCCTTTAAAATTTGAAGTTTTTATTGTTGGGAATATTTCTACATACTAATTTTCTTAATTTCCAATTTCTTGAAATTAATTTCCCCGCAAAAATTTTTGAACCTATCTTCATACTAAGTTCTTTAACCTTTGTTTATTACTTTTCTGCATCTCCCATGGCTCATTGAAACAGATGTTTTTTAATTATCTTTGCATTACAATCCTCTTTGTACCAATATTATTGAAATCTACCTTCATATAAAATATTGTTGAGTTGTTTGCGTGCCAAGTTCCTTTAAGCCTTCAAGTCCGTGTCGCATTACGTTACGTCTGATTGAAATTGTTTTGTACTCAACGATCATCGAACCAAATGCACAAGTAGCTCGATTCCCCCTGTTGCAAGGCCTGTTGAACAGCTCTGCATCACGATCCTCATCATCATAGGATTTAGGGTTTCACCAATTAAGATACAATCAAGACACGCAAAGCTAACCAAATATGTGGAGACAAGGTAAAAGTAAATTAGGTCAACAAGCAACAAGCAATGCCACAGCACCTCAACAAAAACGAACTCTGTCCAGACCATCGTTGCGTTGCGCTTGTGCTGGTTGACATAGTGCAACTCGTTCTGCCGCTATTGATTGATTTGGTCGATCCAGTGGCTTAATCTAAAACGGTTATATAATTGAGAAGATAAGCCGGGAAATTTTAAACAAAGGACGGGCCGATCGAGTTGGAAGATGAAATGGGGGAAAAGGGCAATGGAATTTGCAAAGGTAGAACGCAAGAATGACATAACCTTGGGTTAAGACTGGATCGACCAAATCAATCAATAGCGGCAGAACGAGTTGTAGGAACTAAAGATAAAAAATATAGAGTCCTGTATCGATTTATTGATGCACTAAATAATTGAAATTATAGACCATGTAGATGTAATAGTATTCATAATTTTAATACGTTTTAATGAATTATATAAACATACGAATTCATATTCGATGATTAATGATTGATGTTTTGTTTTCGCTCCTTGTGTCATTAGCTCATGGATGAGAGTATGGGCAAGGTTGCAAGTGGTCGGTTGGCTATTCTGTATTAACGTGTTATCCTGCTAGAGCCCCAGCACCAAAGGGACTGGTAGCCCCGTGAGCTTCGCGCGCACTGGGTGTCTCAGGCGGGATGAATCGGGAAGGAACTCGCAGTTGGTCGCTGGGTAAGAAGCCGCATGATCCGTGGAGGCTTATATGGACCTCCTTCCTGGCAGCGCCTTTGTCGATGCACTTTCATGGCCTGAGCGCCCTCGCTGAAAGTGTTGCAAGCCACGCCCAGGATCGAGAGTGCCCACCATGGCCGTCCGTATTCGTCAAAGTGGTGAAGGTGATTAAGTCCCAGGTCGAGTGGGCTTGTTCTTTCTTTTCGGGGTAGCCTTTCCACCACTCTCTGTAGCCAGGCTAATGTTCTCATCCATGGCGGTTGGTTTGTTGTGGCTGCGCTTTTGCTTGTGTTGTGTCTTGCTGGTTTCTGTTGTGATGTGGTGTGTTTGTTGTTGTTGTGGTGGTGGTGGTCCTGGTGGTGGTCTTGGTGGTGGTGGTTGTGGTGGTGGTGGTCCTGGTCTCTTGGTCTCTTTGGCCTCTTGGTCTCTTGATCTCTTGGTCTCTTGGTCTCTTGGTCTTGGTGGTCTTGGTCTTGGTGGTGGTGGTCTTGGTCTTGGTGGTCTTGGTCTTGATGGCGGTGGTGTTGGTCTTGGTCTTGATTTTGTTTTTGGTCTTGGTCTTGCTTGGCTTGTGGCGTGGTCTTGGTGGTGGTGGGTGCGGAGAATGATGATATTGATGATGGGGATTATCTTCTATAGATGATTTTGGAAATTTGTTTTTGATATGGATTTTATATATATATATATATTCGATTAGGATCTTGGTGATATATGTAATATCTTCGGATATTTAATATGTATTTGATTAGGATTTTGATGGTGCATGTATTTGGTTTGGGTTTTATTTCATATATGTATTTGATTAGGGTTTTGTCGGTGCATGCATTTAATTTGGGTTTTGTCGGTGCATGCATTTAATTTGGTTTTTATTTTATGCATGTATTTGATTAGGATTTTGTCGGTGGAGATCTTTGGAGGCATGGATGGCAACAATTGGATAGAATTGGATGAAAAGAGGGAAGCATGGGAACAAAAGCGGGGACCATGTGGGGGCAAGCCAGACTAGTGAAGCGAAGCAAGAATAAGGTGTTGAGGTTTTCTGTCTGCAGCAGGTCCTTCAGCTCGCCCAGTTGTACAACATGACAAGCGGCTCGCTTCAATTACTGGTTCCGAGTTTCTGGTTTTGCACTTATCCTGCTGAGGTTGGCAGTCAACAACTAATTGTCATTTCAGAAGCGATTGAGAATGAACGTTAAGCTACTTGAGTCAAATAGACTTGGAATCGAAGCCGATCGGGGTGCACTTGACATCAGAATTGCATAGAGTGTCAAGTTCCGCTGGCTTTTCCGTGCAGATGGCATCAGCCCGGAATGCCTTCACACTACAGATTGGCGAATGTTTGATGTTCTTTCGTTTTTGCTTTCATGTAGCAGTTCATTTTCGCGATAGGCTGTGCGAATTGCCCAGTGCTGTGCCGAATTCTTTCTTTTCAATTGAAAAAGTGATTCGCTTGCTTCGCCTCCCTGTGCTTGATATTTATTCCACATCGGTTCTTTGGACCATTCATAACCTGAAATCCGGACGCTGTGCAAAGCCTGCACGAGGTGTTTGCGCCTTTGGCGAGTGAGCGCTTTTGGTGCCTAGGGCTGTGCGCCAGGGATGGGCATCATTGCGGGCGAGACTTATACCATATATCACGAGAGGACATTGACATATAGATTCATTATTTTGGGAACGTTTTTGCAAACATTTCCTGGGGCCAAATGGGGGTCATCACTCAGTCTCGGCCGCAGGTCTGATATTCTAGCTCGGCGTTAGCCATCGACAAATGTTAAGTAATATATCATCTAGATATTCCATGAAGGTCCTTGCCGAGCTGGTGGGCTGTCAGGTAAGGAAATCAGATTTGGTGCGTTTGGCAGACCTCATGGGATGTTTGATTTTTTGTTTTGGATGCCAAAGAGGCTCCAACCTCAAGCAGTTGGGGACGACCTTACACCAGAGCTGATCAATGGATCAATGAATTCCGAACCGGTGTAGAAATTGTGAATACCTCAACACCCAGGAGGTCATCGCTAGATGGTTGCAATCCATTATAGCATCGGGAAAAACAAAAGCTTTTAGTAAGCCATGTTTCCCTCATTCTCTGAGCAACCGACAGTTGCTTCAAAGAAGGCAACCCCACGTGCCACCGCATGGCATCAAATCATTTTCCAGCATTGATGTTCAAAGTGAATGTTCGATGGAGGTGGTGCGAACCTGCGGTGACGGCTCTCAAATGTACACACGTAATGAAAGTTGAGCCGTAGTTGAGTCAATTTTGTTTGTTTCTATGTTCAACTGAAGAAGTGATTCACTTTTGTGCCTTGGACTCTTTCAGGGATTGGAGGGACCTTCCATGTTTCCAGACCTAGCTGCCTACATAGTGCACGGATGCCTTGAGTGAGCAAAGCCTCTGAAAGCTGATAAATGGCCAGTGCCTATTTGAGCCAACGTTTGTAGAGACGGTCCTGAAGCAGGGTACAAATGTGAATCCGAACTGCGATGGCCTCCAACCTAATGGCCCCTAATAGCGATGCCCTCCAACCTAATAGCGCGATGGCCTCCAACCTAATAACATAGGGCACTGGGCATGTCCTGCTTTGATTACCCTGGCCTAGAAAAGATGTTTGCATGACATGGTGCATAGAACTCCCTCAATTCTAGCAGCAAGAGTAACAGTTTGTTAGATGTTGTCGCTAGTTTTGGTTGCATCCATTCGCGATCATTGTTACAGTTGTGATTAATGATGTTGGAATTGTGAAATAGACCACGCAATGGACCGGGGCAGGAGGTGATAGTTGCTGTAAAGTATCAAGGGTTTGTTAAGCGCCTTTTGTCGCAAAAGAGGCCACTGCAAACACAGCCTTCGGCATGCCGCCGGCCACCAGCTCGAGCCCGCATTGGCAGGCAGCCTAATGATGCTTATTAACAGCGTTCCACAGTTCCAACCGTAGATTGAAACCAATGGAAACCAACACAAGCCAGACGAAGCAAGACAATCCACAAAACCGGTACTTGAAAATGAGTCTTCTTCCAAACTACTTGGCCGTTTGCATGTTTTCCTTTTCAGATCTTTTTTCCGACCGTCTCGAGGGATTGCGACACGCACCAGATATTCTTTTTCACACACAGAAGGCTTCAAAGCGACCGAAGAAGCATGATTTGTCGTTGTTTTTCTCCAAACCGTTTGAAATGAAAGACCCAGAATGACATCGAACAACAATACCCTGCTCAATCAGACTTGTGGGTGCATTGGAGTTGCACATTTTGCCGGGAGAGTTTGTTGATGTTGATTTCAAGCGAAGTCATTTGACAATGAAATGGAACGAATCCGAATCAGAGGTTGTCTATTCTGATCCAGCGATCGACATGTCTCAGTTCAATCACCTTAGACGTAGAGAGGGGGGGGAGGAGGGGAGGGGGTGAAAGAGTGACTAGGGCGTACACGGTTGAGGTGCAGACCGCTAGTGTCTTTTTCTACGCAGAGTCTTATCCTCTTGAACCTTATGGCAGTCAAGCATGGACACACTAGATAGGCCACTGGAGTGGAACCTGTACAAGTAGGCCTCTACATTTCCACCGTAAGGCTAAAACAGTCCAGCAAGCTCCAGTAAGCTTAAAAAGGAAACTACGGTGCCCTGTACTTACCAATTCCAGTGTGTTGCACACTATAGAAAAGGTAATCTCAAGGTATACTAGATACAGTGAGGGAGCGATAGCTTACTCACCTCAAATACAAAGTCAAAGACAATGTATCTCGGCTGGAGACTGTATCGTTCACCGGCGAAGATACCAGTACCGGCGCTCAATAGCCCTTAAATAGCCAGAGCTGTCAATCCTTCAGAAAATTCTAAATTCAAAAGGAAAGCGGCTTCTTTTGCACAGAGACCTATAAAAGCAGTAAACGACACCCGCGTAACGAAAAAAAAACTATGAATTAAGATGCCTTGCAAAATGCAAGGAGCGTAAATAATTCGGTCCGAGGAATGGTCTTCTCGAAAAGTGGTCTCGGCCGCTTCCATACACAGGACTTATACCAAAAATTTGAACTGCGTCAAAAGGACTCTCTCACATTGATACCAAAAATCAGCCAAAAACAAAAAGGAAGGAGATACCGGCAAATGTATGTACAAAAATCTTGCACTACAATTGCAAATTCATAAAATGACTTAATCATCAACCATAAATGGTTGTCCATTAGAGGTCACTCCAAAAGAGCGGCTGTGGTAGATATCATCAGTTCTGTAAAACTGTCCATACCTACCTGCAGATAATATCCGTTTAGTAAAACTGTATTTTTCTGCATGCTAAAGCTTATAAACCTGGAATGCAGGAGTATCTCCTTGTTGCCAACCAGAGTTCATTAAAACTTCAGCCTGGCAACTTAAAGTCAAACCTGGAAGCAAAGTATCAACTGTAATCAGAAGTATCTTCACTTCCTAGTCATCATTTAAGATTCAGCCTCCGCTCTGAGTTTCTGCCGCTGCAGTCGATGGAGCTGCTTGATCAGAAGTTGGCGGCCTTCCTTTCCTTTTATTCTCCTTCTGTCTCTCCTTCCTCCGCAAGTTAGACTCTCTAAGAGTCTCGCCCCAGCGATAAAGCTTCCTGTCTCCAGATGAAAGGGAAGCTGGTCTGAGTGAAATAAACATTGGACCATGACTGTCATCGTCAGAGGGTCTTGAGCACATAACCTCCGTGTCAATTATAGCAAAGTTCTCTGAAAAATTACAGACGAACTCCTTCGTGCTCACTGTGGAATTTGTATATTCCTCTTCACTCATTGAATGACCCCATTCAACAATGGTAGACAAACACGTATCGCCAAGCTTTGATCCCTGATATATTTCTTTTTCTTCTGTAGAGTATTCTTCCCAGAGTTTCTCAAAGTAAACTTCACACTGCTTGAGGACATGTGAAGATGAACTGTAAATTGTTGTGGGAATAGGTGCTTTGATACCAGGATCTGCTGCTACACGGGCTTCTGAAAACCTGCGGATCCAATGCTGCATGGTGCTGTAATAATAGTTAGCCATTGGCTGCCTTTTGTACCCAGACTTTCTGTAGGCCAAACTATTTGCATCACCAGAAATGATGTCCACCTCATATACAAAACACTCATAAAGCATCAATGCTGTCTGTTCTCCTGTCAATATGTGGGCATCCACAGCACGGTGTGTGTCAACATGATAATTACAGACTCTGATGGTATGCATGTTCGCTCGAGTAAGTGGAACACGCTGGTCCTTGGGACCATAGTCCTCAAATTCAAAGTCTGCATCCTTGAAATCTTGACGAGGCCTTGTTTCTCCAAAACAAATCTCATAGATAGCCCAAGTTACATCACGCTGTTGACAGTGACCAAGGTCTTGGTCATGTCCAGCAATGACCTTGACATATCCACCTGGTGCCAATCTAGCCATCACTGCAAGATTCTCCCAATCATTGAAACAAACTGTCCAATTCTTTTGCTCAAGAAAATCCTTGGCAGGAACAAGGAGATGAGCTTCCTGGAGAATCACGACATATGCACGTAAAAAGAAAAGCATGTTGAAGAAAAGGTTGTTTTCAAATTGCTCATATTGAAGTGACATGTCACTCTGTTTGCGTGGCTTCATTGCACGATCAAGTCCTTGGAGAAACCTTGGTGTGGTGTATTTCTGACCACGAACCATGTTGCCATAGTTCCAGGATAAAAATGTCAAGGACTCTGAGCTGGCCAATAAGTTAGTTCCATATTGTTCTTCTATTTTTCCTTCGAGGAACTTTTTGCACAGCTCTTCATAGAAGGCGACATAGTCCCAACTGGGTCCCTTGGGACAATATGCTTCCAGTTCTTCTCTAAAATGTTTCTTTGTCACCTCCAAATCTGCTCGAGCTTGTTCTGCCCTTTCAAGGGCCCTTGGATCGACCTGATACTTGTCATCCAAATAAATGATGCGGTCATCATTGATGAAAATACAAATCATGCTCTGAGCTGTCCTCATAACAATCAGGTGGAGGTACTGGACAGATCCTTCGAATGGATCGAACAAAGTCATCCTCGTTGATCATTGACTGATAGTGAGGATGGGAAATCTCACCTTTTCTGAAACAAACATGGTTCAACAATCTTGCGTGAGTTTCCCTGAAGCATTGTTGATAAAAGCCAATACCTGGATCTCCTGTAAGCTCTCCAAGCAACTTCAAAGGTGAAGTATGCAACTCACAGGTATTGTCAACATCCACTGTATCTGGATCAACAACTACTTCAGATGGAAAAGGTTCTTGAATTTCAGCCTCCAATTTCTTCTCTCCATCATCCTCTCTGACCTCTCTTATCTTCTCCACCGCCTTTTCCTTCTCCTCAAAGGTTGCATCATCCTGAACTTCTTCATGAAAATGAGGATCAGGAATTTTATTCAGGCGGCTTTTCTTAGATTTCCGCGGACTTGAAGTACCACCAAGGCTAGCATCCTTCTCACCTGATGGTAAGTACGATGCAGCTGAGTCCTCACCTATCTCTCTTGACAGAAAGTGTGATGCTGACTCATCCTTGGCTTCCTCCTGGTCCATTTCCATCTTTGTGTCCTCTGAAGGAAAAACACCTGCATTCTCATCAAAAACTTCTTCATCTTTTGCGGGTTCAACTGCAGGATCTTCTTCATGGACTTCCTCTTCCATATCTTCACCTTTCATAATCTTCATACCACCAGTATGGATCTCACCAGTGATAGTGGAGACTCTTGTGTAAGGAGGAACTTCTTCACCTGCCTCAAAAGCTTGTTGCGCGATATCCTTGGTGAGCAAGTCCTCTACAAGACTTTCTCCCATGGTTCTTGGAAGAGATTCTGAGGTCTCAAAATAATCTGTCCTCTCTGAACTGAAAAACTCCGTTGCCTTCTCATTGTCTTTTTTATCATTAAAAAGATGAGTAATCTTCACTGCTTCTCCCTGTAACACCTGATCACCTTCTCTATACTTGTTGACAATGGAGCGCCATACTGGCACATCGTCATCATCAAAATCAAGCTCCATATCATCTGCCATCAAGTTTGAGATGTTTTGAGCTGCCTGTTCTTCTTCTTCCTCACGTTCTCTGGCAAGCTCCTCATCCTTCTGGATCTTGAAGATACCCTTCAGGATGTTTTGTAGTACCTTTAAGTTCAGCTTCGATGATGGCTCAAACGTCCCTGAACTTACAGGCTCAACTACAACACGAGAGCAAGAAATCGCCTCCAAAAACTTGGAATTGTATTGGCGTTCAAACTCTTCCTTCTTGATCATCTCATACAAGGGATCAGAAACTGCAACACGCACCTGAACATATTCACGAAGTTGATAGCATGCATGTTGCACAAATCTGCTGTTGGAGTTGTGAAGAAAACTCTCTAAGTGGTTCCTGTCACGGTCAATCAAATACCACACAACTCTTGCAGAAAAACGGAATTTCTTGAAGTTCATAGCAAAATGTGTATGATACTTATCTGGATCCTCTTCTGCATATAAGGCGGCTTCTGAAGTCTTGTAAACAGGGAGATTTGTGAATGGATCCAAAATCATAAACTCTTCCCACAAGATCGAATGCTGAAGAACCCACCTGGGAAGCACCTTGATGAAAAAGTCACAAACAAGTTCAGACAAAAGGTGCATGACACGGCCAATCTCTTCCTCCTGCTTGAAGCGATAGTGCAATTTGGCAAATAAGGGACTGTTGAATGCTTCCTCCACTGAGTTGCCAAAATTATTCCACTGAGGTTCTGGAATACCAAAGTTCCAACCCAGCAATTTGGGATCTCTGCACATATCCAAGAAACTTGTAAGTTCTGCAGAATAAAGGCCATGGTCTGTCAGAATTTCAGCCCAGCGGCGTCCATTCTCCCAAGCACGGATGAAGAAAAACTGTTGGTATCCAGTTTGTGCCAACTCCATCCACTGGAAAACTCCAGGTTCAAAACTGGGTGCATACGTCTTGGGGTCTTCCTCTGTTCCATAAATACTTGGACGTAGCAACTTGTACCTTCTACAAAAATATTCTCTCTGGTGTCTTGTCAACCTGTCCCAATCCCGCACCAGAATCACGTCTTCTCCAGTGCTCTGAAGTACACGTGTTCCTTGGCGATCATGGAGTGATACCATGCCAATGTCATATACCATCCATGGGTTGAGAATCAGGTTGTTGACATTCTGAATGAACCATGTCATCTCACGCTCAGCAACATGAGCAGAGTCATCTTCTTCATCTTGTTGAGGTTCTCCAGAAGTCCTTGCTGTTGAGCCTTTTGAAGTGATGTCCTTCCAAAGGTGGTCAAAGCGGATCACTTCCTCATCAGCCTTCACCAGATTCGGCTGATCCTTGCTCAAAACCAATGGGTGTACCATAAACAAAGACCTCGAGGTAGCACCATCTCCATTGACAATCAACATTGGAGCACTATAGCCTAAGATGCTCCAAGGATTACGATCATCAATCTCTTTAGGTGGAATTAAAGACCATCCAGGTTGATAATGGCCTTCAGGCATCACCTGACGTGACCTCAATCGTGAACGATTGTACTCACGTGCAGGGTGATTGTCAGAGCTGAAAAATCTCGCAATGGCATTGAAGGTCAGCTCATCTAACCAAAGAGACATATGCCTTTTGGTTTGTTCCACCCCAGGCTCGTTGGCATTAATCCTCCTGATAACTTCCAATGCAAATGCCGTGTCCTGTGAGAGTCTTGTGAACAAGGATCGCAATTTTTCTTGTTGCTTCTTCTCCCTGTTGACCTGCTCCACCATCTCCTCTGCGGACAGAGGGATTCTGAACTCCTTAGCTGGCTCTGGAGCATCTTGTGGTCGTGGTTCATACACACTAATGTCCAAGTATGTGGGCTCTACATCACAATGTGCAAGCACCACTCCATTGTTGCTGAAATACAGAGGACGTCCTGCTTGAAGCCAACTAATCACGTCAAGCTTCACATACAAAGGCTGATCATAGTTCCTTGGAACCACTGTACCTGGACCTAAAGGAATGTAAGGCAAAGTTTGTGGATTGCTGTACATAAAATGAACATAATCTCTTCCTTCACCTCTACTCCTTCTATTCCAACTTTGATGATCTCTCATGAAACCATACCTTTCAATGCTGGCCCAGTTCTCCTTCTTGGTAACATGAAAAACATGTCCCAAACATCTTGCCTCAATAGAAGTCAATCTATGATTCAACTTCCCTGGACTGATGTTATATGAGAGTCCTGTATGCCCTTGGTTCACTCCCAAACGCATGGAGAAGGGCATATCGTATTGATTGCCTGTGTTGTGCCAAACATTCTTGTCCAAGCGAATCACCAAATGAAATCTTTGCTTCTCATCGCTATGCAATATAGCAAAGAATGCAAAAGGATGAATAGTAAAGGGTTTTGGCATACGAGCAGTTCCCTCTGTAATCAGAGGCACAAGCTCTACCATTGCCCTACTGTCCATCAATCTGTCGAGAGAACGATCGTGTCGTAGCATATAGTTGAGCCCCGTGCTGATCTTCCCGTTTTCGTTGTTCTTCCACGAGACTCTTGTTGACACGAACTGTCTTCTTCTCTCATATTCATCCTCTTCCTCTTGGGTGACATAGCCAAGAGCGTATCTGGCAATCTCTGAGAACCACCGTACTCGAAAATCGAACCTATCGTTGTTCTCAGGTGCCAAACACATTGCTAGAATGTCAGCTAAGATCAAATCATCCTGCTCTGAGCTCCTGTGGAACTCAACCAGCGTACGTGGGCGTCTCAAGCGATTTGCCCAGTTCTGAGATTCCCCTCAGGGAACCCTGTACGACCAGTTTTTAGCATACTCAAGGATATTGACCGGATTGGACGCTCCCTGACCGGCCATCTCTGTTGACACAAGGTCCACCGGTCAGAGGCCGGTGTCCTGAGTCTGAGAAATGACAGGTAGTTGACGATGCAAGGCAATAGTTTTCGAAAGAAAAGTGCTGATCTTGCCAAGCTAATTTGAGCCGCAGGCACAAATTCATGAAAGAGATTCAAATTTCTCAAAAACAAAACAACATGCATTGAATTCTCTCCTCTTACTCTCAGTGCAAAGAATCTCCTAGATAAAACACATCATGTGAAAAGTCAACATGTGTGCATACTGTAGGAAGCCATCCACGCAAATATGCCTTGTGTTCAATAAGAGATCTAAAAGGTGGATGTGCATCAACTTCCTTTAAACAACCACTGCGTACTGCATCTATCAAAGCTTGAGGACTAGCAGACTTCTTAGTAAGACAGTCAGCAAGACACCACTGAGTGCGTATATGTGACAAGTCAGCAATTGCACCAGAGCATGCTTCCTTCCTAAGCATTTGGATCATATGAATAGTCTCCTGTTGCTCAGGAACATGAGTAGTACTAGCTGTAGTCACAAGATTGTTAGCATCAGTGCGCATGTGAATGTCAGTAGAGTCACCTGTAATGTCCTTGATCAAGCCTCTAAGCATTTGGCAAGTGCCATAACACTTCATAAATGCATACAACTCTGCAACAGTTGTGGACAGGGTTGTTCTCTTGATCTTATAAGATTCAAAGAAAATAAGTGAGCCTCTAGCGTTCTTCTGTTTTGCCTTCCTTTGCTCACCCATAAAAATAACCATAGCACGTTGAGAGGATTTGTCACTGTTGTTCCTGAATGCGGCATCTGGCATAGCAATTAAACGTGGACTACCTTCAAGTGGCCAAAACCGTAACTCCATAGGGTCAGTCACGATTTGTTTGCACAGCTTGTTCAGGGCCTTGCAATCACCTATTGTAGGTCCTGCTGATGCTGATGCTGACCTTGAGAATTGGTAGCACGCTTGGAATTGCGTTCTGGATTGTAACCAGTTTATGCTGCCAAGAAGAGATCTGAAGGCTGCGTGCATGTCTTTGTCACACTTGTCCTCATCCTTCAAACCTTTTGGAATGATAACCTCAGTCAATTCTTGAACACAAAGGGATTGCTCTACTGAGATATACTCCTTCTTCTTGGTCTTCTCTTGCATCTTCCAAGCAACACGTTGTCCAGTAAACATCAGGTCATTAGTGTCCTCATGTCCAATCTTAAACTGTGACTTCACAATCTCCTTGAACTGTTTCAAAAAGATATCATTACCTGTCACAAAAAGATCATCAACATGTAAACAACACATACCAATGGGTGACCTATTCTTAGAATTACTGCCATGCACAGGGTCCATAAAATGCTCAAGCAACTCTTCCACAACTTCAGGTGTAAGCTGAGGCGTTTGTGTCACAGTATACGTATGTTCTGCAGGAAGAAAAAGACTAACAAGCGTTTCAGCTTCTTCCTCTAACGTCACTGTATTCTTCTCGTTTCGGATATCCTTGTTTGTCTCGAGAAGCCACCAAACACCTTTACGCTTAACTATTGAAGTCCGAAAACAAAAACGTGAACGCGAATACGTAGGTTCGGGAGTGCGAAGAGCTTTAGCGCGATACGCAACTTGAGCATGGCCATTTGCATATTGGTGCCAACCTGCCTTGTGCTCTACAGAGTCAAGGAAAGTCTGGAGTTCCTGATCTATCACAGGAGTCCATTTTCCATCCTCTACCTTAAGCTGTTTACGCGTCACCGTCTTCTCCGACCTATTTCCGTAACACACCGAAAACAGACGTTCTTCACAGAGAAAAGACCTACGAACTTCCTCCGCTGTGTCGTGGAATTCGTTCGGCGGCGCACCTGGTACGTAGAAGGAGACCGGTTCCGGTTCGGCTGGCATCTCCTCTGACGAGTAGTTCACAGCCTTAGGAACCTTCAAACATCCGGAGTAGCAAACGTACGTGCACCGATCGGCTCGAGTCGGAACTAATCCGAGTGAGTGTAAAAACTTGTCGAGTCGATTCCACCAGCGACGAGGCGCGTCGCTCAATCCGTACACCGAACGGGCGCACAATCCGACGAGATACGGCGGCAATCCGATGTCGGTCGGAAGTTGAACGTGAATAACGCGTCGCTCGAGGTCGTAAAGTTCCCCCTGAAGAAAGGCAGTTTTCAAGTCGATGTGTAACAGGTCCCAAAAAGAAGAGGCTGCATGCTGACATGCTACGCGAAAACCATACCTGGTCGCGGTTGGCGAGTCCGTCTGGAGGTCCCATTTCTGGGCATCTTGGAAGCCTCGACAGACCCATCTGGCCTTAAATTTCTTAAAATTACCATCTTTGTCAATCTTGATGGTCAGGACCCATCGACCGGTAACATAGTTATCGATCTTGTGCTTTCTTCGGCCACGATACTTCATCGCAGTAAAATCTAAAAAGCTGCGAAACTCCTCTAGTTTAGCTTGCTTGATCTCTTTCGCATACTTCCGGAGCACTTCCGGAGTAATCACACTCTCTGCCTTCGGCGTCTTCTTAGCTGTTGTCTTCGCAAGATACTGGCAGAATTGTGAAAAGCCCTTCGGATCATACGAGTTAAAACTCGGAGGAGCTTGGTTCGGACCTACGACACAGAAATCCATATCGTCAAAACTAACAAAAAGATTTTTCTCATCGTCCAGATCCTTGTCTGGATCCTTCTCAAAACCCTTCACATCTTCTTCATCAAAAATAGGTTCTGAGTCTGTCTCATTCGAATCAGTCGTCTGATTGCCGTCATCTCCGATTGTGCTCGGAGGCACTGGAATGTCGGCCGCTTGTGGCTGATTCGAACTTGATGTTGTCGGATTCTCCGAATGTCCAGGAAAGAAACTTGTCGGAACAGACTTCGGAGGTGCCGGAATAGGTTCGTCATGTCCCGGTAACTGAACCTTAGAACGTTTAACCTGAAACTTCACCTTAGCTTTTGGCAAAGCATCAGTTGAGTCCACAGAAAGCTTCCGCATGTGCTTGCTGTGACGTTCACGATTCTCCGGAACATATGGTTCTGGCTCCGGCGTGTTCGAATCGGGCGACGGAACGAACGGATGAACGGGATCCGTATCGATCGGAAAACCTATCGGCGGTTGACCCGGATCATCTGGCGGACGGGATTCGCTCGGAATCTCCGGTATTGCCTCTTCCGGATCACTCGATGGATATCCGAGTTGCTCCAAAGGAACATCGGGATTTCCGAAGTGATTCGGAACAGCTACGGAACCTGTCGGAGGTGGTCCCGGAGGTTGTCCACCCTGGTGATCATCAGGGTTGCCACCCAGTCCATCGCCAGGCGGATACATATCTTCATCATCTGGATCAAAATACTGCTGTTCCCCCGAGACTGGAATTGGCTCATAAGCCCTATCATCATCCATCGGTGGTCCGTAGTCTGGAGGTTGATCCCTTGGATCCTCTAGAGCTACTTCATCAGGAGTCACAACGCGCTTCACGGCGCCTGTCGTCTCTGCTTCGAAAACTATCATACTCCAATGATCTACCAAAAACTGTTCATAATGAGGAGACAGTTGTGACACAAACATAAAGAAAACCTGATGGTATTTTCCTGGCTTCCATATAATCAACACTGCATCATCTTCAGAGTTGAAGAGAGGATGCACTCTACCAAAGGTACCACGATAAACCTTACATCTCTCAAAATACATCTGTGGCAAGGTTCTTCGTCTAATCTCCTTCAGGCCTGGAATCAATGACACAATTCGAGTATCAGAGGATGTTGTCACATCAAACTCTGATCTCTGAGGTAGTGCATCGACCTGCCTCAAAGTTCTGATCAGTTCAGTAGTAGTGAACCTTTGTGGTAGTATATGTCGAAGTGGAACTGGAATTTCCGTCGTCTCTTCCGTTCTTACGGAATTCAACAAAATTGACTGATGAGCTTCTCTTTCTAACAAAAGAGCTGTTCCACACAAACTTCCAGAGTCAAAATTCTCCAGAAGATCTTCAATAAGGAAACTCTGACGTGTATCGGAAGTCTCACCATAAGGAAGGAAACGATTCATCTCAACCAAAAATGAAAATGGAAACTTCTTCCAGTCAGTATCCTTGAAGTACTGGTTGCTTCTAGTGGCTTGCACTGTTTTAGCTTGGAAGGAACAGTCACCAATACCCTTCCATCCTTGGCAGGATGCATAGGAATGGAAAACTGTCACGTAACTAATTCCCTTAGGACAATAGCAAAAACGATTCCTATCCACATCAAAGTTAAAAACCGGATTCTTCAAAGAAGAAATGAACTTCTGCAAAAACAAACAAACAGTCACAAACACATGTTTCTTCCTTCTCAACTGCCACTCAATCACATTACAACATAGCAACCAAATAGAAGCTCTGTTTTGTTTGGGAGAAGGGTTGTTGATCACTACACAGTGGGGCTGCAATCTCTCAAGTTGCTGCCAAATACCATCTTGACCCTTCAGAGTGGAAAAGTTGTATCCTGCCTTGAAATCCATAGGAGATGCAACTCTAACACCATTCCTTGAAAGGAACCAAGATAATCCACTGTTTCCATGAAGTAACTCGACAACATCAGGATGATCATCATTACAAAAGAAAAAGGACTGTTCTCCAAATTCGGCATCAACATACAGTTCGTGATCTTCACGTAAGTTCTCCGGATTCTCATCGTCTAATGCCGGTATGGAAACATCATGCCACTCATCGTGATCGCGTCTAACCTTCGACTGATTCACACGTACCACTGCCTTACCAGTGTTGGCTTGGACCATAGCTCCTTCTTGTCCAAGTACTGTGGCACGAACCCAACGTCCTTTATCCTTGAACCTTGATGAATCCTGAGTCCAAATAAAAACCTTCTCTCCTTGGAAATAGGGACCGTCACTTGGCATAGTCCTTCTTGCAAGATCTGCTCGAAGGTCCTGAGCTTGTCGTGCTTCTTGATGAGCTCTCAAGGCCACACGTTGTAGTTCCAGATTTGTACGATCTTGCGCGGCTGCATTAGCTGACAATTGCTCAGGGCTTGCGGTCTCAAGGTCAAAAAGATCTGGTGGACGTCTTCCAGTTGCTATCTCTATTGGTGAATATCCACTGATAGTCAACTGACAATTTCTTGCCCAAACTACCTTCTTGACCACTTCTCTGACCGTAACACCACGAAAACGTGGGTCATCCAGATCTACTTTCATCACATGCCACATACGTTTGAACAAACGTACAGCTGTCTCTGCTCGGTTCGGCCAAGGAGTTCTTGGCCCACAAGGACATTGTTGTATACCATGGAACCTGTAGTATTCAACAAAAGCATCTGCGAAAAAGGCTTCGTCTCCTACGATGGCCTTCGGAACGCAGTTGTTCTCATCAGACCATTGCCTCAATGCTTGGATGGCGGTTTGATCTATGAGGTCTTTCTGTGCCGTAGCCCCGAGAAGATTTGTGGCACCATCAAGAACAAGTAGAATGATATACTTGTTCTTGTGAAGTTCAACCTCACAATGATCAGCAAAAACAACATCACCAAAACATGAAGCTCTAATACCGGAGACTCTGGCTCGTGGCGGAGGTGCCACTGAAGTGTTACAAACACGGCAGTTCCTGACAACTGATTCATACTTCTCTAAAACAGAGTCAGGAAGCTTCAACATAGAAGCACGCCTACGAAACTGAGTAGGACTCATATGGTAGTGCTTCACATGAAGCTTGTAAAGCTCTACCTTGTCCTCCAGTCTCTGCAACATCTTCCTATATGCCGGTGTCATTGCAACAACTTCACTACCAGGTAATGGGATTGAAATCCGCCTAGGCTCAAGAGCGCCATCACCTGGTTCAAGTGGTTCATGTTTATCACTTGATGGTCCTTTTGATGCTTTAGGAATTTCTACAAGTTCACCTTCTGGCCTCTCAGGTGGTTCTGAGGGAGTATACTCCTCAAAATCATCACCCTTTAAATCATGTGGAGGCTCAGATGGTTTCAACTTGTGTCCTTTCCAAAATGGATCATAACCCTTGGAGGTATACCGAAACTTTTGCGGCACAGGCTTTTCCGCGGCACTGGATGGTACACCTTTCTTCTCTGAAGAGAAGCCTGGTTCCCTGTCCCTTGCAATGGGAACCTTCTCTGAGGAGGAGCGCACCACTGCATCGGGATCACCAATGCCACGGTGCTCAACGCCAGCCTTCTTAATCTTAAGATCTGGAATTTTGGCATCTGGCTTGAACTTAAAAATTGTTCTACCACGCCATTCATAGCCAAGTTGTAGGTCCTTCCATTTTACCTTGCGCCAATCATCTAGCTTCTTGATTTCTTCTCCTCCTTCTTTCTTCTTGATGATTGTCAGGCGCAAGTCTTCCAGCAAGTCAGTGTCTACAGGACAGGACTTAGTTGCTGGGAAAAGAATCTTCCTGTAATCCTTGTGGTGACGTGTCGGTTCTCTCTTGTGAACATCTACTTCCCAGTAGTCAACCACAGGATATGCATGCTCAGCTTCATCTTCATCACTATTGTGATCAACAGAAATATGGCCATATTCATAGTGAGTGAAGTGAGAGTAAAAACTCTTCTCGCGCCGAGCCCGCAAACGCACGTCAGACAGATACCATGCAATATCTTGGAAGTCCAAAACAAGATGAGTACTGGCTGCAACCTTCAACTCCAAATGTTTGATACCAAGAGGCACCGATGTCAGATAAGCATGTTGAGGTGTCAGCCTGAGTTCAAAGCCTAAGTTTCTCATCTGTGGCAAGCTCATAAGCAAAGGGACTTCTCCTTCTTCCACTATGTCGAACTCTGTATTGTGGATCGCCCATGCGCGATCATACATGTAAATCACCAGTTTCTGAGAGCAAGAAGCCTTCTGTGAATTGGCAAAGTAAAACTTGCTCTTGGTAGCCTCAAAAGAGTACCATAGTCCACAATTTGGGTGACTGTCGACATAGTTACAAAAATAATCGACTGCACGCCTTGATCCCATAGCTCTAGTGCATCCAATGTCCAGGATTACAATAGTTGGCGGGAAGCGATTCTCAGTCAAAAATGAAATAGCCTGCGTCTCTTCCACTTCTTCCTCAGCGCTCATAAGCGCAAAGTCAGCAGGAGCACTTGTGAGCATCTCCTTTGACAAAGAGTACCTCACAGGGGCACTCATGCCATCGAAGATCGTCTCACCATTGTTGACTTTACAGTCAGCTTCATCTTGACATGAGGTCATCATGCCTGACAGCAAGTTCACCTCACTGTCATGGACTTCAGCTGCTGTTGTCACACAATGCGCAAAGAAACCTTGGTGGCTTCCTGATGCTTGTGAAGATCTTGAAGGTGCAGGCAAGGAGCGTGGCTGTTGTTGATTTGCATAGTTTGCATCTTGTTTGCCATCTCCTTTATCTTTTCCTTTTCCCTTCTTGCCTTTTCTCTTGCCTTTTCCTTTTCCTTTGTGGGAAAACCATGCTTCTTCAAGCTGTTGCCAAAAGTCATAGGCATCTTCATGTTCTCCTTGAAGATAGTCATTCATATCTTCGGCAAGAATGGCATCACATGCTACTTGGTTTGACTCCCAAGTGTCCTCATAAAGATTCTCCTCAAAATACTCATCTGGATAAGTTGGCGATTGCTCATCAGCATAGTGGCCTTTACCTCGTCTCTTTCCTCCTTTTCCTTTTCCACGAGGTCTGAAAAATCTGCGGCCTGATCTTCCTTTGCCTTTTCCTTTTCTTCTTCCTTTTCCTTTGCCTTTTCTGGCTCTTCTTCCTTGGAATCTCCTCTGGAACCAAGAGAAATTCTGTTCATCATACACCCAAAAGACATCGTCCAGGGCATCAAGAAATCCTTCTATTCCATCTTCTTCGTCTTCGGCCCAAAAGCCATATGTACCATCGAGTTCTCCTTCTTCAAACACGAGGAATGATCTTCTACCTCCAGCACCTGTCGGCTGCATCAAAGGATTGTCTACTGAAGTCTTTGTCGTGCAGAACATCTCAATGAAAACTGTCTTCAACTCTGCTGTGGTGTATTGCTGCAGGACCCTACCACGATGAGTCATCAAAGAGGTCAAAGTGTGCCTCTGGTCCTGAGACAAATCTGCAAGTGACAGCATGAGTAAGGCAA
>CAXAMN010005069.1:294977-343360 GCA_963970005.1 Durusdinium trenchii | reverse complement strand
AGGACACTGGCGACTCCTCCACAACAGCTCGGGCCCAGGGCGACGATACAGCGTAGGAAGCTCCCTACGCTATCAACCGACGCCGAGTATGCGCGAGCAGCGTAGTGCACAGGATTATGCTTTCGAAGCTCTGCACCGTGTGTACTTCTATGATGCATGGAGAGCGCAGCCGGTCTTGGACGCCATAGGCTCTGATCTCATCCTGCCATCGCGACCAGGCCTTTTAGTGCATGGCTGCTACTGGCCTCAGCAAAGTCCGCCGCCTGAAGTCCTTTCTGTCTCTGATCGTGACCCAGACAATGAGGAACATGCAGCTCAAGAAGGGCAGATGCCATCCTCTCCTGCAGAGACTGACGATGCAATGGCTGAGGAAGCTACACAAGACGTCGTCCTGGTCCACAGCTCCCCATCTGAGTCGCCCACTATCCCGAGCACAGAGAAACCAGAGGACGATGATGCCCACATGGAAGATACTGATAGTGCCAGCAGCTCTTCCACAGAAGCGGGTGATTGCCTTAGCAATCGTCCTGTTTCTCCTGTTCCACGTCCCGAGCAAGAGGACAGGCGGGCGGCTGGCGATGATGCAAGGAGTGTGATACCCCCACAGAACGTGAACCATCCCAGTGATAGCCCCGGGTCGCACTTCTCTGAGTCCCCAATCAAGCGAAGATCAGGGCCTAAGGCTCATACTGGGAGAGCGCAACCTAAAAAGTCACGCAAATCACCTGCCTCAACATCCAGGCAACCGCTCGACAGCGTTCCAGAACATGCGCAACCGCCGGCCACGCTAAATGATCTAGCCAGTCGAAGCGCTCCAAGGCAGGAGACCCCAGCGCGCAGAAACCCAGAGACGCCACCTGATTGCCCTGGCTCAGCGCAAGAGCGCCCAGAAGCCATGACAGAAATTGATATTGTCAGTGATCAAGAGCAAGCAGAGCGCGGAGGCACAGCCGCCACTGATCTCCAGCTGGAATCCGAACAGAGAGCCATGCAGATTTTGTACGACTATCAAAAGGCAGCGGGAGCCACCAGAGAAGCTCACGGGCAAAAGGTGCCGCTCCCCTCCATACAAATCTACAGTGACCTGCCTAGAGAATGGCCGATGGCGAGGCTTGCTGTCTCCAGCAAGCAAATCAACCGCCTTGTCCGCACGTTCCTCTGGAGGAGAGTGACTGAGCAAGCTCTCCATGGCTCCTCGTTTATAGACATTCCAGATGAGATCAACCAGGCCTACATTGGCGATCTTCTCCTCATCAGTGAAGCTTTCGCTGCCCCTCTGTCTAATCTCTTTGCTTTCGTAAAAAATGGGCACCCAGCATGCCCTTTCATTCCACAGAAGCAGCTTGCTCTCTATGCAAACCCTCGTTTCTGGCAATATGGCCTCCTAGCTTTCATTGCGAGGTGCTGTTCCTTTGACAATCAACACAGAGATCAGGGTACAGGAGCAGCCCAAGCTAGGGAAGGAAAATCGCAGACCGCAAAAGAAAAAGATGTAGATGCCCTCACCTTCATGCGCACTGTCATCATGTCCTTCGTCAGGGGGATGGAGTATGGAGAACAAACGCTACCTACCAATGACCTGTTTGTTTATCTACCAGTCCAGATCCTGCCTGACCTGGTCACAGCCATGGAGCAACAGGGCTTCAAGCCAGCAGAGGTGAAGGGGGGCTCTGGATATCGGCCAAAAGAAGAGGGGGCTGAAGACAACCCATTGATCGTAGTGGGAGTGCACACCAAAGACAGTGTTTATGATCGATACCCCCGCATGCCGAATACTCCCTGGGCCGAAAGAGCGTACTCTAGTGGAGCCCTTGACCCGTCTTTGGGACAAGCCTTCGCTTTCCCCTCCCTGTTGCAACTGCGAATGCGCATTGAAGTCCCCGGGTGGAGAGATCTGGCAGCAGCCAGAAATCCCACAGTTGATCAGCCAGCAGAAGAGGACTCTGACTCAGACGGCACCGGGTCAGCAGAACGGTCGCCACGACTTGCTCTCCCAGTGCCGGTGGGAATGGCAGAAACGCAGGCAGACGAAGCAGACGAAGCCACAGAGGACGAGGCCATGAATGCTGAACCCAGCTATGCCTTTGCCAAGGGGTATGGAAGTTTTGGCATAGGCTACACTAGACTAGCAACGGCGCTAGGCAATTTCGAGCAAGGGGACAACGGCGCAGAAAGCGCAGTGGTAGCACAATGGTTGACCTCCGGGCTCAGAATTGCCATGTCCCGCATAGGGTGGAATCTGATATCTACCCGTTACAGCTTGACTAAGGTCCCTAGTCCTGTCCTCAGTGTGTACTACTGCAAAGGATATCCTCTCACTCCGAAGATGGCAGATCGTCCATACAACCAATATGGCACGACTCACTACTCCGAAGAGAAATGGGATGAGCTCTGCAGATGGCTCACTAGGAACCCCACGTTCAGGCTCCAACTCGCGAGCCATAAGAAGGCACTTAGGGATCACATGGGCTACAGTCAGGAAACCGCTGATCCAAGTAACAAAGCCCGCCGCACTGAAGCAGGAAGTTCCACAACTGCAGCAGGGTCTTCCTGGCGCAGCAAGCCTCCCCCCCCCACCTTCGCCCTCAGGGTGGTCCTACGGGTGGTGGCAGTAGTGTAGTCCTCATCAGGAGTCTCCACACACCACAACAGCCTCCGTGTCGCGCAACCTCCGCCATGAGATGGGTGACCTTAGTCACCTTCTCTATTGGGGCGTAGTTGCCACTAAGGCTTTACAAAGGACACACCTCCTGTACCACAGTTGTTTGGCTCAAGCAAACCAAGCACCTACATAGCAATGCCGCCCCCCCAAGATCGCTTTGAGGTTAACCTTGAGTTGGTTACCGTAGCTGGCACGGAATATACGATGCAAGCAAACCTCACCCACTATGAGGATATAGCAGAGCTTGAAGATGACATCCTCTGCTTTCTGCCGACTGTGTCTGAGCTAGATGTCTTTGGCTGTGAATTAGAGTTGCTCAACCTCCAAACGCAGCGACCCCTGCCAGAGGCATTCCGCACTGAGCTCTTGCACCGACCGCAGCTCCAAATTGTTGTTCGTCCCTGCATGGTAGATGGGCATTCCATCTGGCAGTTCCAGGATGACGGCAAGGAGAGCTACCCCAAAGCTGTTCGTGTCCCGGCCAACCCGAGAGGGGAAATCGCAGACAGAGCTTTCTACGCGGCGCCATCAATCCGACACGTAGAAGTGGCAACTGGCATCCAACATATAGGAATTGCGGCCTGGCAGAGTTGCCAGCAATTACAGATTGTCAAGCTTCCAATTTCGGTCGTCAGTCTGGCGGAAGGGACTTTCATGGGGTGCTATGTGCTGCGTCAGGTCGCTGCACCAGGGTGTGTCCACTATGGACAAAGGGTGTTCGCTGAGTGCTGTTCCCTAGGCAGCGTTGGGGTCAAGTGCGACTCAGAGGACAGCAGCGTCCTGGCACCAGGCGCGCAGATTGGCAGATATGCCTTTGAGAGTTGCCTCACGCTTGCAACTGTCACCTTTAACACGGATCGTACGAATAAACCACGAGCACTGCCTGAAGGCGCATTCTGTGGAGCAGGCATTGAGCAGCTGTGCTTGCCGCATGACTTTCACAACATCGGGCCGAGGGCCTGTGAAAATTGCAAAAGTCTAGTGGAAGTCAACCTCATGAGCACAGAGATCACAGCCCTGCTCTCTTCCACCTTTGCCCACTGTGTAGCGTTGCAGTGCATATGGCTTCCACCTCGCCTCATACAGATCGGAAAAGAAGCCTTCCTTAATTGTGTGGTGCTGCAGGAAGTTGTCATCCCGACAGAGCTCAGTGAAATAGGCAACCGTGCCTTCTGCGGGTGCGAGCAGCTGCAACGGTTTACCCTCCTAGATTGGGGAGACGTTGAACAGTGGGTGCAGGCAGAGCACAATGCCTTTTTTATGTGCGACAAATTTGAAAAACCTCATTGGCTAGAACTGCTCCCCGCGGAAGGACCAGATTCTGATGCCTTTGACGAGGAACTCAGCCACGAATATTGCCACTATCATGCCAGTCCAGGGTAGACTTTACGGAGCTACACTGCCATGAACATTGCCATGTCAACCGCTCTGACTAGGAGCTAAACCATGTGTACCCTTAGCTTTGTGCCAGGCCATGAGAGGCTCAAGGGAGGTGCCTTAGCATCTGTCTTAAGGACACAGCCCCGGCCGTAGGAACAGCCCATGCGCAGACTGGACACCAGTGGCTCGCACAATGATAGCAAATAGCCTGCCGCAAAAAGAGTTTGACAGTTCAACCATGAATAGCACTCCCATCGAAAAGGAGCCAGTCATGGAATGCCCCCTGTTGCTGACTACGCTTTCGGGGGTAACCTTTCAGGTCTCTCTTAGTGTCGCCAAGTTCGACCGATTTACAGATTTAGAAGACCAGGTTATGGATTATCTGGCCTCGGTCACTGACCTCCCAGTTTTTGGGTGCGTCATTGACTTTTTACACACCACCACGCAAACCTACCTAGAGGACCCAATTTGGGATAAGTTGCAGCAGGGTAGAGAATATACCATTGTCTTCAGGGACTGTAGTGTCACCCTGCGAGAACAAGAACAGCTCGGTGGTTATCCTATTGATCAAGTCCCCTTAGCTGTTCATGTCCCAATGAACTCAGAAGAAACTGTCCCAGAATGGGCCTTTGCAGGTGTGCCACGCTTGCGACACGTTAGCGTCGAGTCAGGGATCAGGCTCATAGGAGCAGAGGCGTGGCAAGATTGCCGGCAACTCCGCATCGTCAAACTGCCGGCCACAGTGGTAGGCATTGCAGATAATGCCTTCCGGGACTGCAAGCTCCTAAATAGTGTCTTGGCTCCGGGTTGTCGCGATTTTGGTTACAAAGCCTTTTCAGAATGTTGTTCCTTGCAGCGTGTGTATGCATCGGGTGGAGCTGTAAATGTGTTCAGCGGGGAAACCAATTTCGGGCAATACCTCTTCCAAGGGTGCATCAACCTTGCAGAGGTCACCGTGAGCGAGGTTCCATCCCCCCGATCTGAATTGAACGGGTTAACCCAGCAAGACAGGACCAGAGAGCTAGCTCCGGGCTGCCTCAGCTCTACAGGCATCTACACGCTTGTTCTCCCAAAGCACTTTGTAGCCATAGGAGCGCACGCTTGTGACAGTTGTCGACTGCTCAACAGTGTTGACCTCCGTAACACCATGATTGAAGAAATTCCGGAATTCACTTTTGGCCACTGCACTGGCCTTCGGGAAGTCTTCCTACCGACAACCCTCCATACAATCCGAGTTAAAGCCTTTATGAACTGTGCCGCCCTTGTTGAGCTTGCCATTCCACCTGCTCTCAAGTATATTGGAAGTAGGGCTTTCTTGGACTGCACTGCCCTTCGGAGGCTGGTCAAAATGCCCGGAACACGCAGATGGCATGGGGTTTATGCTGAAGAAAATGCTTTTGCCATCTGTCCGGCCATGAAATGGCCACCCTGGCTGCACATGATCCCAGACATGGGCTATACCCCTGGCTTAGGATAGAGGATCATCCCTCCATCCACAGCTGTCGTGGCCCTGCTATCAATTTTGTTAGGGTCTGGGTGCGAGCCTTAGCTCGGGTCCGGAGTAGGCCAGCAACTGCGAAATAGTACTCCTCAACGCGAGTCACTAACCATAGTTGCCCTCCGTTATACACGGAGTAAGTGCCCAGAGGCTGTCGGATAGAGAAGGGTCTCGGCGTGGCGGTGATGTCGACAACGGCAAATCGTCCACCTGCCAGACACAGCAGTCGGTCACTGGTTTAGGTGTCAAATGCTGCGGGACGTTGGCGCCCCGAGATGCAAGTTTTCGACACCATAGCATTCGATGACCTATAACGCAAATGACCTTGAGCGACACAAACTATCTAGCACCAGCCTCAGCGAAGCTATGCTTCGGAGCCAGGAGAGAAGCAAGTGCGACGTGAGCGGTGAGTTGAGCCAAGTGTCAGTTTTGAGCATTAGAAAAGGATGATTTCCAGGCATATGCGGCAAGCGAAATGCACAGACACCAAGCAGAACCATGACCTCTTCTCGCCATCCGCTGCGAAGTGAGCCGATAGGAGCGAGAACCTTAGTTCTGCGTTCCTACACGGCGGGTGGTAGATAGTGGCAATGAAGGATGCCCAGGGGGGAACCTTAGTTCCCGCTGTTGATGTCCGACATTTCCAATTTTGTACAAAGAGGTACAGATATCATGCTAGGAGAGCTCAATGTTTCACAGGTTTCACACGGGCCTTGCACGCACCTCTCACCTTTTGCCATTAAACAGCGCCGCACAGACTCAAGTGACATCCCCCTTTTTGGCACCGTGGTGTGCCGAAGGGTGTTGGGTCTGCCTCCCCACGGGGAGGTGGTGCCCGATTCACCCTTAGCTGCAGGCTTCTCTCGCTAGGAATTGCCGCCGTAATTGAATTCTGTCTGGCAGCATGTGACTGACCTTGTATGCGCCACCGGTTGAACGGGTTGTGCTACAAGTAAGGTCTTTTCCATGGATTGCTGCTTAGATCTTCGTACTTTCGGTTGGCCTGATTACAACCACTGCTGGAGCATTGCGAGACACCTGACCTGCAAAGTGACCTTGTTTTGCCACACTGTGGTGTGGCCGCTGGTCATCAACACTTGGTAAGGAAAGTCCGTTTGAAGCCTTCTAGGCGGCTTTCCATGAACACAGCTTGCGCTGCAGTCCCCTTCTTTTGCGAATTCAGGCCCACTAGTTGTCACTAGTCTCAGTTTCACACGTTTCACCTAGTGTATAGGGAAGACTTCAAGATGGTGGAGTCGGCCTGCGGGCTTGGGTGTTTGGTTTTGGGTTGGTTTTTGGGGGTCTTCGTTCCTTTCTCCACCATCTGCCTTTCTTCCCTTCCTTCAACGATGACCTGGGCACCATGCCCACACGGCGTCCGCACTCGTGGAAAAAAAAGTGGCGGCCATAGCAAACGACGAAAGCCTGCAGGTAAGGGTGCGAAAGGGCACACCCCCCCGAAGGAGGTCAACTCAGCCCCCTTCGGCACCCAAAGGCGCCAAAAACAACAAAGGGGTGTCTTCAAGATCCGTGAATTGCTGCGTCATTGCAAAAAGTGATCTGCTGCGTGCAAGGCCCGTGTGAAACAGGTGAAACTTTGGACTATCCTAGCATGGTATCTGTACCTCTTTGCACAAAATTGGAAATGTCGGACATCAACAAGGGGAACTAAGGTTCCCCCTGGACATCCTCTTTTTTCCACGAGTACGGACGCCGTGTGGGCATGGTGCCCAGGTCATCGTTGAAGGGAGGGAAGAACGGTCTGATGGTGGAGAAAAGAACAAGGAAACCCAACACAACCCAAAACAGACAACCCAAAGCCCACAGGCCGAGTCTCCACCATCATGCAGTCTTTCCTATGTGCCAGGTGAAACGGGTGAAACGAAAACGAGCGTCTAGAAATGGGCCTGAATTCACGAACGAAAAGCATATCGGCGCAGGTCTGTGCTCTAGCAAAGTCACAAAAAAGGCTTCAAAGGGACTTTATTTCACGATTGCAAGTGACCAGCGGCCACACCACGGTGCGGCAAAATCATGGTCACGATGCAGGTCAGGAGTATCGCAATGCTCCAACGTCGGTTGCATCCATGTCAAATGGAGTAGCGTAGCTATGCAGCATGCCGTGGAAAAGACCTTTCTTGTGGCACAACCCGTGCAACAGGTTGCACTTACAAGTCCAGTGGCATGTTACCAAGCGGTGATCAATCAGTGGCGGCCACAGCATACGACGAAAGCCTGCAGGTAAGGGTGCGAAAGGGCACACCCCCCCCGAAGGGAGGTCAACTCAGCACCCTTTGGCACTCAAAGGTGCCAAAAAACTAACAAAAGGGGGTGTCATCTAGATCCGTGGAGTGCTGCACCATTGCAAAAGGTGATCGGCTGCGTGCAAGGCCCGTGTGAAACAGGTGAAACTTTGGACTGTCCTAGCATGGTATCTGTACCTCTTTGTACAAAATTGGAAATGTCGGACATCAACAGCGGGAACTAAGGTTCCCCCTGGGCATCCTCCATTGCCACTCTCTACCACCCGCCTGTTAGGAACGAGGAGCTAAGGCTCTCATTCCTATTGGCTCACAGCGTTGCGAATGGCGAGAAGAGGTCGGTTATCCTACTTAGTGCTTGCGCATCTTACTTGCCGTACTCCGCTGTCGGTTTGCTTGTCCCCCATTCCAGCCGCCAAGAAATTGCTGGTTCTGGCAGGTCTGAACAGTGTTCTTCCCTGTGATCACTGGCATCTGTCGACAGCTCTCAGTGCTGCCTGGACTAGACAGGTTATCCAGTTTATTCAGGGACACATGTCCTTTGCGATGTGCAGTTTTTTCCTTTGCTTGCCCCTAGCTCCAAAGTGCGGGCATATCGCCATGATACGCATAGGTGGAACCTCCTATGGAAGGGTACAATTGCGATGTTTCTCAGCTCCCCTATGGAATTTGTCCTGGTGTGACTTCTGGCCTACCCTGGACTCACGCTAAGGCGCGTGCCCAGACTCTTAACGAGTAACTGCGAGACCGCGCTTGCTGCTGCCAGAAAGGCTTGTTTTCATCCAAGACCAGGGGTATACCCCATGTCCGGGATCATGTGCAGCCAGGGTGGCCATCGCATAGCAGGACAAATGGCGAAAGCATTCTCTTCAGCATAGACTCCTCGCCATTTATGCCTTCCTGGCATCTTGGCAAGCCTACTAAAGACAGTGCAATCTAGGAAGGCCCTACTTCCAATGTACCTCAGTGAGGGCGGGATGGCAAGCTCAACTAGGGCTGCACAGTTCATGAAGGCTTTGACTCGGATTGTATGGAGAGTTGTCGGAAGGAGGACTTCTCTGAGACTAGTGCAGTGCACAAAGGCGAATTCAGGAATTTCCTCAATATTGGTGTTGCAAAGGTCTACACTCTTAAGCAGTCGGCAGCTGTCGCATGCATGCGCTCCGATAGCTACAAAATGCTTTGTGAGAGCAAGTGCGGTGATTCCCGTAGCGCTAAGACAACCCGGTGTTAACTCACCGGTCCTAGCTTGCAGTGCTGACCCTCGGGGGGATGGGAGCTCACTTAAGGTAAACTCAGCAAGGTTAATACACCCTTGAAAGAGGTATTGCCCAAGCTTGGCTTCGCTATTGAACATATTTGCAACCCCTTCCGACGCATACACCCATTGCAAGGAACAACATTCCGCAAAGGCTTTATACCCAAAAGCTCGACAACCCGGAGCCAAGACGCTGTTTAGTAGTTTGCAGTCACGGAAGACGTTATCTGACGTGTCTCAGGCGTGGAACCCCTGCAAAGGCCCCTTCTGGGACAATTTCTTCTGGGTTCATGGGGACATGAACTGCTAGCGGAACGTGATGGATAGGGCAATCCTCAAGTTGTTCTTGAGATGGCAGGATAACACTGCAGTTCCGAAAGACAATGGTATATGCCATGTCTTGCTGTAGCTTGTCCCAGATTGGGTCCTCTAGGTAAGTCTGTGTGGCAGTCTGTAAAAAGTCAATGGAGCACCCAAATACTTTGAGATCAGTAACAGAAACGAGATAGTCCATGACCTGGTCCTCTAGATCCTCAAATCGGTCAAACTTTGCAACACTGAGAGAGACCTGAAAAGTCTCTCCCGAAAGCGTGGTCAGCCTCAGGGAGCATTCCATGACCGGCTCCTTTTCAGGGGGAGTGCTAATCATGGATGAATCGTCAATCTCCATGTGCGGCAGGCTATTTGCAATGATTGTTTGAGCCAAAGGGGTCTGCTTGTGGGCTGTTCCCAAGGCCAGGGATGTTTCCTGAAGACAGATGCTAAGGCACCCACCTAGAGTCTCTCATGGACTGGCATGATATTTAGAGTATTCGTGGTAGAGTTCCTCGTCAAAAGCGTCCGAATCGGGTCCTTCCGCGGGGAGCAGCTCCACCCACTGGGGTTTTTCAAACTTGTCACACATAAAGAAGGCATTGTGCTCTGCCTGCACCCACTGTTCAATGTCACCCCAATCCAGGGGGGTAAATCGTTGCAGTTGCTCACGCCCACAGAATGCACGGTTGCCTCTGTCACTGAGCTCCGTCGGTATGACAACTTCTTGCAGTACCACACAATTAAGAAAAACTTCTTTGCCAATTTGTGTGAGTCGTGGCGGGAGCCATATACAGTTTAAGGCTACACAGTGGGCAAATGTGGAGGAGAGTAGGGCTGTGATCTCTGTGCCCATGAGGTTGACCTCCACAAGGCTTTTGCAATTCTCACAGGCCCGCGGCCCGATGTTGTGGAAGTCACTCGGTAAGCAGAGCTGTTCAATGCCTGCGCCGCAGAATGCCCCTTCAGGCAGCGCTCGAGGTTTGTTAGTATGGTCCATGTCAAAGGTGATGGTTGTAAGCGTGAGGCAACTCTCGAAAGCATATTTGCCTAGCTGTGCCCCTGGTGCCAGGACGTTGCTGTCCTCTGTTTCATGACTGGCCCCAACTCGACCTAGGGAGCAGCACTCCGCAAACACCCTTGGACCGTATTGGACACACCCCGGAGCGGCCACCTCTCGCAGCACATAGCACCCTTGGAAAGTCCCTTCCGCCAGACTTATGACCGAGGGTGGAAGCTTGACAATTTGTAGTTGCTGACACGTCTGCCAGGCTGCAATTCCTACATGTTGAATGCCAGCTTACCTTTGTCGAAGAAGCCACCAACAAGACAAGAACTGTGGAGTAGTCCCACTGTTCGTAAGTTTGGCCTTGTCGTGGATATCACACCAACAGCTACCGGGTTGCAGGGCATGCATGAACACCGCATAGCCTTTCCTTCGTGGTCACAAACGGCTATCTTCTGCCCAGCGCACTTCCAGAGCTGTAATTTTGACCAACTAGCAAGCAGCCCCTCAAGTACGGTCCATATGGGCTCGCAGGCAGGAAAGGCCTATCGGCTTGTTCTGGAGGAGCACGGCGCGTGCTATTCAGTCTTAGCACTCCTGCTTGGCTTTGTGTCTCCCTCTCGTAAACGAAAAGGGGAGAAATCACCAAGTGAGAAGCTCCGGCGATTGAGCAGCCCTCGGCACTGGGATGTTGCCTTAGTACCGTTCCCCGAAGATTTTGTGCCGCTGCCCACGCCAACCGAAACCGGACTCGCGTGTCCAGCCCCATGGGCCTTCCCACCTAGCCTACGGGTGCTGGAATCTAGAGCAAACAAATTCCGAGTGTTGGCCATGGCGGAAGCAGGAGACACGGTCACTGCTGACCACCTGCTGCAAATGGCCAGCCTGGCAGCAGAGCACAAACCCACTGTGCTGGGTATCCCCGGCCAAGTGCCCATTCCGTATCAACTTGAATGCACAGTAGTCCTATTGCAGAGTTTGCATGCCCTCTTCCAGCTGCTGACCACAGGCAGTACGTTGCAGCACTGTCCTCAAGGTCCTCAAGCGGCTGGTTTTGCCGTCGCCCCAGCACAGCCGCCCGGCAAGATAATGGTCACATCGTTTCGATGGCCTCCAGCCTCGCGCTGGCCCTCCGATCTGGCAGATCTACCCTGGCAGTAGCAGGTGTCTTTGGTGCGGGCAAAACCCGATCCCTGACCTTCCTTCTTGCCTGGCTGGCTCTTACCACTCACCTCAAGATTGCAGTCGTGCACAAAGAGAATCCAGCTGGTCCGGCAATCGCAAAGTTGCTAACTGCCTTTGACCTGGAGCCAGATCATCAGCGATGTTTCATACGGCCAGTTGGCCGAGAAGAGGCAGAAACCAACACAGCATGCACTACCTACGACCTGCGTGCAAGTGACGCGTCCTATATCCCTGGCTGCCATGTGGTTATTGCCACTACGGGGCTGGTCTGGGACCAAAAAAGACAGACCCACTCCACACTCAACACCCATATGGAGAATGTGGACCTGCTCATTAGTGAGGAGGCACAGCAGGACATGGACCTCAAATCTGCCTTCGCGCCGACACTCCCCCGACAACCCTTCTTTCGATTGCTGCTTGGTGATCCCAAACAGAGCCCTGGTGGAGTAGCTGATGGACAGAGAGCCCATCGCACGCTCTTACTCAAAGCTCCCATTGGGCTACGAGCCCCCACTATGGTTCATGCCACATGAGATACCAGGTGTCTTTTCACATGCTCCTTCGGCAATGTCGAGGCTTTGGCCTTAGTGATCTCCAATGCTGTTGGCCACAGGTTTTGCCCGGAGAAAGTCAAAGCCACGTCTTCTTTCGCCTGTCAGCCACAGTCCACCTACAAAGACCTTTCCAGAGTGGATCTGGATCTTCCGGAAGGGCTTCTTGTGGGTCTAGGATATGCAGCCACCAGCCCGGACAGCCCGCTGGACTTCCGACAGGCGCAGAATGCCGCCGAGAGGTCGGGAGTAGCAAGCCCGCACCGCTGGAGTCTAATGTTGCCAACGAGCGCAAGGGTTGCCCAAGAGGTGTATGAGCCGTTAATAGGAATTCAGTATCCCATGTTGTGCAGCCGAATGGGAGACACGTGGCAAATAGGTACCACCTCCATCCGAGAGGATCACCTGATTGCCTCAGGCCTAAGATTTGTCCATTGGAGTCATGCTTCGCCCAATGTGCATGCAAGACATAACCCAAAGAACGATCCTACCGTGCGAGCGTATCAACACCTGGAAGACCAACTTACCAAAGCAGGAGCTGACACCGATGACATCTTGGCCCTTACAACCACCCGAGAAGGGGCAACGAATTTGCGCAACCAAGTAACAAAGCTCGCCGTACTGCCCCTCCTCCAGGAGCGGCAAGCTCCTCGTCTGCAGCAGGGTCTTCCTATCACAGCAGGCCTCCCCCACCACCCACGCCTTATGGGTGGTGGCAGTAGGGCGGTCTCCAGTGAGGGTCTCCCCGCACAGTGACCGTTTCCTAGTAACTGGACCTCCCCCATGAAATGGGTAGCCTTAGCCACCCTAATTCGTGTGGTCTAGCTGTCATCATGATTTTTGCACCGACGACATATCCGTTACCTCTTTGGTTTCGGCTCAAGCAACTCGAGCATAAACGCGCGGACTGCCGCCTACGCGACAATGCCGCCTAACCAAGACCGTCATGAGGTCAGTCTTGACTTGGTCACGATAGCAGGCACGGAATATACTACGCAAGCAAATCTCACCCAGTACGAGGATGTGGCAGAGCTGGAAGATGACATTCTCTGCTTTCTGCCGACAGTTTCTGATTTGGATGTCTTCGGCTGTGAATTAGATTTGCTCGACCTTCACACGCAGCAACCCTTGCCAGAAGCATTTCGCACAGCGCTCCTGCAACGGCCGCAACTACAAATTGTAGTTCGTCCCTGCATGGTGGAAGGACACTCCATCTGGCAGTTCCAAGAGGACGGAAGGGAAAGCTACCCCAAAGCTGTACGTGTCCCGGCTAACCCACGAGGAGAAATTGCTGACAGAGCCTTCTATGCTGCACCCGTGCTCCGGCATGTAGAAGTGGCAATGGGCATCCAACATGTAGGCATTGCGGCCTGGCAGAGTTGCCAGCTACTGCAAATTGTCAAGCTCCCACCCTCGGTCATAAGTCTTGCAGAAGGGACCTTCCAGGGGTGCTATGTACTGAGAGAGGTGGCCGCCCCGGGGTGTGTCCAGTACAGTCGAAGAGTGTTTGCGGAGTGCTGCTCCCTAGGGCGAGTTGGTGTCAGTCACGAAACTGAGGACAGCAACACCCTAGCACCAGGGGCGCAGTTAGGCAAATATGCATTTGAGAGTTGCCTTACGCTTACAACCATCACCTTTGACATGGACCACACCAATAAACCCCGAGCGCTGCCTGAAGGTGCATTTTGTGGAGCAGGCATTGAGCAGCTCTGTTTGCCAAGTGACTTTCACAATATCGGGCCGAGGGCTTGTGAAAACTGCAAACGACTTATGGAGGTCAACCTCCTGGGCACAGAAATCACAGCCCTACTCTACTCCACCTTTGCCCACTGTGTAGCCTTACATTGCATATGGCTACCACCAAGACTCACACAAATTGGCAAGGAAGCTTTCCTTAATTGTGTCATGCTCCAAGAAGTAGTCATCCCGACAGAGCTCAGTGACATAGGCAACCGTGCTTTCTGCGGGTGTGAGCAACTGCAACGATTTACTCCCCTGGATTGGGGAGATATTGAACAGTGGGTGCAGGCAGAGCGCAATGCTTTCTTCATGTGTGACAAATTTGAAAGACCCCGGTGGGTGGAGCTCCTCTCCGCTGATGGGCCCGATTCAGACGCCTTTGATGAAGAGTTATACCAAGAGTACTCCTAACATCAAGTCAGTCCATGCGAGGTTCAAGGTGGGTGCCTTAGCATCTGTCTTCAGGAAACATCCCTGGCCCTAGGAACAGTCCATGAGCAGAGTCAGAAGCTTTTGGCTCAAACAGTAAAAGCAAATAGACAGCCATTCATGGAGCTCGACGACTCATCCAGGCTTAGTACTCCCCCTGAAATGGAGCCGATCATGGACTGCTCCTTGGTACTGACTACGCTCTCGGGGGTGACTATGAAGGTCTCCCTCAGTGTGGCAAAGTTTGATCGATTTGAGGACCTAGAAGATCAGGTTATGGACTATCTAGCCTCAGTCACTGACCTCAAAGTGTTTGGGTGCTCCATCGACTTTTTGCAAACTGCCACACAGACATACCTTGAGGACCCAATCTGGGACAGGCTACAGCAAGGTATGGCATACACCGTTGTCTTTAAGGATAGCAGTGTCACCTTGTCATCACAGGAACAACTCGACGGTTGCCCTATCCATCAGGTTCCGCTTGCCGTTCATGTCCCGATGAACCCAGAGGAAATCGTCCCAGAAGGGGCCTTTGCAGGGGTTCCGCGTTTGCGGCATGTCAGTGTTGAGTCAGGCATCAGGCTCATTGGAGCAGAGGCCTGGCAAAACTGCCGACAACTTCGCATTGTCAAACTGCCGGCCACAGTGGTAGGCATTTCCGATAACGCCTTTCGTGACTGCAAGCAACTAAACAGTGTCTCGGCTCCTGGTTGCCGAGACTTTGGATACAAGGCTTTCGCGGAATGCTGTTCCTTACAATGGGTGTATGCATCTGAAGGGGTTGCAAATAAATTCAATAACGAAGCCAAGTTCGGGCAATACCTCTTTCAAGGGTGCATCAACCTTGCTGCGGTTATTTTGTGTGAGATTCCATCCCCCCGAGGGTCAACACTGCAAGCTAGGACCAATGAGCTGGCACCGGGCTGTCTTAGCTCTAAGGGAATCACTGCACTCGCTCTTCCAAAGCATTTTACTGCTATTGGAGCGCATGCGTGTGACAGTTGCCGATTGCTTAAGAGTGTAGACCTTTGCAACACCACTGTTGAAGAAATTCCGGAATTCACCTTTGTGAACTGCACTAGCCTCAGAGAAGTTCTCCTTCCGACTACTCTACATACAATCCGAGTTAAAGCCTTCATGAACTGTGCAGCCCTAATGGAGCTTGCAATCCCGCCTTCGCTAAGATACATAGGAAGTAGGGCCTTTTTGGACTGCACTGCCTTGAAGAGGCTCGCCAAGATGCCAGGCAAGCACAAATGGCGAGGAGTCTACGCAGAAGAAAATGCTTTCGCCATTTGTCCTGATATGAGATGGCCACCCTGGCTACATATGATCCCGGACATGGGATATACCTCAGGTCTGGGGTGAAGACGAGCCTCTCGGATCACAGCTGTCGCAGGCCCAGTAACATCCATCATGGGCGCGCGCCTTAGCTCGAGTCCAGAGTAGGCCAGAAGCCACAGCAGGCCAAACTCATGAATAGGGCTGAGGATCACGGCAAAAGCAGCCTTCCTTCAGCTTACCTCTCTGCAGGAGGTTCTTACTCCTGCACTGCATAGCGCTATGCGCCTTTGCAGGCAGTCCGCACTTTCGAGCAAAGTACAAGCAGAGGAAAAGCAACACATCGAAGGACATATGCCCTTGACCAAGGAGGGTAACTTGTCTAGCCCAAGCGACACCGAGAGCGGTCGACAGATGCCAGAGAGCAACGGGGAGAGGGCTCTCCAGACCTGCCAAAATCAACAATACTTTTGCAGCGGGAATGGTGGATAGACACACCGCTAACAAGCTACGGCAAAGGAAATGCGCAAACACTAAGTAAGACCTCTTTTCGCCATTCGCAATACAGTGAGCCAGTAGGAATGAGAGCCTTAGCTCCTCGTTCCCAACAGGCGGGTGGTAGAGAGTGGCAATGGAGGATGCCCAGGGGGAACCTTAGTTCCCTCTGTTGATGTCCGACATTTCCAATTTTGTACAAAGGGTACAGATACCATGCTAGCATAGGTCCTATGTTTCACCTGTTTCACACGGGCCCTGCACGCAACAGACCACTTTTCGCAATGCTGCAGCATTTCACAGAGTTAGGGGACACCCCGTTTTGGCACCTCCGGGTGCCGAAGGGTGCTGAGATGACCTCCCTTCGGGGGGGGACGCCTTTCGCACCCTTACCTGCAGGCCTTCGCCGTTCGCTATGACCGCCACCTTCTAAATCACCAACTAGTATGCCACTGGACTTGCGAGCGCAACCAGTTGAATGGGTTGTGCCACAAGAAAGGCTTTTTCCACGGCATGAAGCATAGCAACTATTGATCCTTTTGACATGGATACAACCGGCGAAGGAGCATAGCTATGCTCCTGACCTGCATCGTGACCAGGTTTTTGCCACACTGTGCAGTGGCCGCTGGTCACTAGTAATTGGGAAGTAAAGTCCATTTGAAGACTTTTGGAAGTTTTGCTAGAGCATAAACCCGCGCTGCCATGCTCTTCGTTCGCGAATTCAGGCCCATTGATAGAGAATAGTCTTCGTTTCACCTGTTTCACCTTAGCACAGAGGAAAGACTACAAGATGGTGGAGACTCGGCCTGTGGGCTCTGTTTTGTTTGTTTGGTTTGTTGTTGGGTTGTTTTTGTCCTTTTCTCCACCATCTGATTGTTTTTCCTTTCCTTCAATGATGACCTGGGCACCATGCCCACACGGCGTCCGTACTCGTGGAAAAAAAAAGCTGAAGGAATTGCCAACCAGTTTAGCAGCTCCACCAAGTTTGGGCGAATTTACCCTGCGAGAGAGTCCCTCCCCAGGTGAGCTGCCGTCGCAATCCACTGCCAGCGACTTGGCTCTAGGTTGCCTCAGCTCTACAGGGATAACCACATTAACACTAACGCAGGGCTTTACAGTCATAGGAGCACACGCTTGTGACAACTGTCACCTGCTCAAGAAAGTTGACCTTTCAAACACACAAATAGAAGAAATACAAGAATTTACCTTTGTGCACTGCACGAGCCTCAAAGAAGTTCGTCTCCCGATGACTCTCCACACCATTAGAGTCAAGGCCTTCATGAACTGTGCGGCCCTGCCCGAACTTGCCATACCACCCTCACTCAAATACATAGCGAGTAGAGCTTTCTTGGACTGCACTGCGTTCAGGAGACTTGTCAAGTTGCCAGGCCGGCGCAAATGGCGAGGGGTTTACGCTGAAGAAAATGCTTTCGCTATATGCCCAGACATGAGATGGCCGCCATGGCTACACATGATTCCGGACACGGGATATGTCTCTGGTTTAGCCTGAAGTAACCCTGTCTGGACGCAGCAGTTTGTGGCCTTCCTGTAATCCATCTAGTCTGGGTGCGAGCCTTACCTCGGGTCCGGCCAGGTCAACACTCGCCCTAGTGCACCGTACAATCCATACGTACATGCTTCTATAAGCTAAGGGAGTGGAGGGCAACTGACGCTTCCGCACTAGGGCCGGTCGAAACTACACATTCCTACCCTGCAACTCTAAGGCCTAGACCCAGCCCTCGCTGCAGTGAAGAAGGGCCGGTGACACAGACCTGCGCCCTCCTTACACTGGCAGGTGAGAAGCTGCCCATCGCGGTAGTCCGAATGCACATGCCTGCAGGATAGGGACGGCTGCGTGCGTGAGCTGCCAGCAGCTGCAAACTGTGGATTTGTCCCAAACGTGTGTCATTGAACTTTTGGGCTCAACTTTTGCGTACTGCTCACAGCTGCAAGAACTCAGCCTTTCCAAAAAAAATTTTCGAATCATTGAGCAAGAAGCCTTTCTCAAATGTACCTCGCTGCAAGAAGTCTGCGTCTCATCATCCCTGCTTTACATCGCGAGGCGTGCTTTTGCAGGTTGCACGCAGCTTCGAGCAGTTCGTAAAAAAGGGAAAAGCAAAACATGGCGAGGTACCTATGCCCGGCTCAATGCATTTGACAAATGCGAGCAATTAGACAAGCCCCAGTGGCTCCGATTCCTGCCGCCAAATGCCAACGACCAATGGAGAGAAGACTTCCAAGAAGCCATACCCTAGACTGGCAATGCTCTGACGACAGTGGGGATGGACTGCTACTCTGCTGTTTCGATTTTGCGAGCCAGGCTTAAGAAAGCTCAGGCAAAGCCATCATTTCGGCCTCACCATCGACATTTCAGTGAGCCTACAGGAATGAGAGCCTGAGCTTTCGCTCCCAAGAGGCGGGTGGTAGAGAATGGTAATGGAAGGTTGCTAGGGGGAACCTTAGTTCTCTTTGCAGCGGCCATGCCATGACCATTGCTGTACAAAGAGGCACAAGTACCATGCTAGGATAGGTCCACGTTTCACTGGTTTCACACGGGCCTTGCGCGTAACAGGAGAATGCTTGCGCGTTCGCACCTCTCTTTCTTTCAGGAACAGAGTGTGGATCAGAGTTTGTGATGCAAAAGTGGGATCTGCCAGGCATTCCGGCAGACATGACGAATTTCCATGCCTGGAGAAGTGATCTTTGATGTATGAACTTCGGGCTAGAGATAGACCTAGCCAGGATCTTGCAGGCACTGGAGAATCATCTACAAGAGCTACAAGCCATGCACAATCCCTTCTACCACAGAGATTTCAAGAAGGTGAGGAGTGTGCACAACCGCTTGCAGGACTTAGCTCTACTATGTCAGAGGCCAGAACCACAAGGCTACGTGAGTGCAGCCATAACCTTCATGAAGTGGGAAGAAAGCGGAAGATCCGACACATTCTTCATGCCAGAAGATCTCACAGAAGTTGGTCAAGATGACATGGGGGAAGAGCAGGAAGAAGCAGGACATGAAGCAGAAGTCACAAGAAATGACGCAGAAGAAAAGAGGAAGTTGCAGTGGATGATGAAGACAATGAAGAAGAAGGTGAAGAAAAAGAAAACTGTGAGGCGCAGTCAAGAGCAGCCTCAAAGGGGGTCTGAGTGCAGCGACTATGAGCAGTGGACAAGAGACCATCTTCTACTGCCTGACTCGGACGAAGAACCCCTTGATTACAATCCAGCACCAGGATCAATGGCGCTACGAATCATCAGTCCAAGACCGAGGGATAGCGCTGGAAGGTTGATCCAAACTTCAGGAAACGAAGCTGGAGATGGAAGCCAGGAGTGGTTGATGAAGAACCACGTAGACTGAAGCAATGAGCAAGCCTGAAAAGAGCAGGCATGCTCAAGGCGGGGTGTTCAAGTTTAGCATGGACACTCATAGCAAAGATGACACGCACATGAAGTGTACATCTAACCTCGCTACAAGTGGCTTGAGACGATAAAAAGGCCGCACTCCGACGTTTGAGAGATCACGACACTCTCTTCAGTGCAAAGGCGGCGAAAAACCTGCACCACAAGAGCCAATCGAAAAACCAGCTTCGAACCTCAAATGTCTGTTGCTGAGTCCACGCAGCGCACTTGCAACAGGTTCCTTTTCTTTGTGTTTCAGCCTGCACGTCAGCCTTTGTGTTGCGAACGTGCGGAGTTCACAATAAATCGCCCGGTTCTGATTGCTCCACATGAGCTTCCAAATCCCCCTCGCAGTTTTTTGTTTGTTTTGTCTCACGACTTCAGCCGTTACAATTCCGTGGTTGCCAATGGTTGGCTTCTCTTTCAATGCGCAACAAGCGGCGCTTCTGTTGCAACAAACCGAAACGATCGCCGTGCAACCAAGCGGCGAGGAATTCCGCCCGTTTTGAATGACATTGCAAAAAATATCTTTTTGGTGCCTGTACTGAGGTTTTCCCAGGTTTGTGTATGTTGTGTGTCATATTGTCGGACTGGACTGTGTTCACCGATGGTGTACTGTTGCGCGCAGCCACCCGAGGCATCGTCACAGCGATTATTGTTGAGATCACAGTGACACTACAACCACAACCACATTCAACATGACATCAGTTCAATTCAAGAGCAAAGATTTGAGCGCACAGGGCTTGAAAGGGGCTGATAAAGATAGATAGATAGATTGATTGATTGATTGATTGATTGATAGATAGATAGATAGAGAGATAGATAAAGAGATAGATAGATGGATGGATAGATAGATAGATTGATATTGATATTGAAATTGATATTAATATTTATATTGATATTAATATCAATATTAATATTGATATTGATATTGATATTGATTGGTTTTGATTTTTTTAATGTAATAGCTTGACAACGCGATCACAACGATATTTGCATTAAAGATGAATGCGCTGGCGGCATGACGGACAAATGCAAGGTGCCTTTCCTGATATGCTACATTGTACCAGTAACACGACAGTTCGGTATGTTTTTTTTACTGTTTGGTTCAAAGCCCGTTTTGAGCTTTGCACTTTGCAGACATTGCTTGCCGCTGCAGCTGTTGGAGCTTTGGCCGGCGCTTGCCCCAGTAAGATTGCTGCATCGTGGCTATGCAATTGATGAGATCTTGTTCCTTTCCAATGGCGAGAATCTGCTGCAAATCCGCTGTTTCAGGAGCAATTGCGGCTGCTGGTGTTGTTTTTGCAACCAAACGGAAGAAACTGAAGAACCAGGCCGGTTAGATATCTTGGGCCTACTGTTGTGCCGAGTCATGCGAGTCACGACAGCTTTTAGTCATTGCAAGGCCTTTCTGAAAGCCGAGTTGGAGCTTGAGCAGAAACTCCGAAATGTGAGAGTTGTACCTGCTCTGGCCTCAGTGACCCTCAGTTTTGATAAGTGTTGATGGATTGAAAGTGGCATGAAGAGGTTTTGGGTTTGGATGGCGTGGAGAAGGCAAGTGTGTCCCTTTTTTGGTGGGATATTATAGCATCGTTTCGAGATGCGAGGCAGATTCTTTGGCCCGTGCTTTGGTCGAGGGAGGCTTCTTTGTGATAGAGGCCAATGTCAGTTGTGAGAAGAAACCAACCGAACAAACTTTTCAAATGCAAGACTTGAGCAATTCAAAAGTGGCCCAAAGTCGCTTGTCGCATCATATGCTCAAGACTTGACATCTGTGAGTTGGTCGGCAAGTTGCGAAGGTTATTTTCCGACCTTCAGCCGAAGATTCGCTCAGACTGATGAGCTCCACAGGTGCATTCGTAGGCCTGCTTTTTTTTTGAACCGGAGACATGACAGATCACAGAGAGAGAGAGAGAGAGAAGGATCAAAAGTAGTAAAGTGTAGGAAAGTAGAGGGCTGTCCTGCAGAGGAGCTGGAACTGTTCTGACTGCCCAGCAGGCTGCTTCAGCTGGAGCCACAGGTTGCACTCATTAAAGACAACCAACGTTTTTGATAGGTTCTCAGGTTTACTGCAGTTAACATGTTACGATTGAAGTGTTTTGGACGTTCACTGTGGCTCAAACATGAGCCATTGGCAGCCATTGGACCAGCCTTAACGGAGTCCTCCACGGAGCCCTTAACAGAGTCCTGTCGTTCTGTCACATTCTCAGTGGTTTGGACGAGTCACTTCAGCATCGCTGAGAACCTGCTAGAATTTGCTGTCACTCGTTGAATGCCGTGGAGGTCATGAGTGGCCCGGGAAAGGGTCAGGGCGATTTGGATACAGTGGAGTTGCGCGCCAAGCATTGGCGAATCTTCTTAAGGAATACACATGCATTTACAGCAATGAGAAGATTTCAATCATTCATTTCTCTCTCTCTCTCTCTATATGGAATTCTCAGAGATTGTTTTGTTGAGTTCTGCATAATAGCAGTGTTGGCTTATATAGACCTGACTGTCCCAGGCTGCGCCATGCCAGTGGAGCATCTGCTCAGGCACCACAGACTCAAGATGCGTGCCACATGTTTATTTGTTGAACTAACAATTATATAGATAACAAAACCTTAGAAGTGGAACACGTGGCAAACAACTTTCTGGAAAGGTTGTGCAGGAAAACTTGCTTGAACGTGTTCTTCTGGATTGAGTAACTGTTGCTACGCTGAGATCTATTTGTTTGGCGCGACATTGACCAGCTACAAGACTCCAGATGGCGTCGAGCGAAGCATGCCTGAATTTGCCTCGAGTTGGGTCAGAGAGAATGCTCAGAAGATGCTGAGGAATATTTGTGTCACCTGGAGCAATCTTTGACGGGAAGAAGGCCCCGGAAGTCAATGTTTGAGCCTCCTAAGAGATTTGCTGTTGCCTCTGGTAACAAGAGGCCATTCGAGGCGGTGTGCCGCTCGTATTCCCACAGTTTGGCCAGCCTGACAAGGCTGGGGCGGGGCAGTTTTCTCTTTGGAAACTTGTCCAAATTCTGTTCCAGTGCTGTCGGAGGCAATGGCACAGCATGGATTTGCGCGCAGCAGTCATTGGACGCTAGCATCTGTTGAGGACCAATGGCTAGATTCTTTGTTGATCTGCGAACTTGGCTCCTTTATTTTCGGCCAAAGAGTGCAGTTTCAGTTCCTGGCTCTAGCAAAGATTATTCTAAATGCAAGAAAGGGTTGTGGTGCTCCCATTGCAGGACAATATTGAGGGTGCCTGGTCCTGAGCACAGACTTGTCATGCATTGACTCATGCATGTTGGAAGCTTTGCGGTTGCTGCACTTTCCACTTAGTCCACTGCAACTTTGACCCTCGTAGATAGTGAGGCCAAGTTGTGATGTGGGTGACTGTGCACGTCAACCACTTTTGCTATCTTATGTCAAATCGAGAGGCAACTCGTGCGCTTTGGAATCATAGCTTTGCGCTGGAGTTCGTCGTCTCTCTTACTGCCGCCAACCACTGAGCACAGAAAACGGCCCGCCCAGCTGGATGAGTTTTCCCACGTGTCCTGAGCAGCATTTTGGCAGCTCACATACAATATTTCTTCCTGAGGCCTCCTTGAAAATGACCCTGAAGGTGCTACTTTTGCATGGAAACCATTTAACCACAGTACATATGTACATATGTATATATATATATAGATGTATCCATGTATACTTTTGCTTTTGATCCTTGGATCTTCCAAGCTTTTGCCGATTGGTCAAACGGAACCTAAATAATCAAAGCTCTCTGAGCCAATGACCTTGAAGGTGACAAATACCAGTGAAGCAAGAGCCTCAAGAGCTTCGCTGTGCTGGTTTGTAGACAAGCATGGATTCAGCTTGCCTACAGTTACACTTGTTCTTTTATGCACGGATTAAAATCGAACAGCAGTTGCAGGAGAATTCCTTTCAACTCAAAATCCATCGACTTGCTGGAACGAGGCCCCCTTTAGCTTCCAGACGCTGCTCCACACGTACTTTCGAGTCTCTGACATTGGTGAGGCATGACCACGAGTGAAGTGTTTGAGTCTGGAGAAAGATTACCAAGTGCGAAGATGAGAAAAAGCTTCTGGCAGAGTTGGACGGACGCTTTTGACAGAATACAGTCGCCTGGCTCGCGGAGCTAGCTTGTTCTCGATTCGCACAGGTTGGTGTACGTGGCCTTGGAGGCCGCACATATTTGGACAAGGCCGCTTGGCTTACATAGGTTGCGCAGTTTGCTTGGTCTCGACTTTTGGTGTCCCAGGCGAATGGAGGGAAGGAGCTCCAAGTCTCCGACGTGGCACTTCCATCCTTCACTGATAGGGTCTATGTTGGGGGCAAGGAGCAATTGTACAGCGCTTCGAAATGAAAATGCAAAATGAAGCATGTCATTGTGCAGGGATGAGAAGTAACATTGTGGTTGCTTGGATGACTATTCTCGGCAGGATTTGGCTAGCGGCAATGCAGCCAAGGACATGACGTATTTCAGCAAGAAAGCGTTCTTGTTTGCAGGCTTCTAGGCCTTTAAAGAGCATTCTTGTTTTTAGTGGATTGGAAGACGCTTACTTGAGATTCCTCTTGCTTCCAGGATGTCCTCATCATCCAGAAGGGTGGAGTTCGCTTCCCAAGGAACAGAGAGAAATGACGCTTTCAAGAAGCTACGAACGGGGCTCCTGGCATCGCTACTAGGAGCATTCTTACTAGTAACAAGAAGCTACGTTCGGAGCTTGATGAAGGGTTCTGATTGTGTTTAGTTTGACGGAAATTGGGGACCTGGTCTTTGACGTCGGTCTTAAGCTGAGGTGTCCTGTGCAATTTGCAACGAGGGCTCCATCGCGGGCGTTCCAAAGCCCATAGAAATCGTGGTGTCTGCCTGACTGCTGTTATGCTGTGTTATGCTGTTATGCTGTGTCCTTAGTCTTCAGAGTGCTGTTGGTAGTATTTGCAACTTGCCCTAATGTGTGAGCCACCTGGAAACAAGTTTAGTTTTTGAAGCAACTCAGCTAGCAGCTAGAGGCTTTCCTGCCAACTCATCTTACGTCAGCCAGGTGGAATCCTTACGAGGAGAAGTCGCCAGGTGATTTGCCACCACCAGCATTTAAGGAGTGTGGCTTTGACTCAGTAGTAGGTTGGAGGCAATCGCTATTATATAGGTTCCTTTTCTCTTCCACACAGCCAGCGTTGCTGTGCCTTTTTGTGTCCCCATGGTCTGGCAGGAATTTGTTTGTGTGGAACCTGGTCTCATTGGGCAGATGAAAGACGACTTTGTCGAAATGCATGCAGGATTCTCAGGGCACTCAACTCTCAAGGTGAAAAAATACTGGAATGCCTCCACAGACCGAGCTGACTCAGGAATTGCCTGCTGGTGCGGTTGCCTGCATTTCTCAGAAGATCATTCCAACTTCATGAGCCAATTCGGCTTTTTAATGCAGATCGGAGAATGCAACAAAGAGTTGCAGACTCTGCACTATTGTTTCATTGATGCCAGAACATCGGCACAGAAAGCAGACTCATATCTTTTGAACTTTTGTGCGCAGAGACCATGGATTGCGACAGAAACATGCTCCGATTTGCATTTGTGCACTAAGCACAGCTTGAACCAATATGCAACAACTTTGCAAGACACCGACTCAAGGCCGTCAAAGCCGGGGCAAAGTTCATCACTACTCTAGGCCTGAACAAAGAGGCTTGCTGCGTTCAAGTGGATTTGAATCGTTTTCAGTGCATTCCCACGGAAAGCTATCTTTTTCAAGCTTTTCTTGTTGCCCCCCGCAATCCTGCTTTTTCTGCAAAAGAGCGGAAGGTGGCGGACTGGTGCCTGGATCATGCCATCCCTGCGAGAATCCCAGACTTTTTAGACTTTCTAAGGTCATATACCACTAGCTTTATATATGAGGTCATACCTGGGGTTGCTTCACCTTCTGAAGTTGAGCAAGCAAGTAGGCACATCGTCCGAAAGAATGCTGAACTGTGCTTGTTGGTCTGTCGGCTTGTCGCATGAGTGGGTGCTCGATTGTTCTCTCCAGGAATGGTTTCACCATGTTGAAATTCTTCCCTGCAGAGGCTTTTGGGGACTTTCTTTTAAACTATTCCTTAGCAGCCTTAGCCTTTGCGAGTTTTGCGTTTGGTTTCTGCGTTCTTGAGACGGCATTTGCGAGGCAAACGGTGGTCCGGCAGGTCTAAAGGCGGACGGTGCTGTTTATAGCTGGATTCCCCATTAGCCTACATATAAGGTTTTAGCTGAGCACAGAAAGACACATCACTCAGCACATTGTACAAACGGAGGACAAGATCTATCTTCATGCATCCTTTGTGATCAGGGACTAGAACCAATATCAGCCTGACAAGCGATGCACAACCAGGGCTGGAAGCTTCATCCACATTGTCCTCATATTGATAGTAAAACATATAGCCATATAGCTGAAGATCTCTGCGAAGGAAGCTGCCGCCGAACTCAATCAAACCTTTTCCCTTGTTGAATGCAAGCCATCGAGCAGCCATTTCTTCAGAAGAGGAAAAACTCATAATACACTTTAGACTCTAGTAGACTCAGGTAGACTTGTTGATGAGATTCCGCTGCTATTTTTGTGAACCAATCAGCGCATGATTGAACATGGCCAATCTGCCAGGCAGTCGCTACACCATATCCACACCTGACCTTTTATCCAACGGGTGGAGTCTCCGAAAAGAACCTCCAGGAGCTGGGCTGAGCTTCGCTCAAAAGAGCTTCGCTAAGAGCGGTAAGGGCATGACTTGAGCTAAAGAGTAGGGAAGTAGACACTAATAGCTATGGCCTCCATGGCCTCGAACCTAATGGTGATGGCCTCCAACATAATGGCCATCGGCCTTCAACCTAATACTTTACTCTTTTCTTCATTAGCTTGACTTCAAGTGGACTTCATAGCGTTGCGCACGTTGACCTTCTTGTAGTGCCGCTGTTCTCAGAGTTCAGTTTGCCAAAAGTCTTTGCGGGAATGTACAAGGACTACCTTTCCTTGAGCCAGGCAGGTGGCCCTCTACATCAAAGGCATTTGAGCAGCGTCACAAATCATGGCCAGGTTGTTGCCGTTGGTGGAACGTGGATAGCTCCTCAGGCTGGATGCTTTGAAGCTTTGAATTGGTCTTCCTTTTCTGAACTCAAAGCAGCTTCTTTACATGTACTGCAAAAATGTGAATCTGAATGTGTGTGTCATGTCCTTTTCTGGGTCGAAGCACTTAGGATTTGATCGCATCGGAGAACTTTGAGCTTTTGAGTACACTCGCACACAGTACCCTCCAGGTGGAAATTGGAAACGTCGGAGTCACATAGACCGGAATTACTCTAAAACTCTTCTTGAAAAATTGCCCCAGATTGTCCTACTTGAGCTCAATTTTGACCAGGTCGTGCGGGGTAACGTGGGGCTGGCAACAAGTGGAAAAGTTGCGCACTTGCTAATCAGCTGTCCTTTCTGCCCTTTCTTTTCGTTTTTGTGTAATTTGCTGTGCATCAATGTCTTTCCGCAATTTTTCACGAGATTGCGGTTTCTTTCCATGCTGCCAAGGTTGCAACTGCATCCATCGACCACACAGCTCGACTTTGGAGCATTGAAACTGGAGAGTGTCTCATGTCCTTCCTGGGACATGAGGACCAGGCACCCAACAGTTCAACAGCACAGATATCTACGGTTCAACTTCCTATATAATAAGACATTGCGGTTTATTAGGCAGTTTTAAGTTTGTCCATGTAAGAATCAGAGTTGGAGTCGCTGCAGGTGATGAGCGTTGCTTTTTCCCCTGACGGTGAACTCCTGGCAACAGCCTCCACTGCCCCTCGTCTGTGCAGCACAACAAAAGTGCTTTGCTTTAGTCAAACCTTATTGGCAAACCTTTGGGCTTTCTTGCGTGTAGTGCTCTTTGTAGCAGATTCATTCTTCTCATCCAGGACAAGACAGCAAAATTGTGGCTCTGCGACAGTGGACAGTGTGCCGTGACTTGTGCCAATGGCTCGGGCAGACCATCTTGCTGTGTCTCAACTATCTTATCGCTTTTTCTCAGGTTGGCCATTCAGGCCCTGTATACACGGCCTTTTTTTCGCCAGATGGCTCTATCCCAAGCAGCTTCAAGCAGGACTGTGCTTTTTGCAGTGACTTGAAGCACTTTGACCCCTGAGGCTGCAACTTGCTAACTGCTTCGCATGACCGGACCGTCAAGATCTGGGATACAACGACGCTTGACTCGACTCGACCTTTGCGCTCTGATTCGAACTGACAAGTGTTGCTGTTCTCAGGACTGGTGAGTGTGAAAGGACGATTGCCAGGACTTTGCCTCAGCTAAGCCTAGAAAGTCCCAGAGGGCCTAGAACAAAATGAATCTCGGAACCAAATGAATAGTGCGAGAGTGAACTATCCTGCGTCCGTTCCCTAGTAGCAGGTGATCGGGTTGTTTGTTTAGCTTTTAATTAAGCAGGCGCCTACTTAATTGAGCAAAAGCAGGCAAAACAAAAGGAACGTGGATACCTTTTTTGTTTGCTGGCCGTCGGGGCCAAGGTTTGATCGCACAATCCATAGTGCTGTCTACTCCCCAGACGGCAAGATGATAGCAACCGCTACAGATGATCATGAGGCTGAGCTGCTGCTGCCATGACTTTTCACCTTTCATTGTTTGTGTATTGTTTTGTGAAGAGCTGCAAGAGCGTGAGCTCGATCAAGTCTCACTTCATGTTCTTGGAGTCTTGGAGGTGATCATTTGGAATGCTGCAAAGCTTCAGCAGGTGGAATTCTCCAATCGTTGTTTTGAATTGTTTCGATGTGTTCCTGATCGCATGCTCCAGGTGCAGAAAATATCAAACCATTCGCAGAAGGTACACAACTTACCAAGTCACCTCGCAATCACACATTCAAAGCGACCAATGTAAAAAAATGCAAGTCAGAGTGCGAAGGTTTTCAGCGTGCAGTTCTCGCATGACAACGCACTTCTACTCACGGCTTCCATGGACGGATCTGCAAGGACACGCCATACTGTGATTGCAATGGCTGCGGTGACACGCCATGGTTCCTGGAATCAGTTTGATTTGAGTTTGTCTAAGGATTGCTGAAATTGAGACTGGAAGTGACAAGATTGTGATCACAGGCCAACAACCGTTGTGCAAAGAAGTGTTGCCTGTAGATGGTTTATAGGTCACAATGATTGGTTGCGATGTGCTGCTTTCTCGCCTGATAGCCTCAAAGCTGCAAGCTTAACGGATGTTGTTTGCACCACTGTTACATGCCTTGCGTGGCTCTTTTGCAGCAATTTCGGCGTTGAGGTAGTGACTGCTTCGGGCGATGGGAAGGTACAAACTTCGAATTTTCGCTTCGAAAAGAGGTGGACAACTTGCCAAAGCCACAGCTGGTGCGCACCAGGCAAAGACTTGGAGCGCAGTGACAGGGAAGCCTTTGTTGGATTTGGCTGGTCATGCGGACTGGCAGGATTCTTAGGTGAACGTTGTCAATTTCAACCTTTGGCTGTATGCCAGTCACATGATGCAAATGATGCTTACTGTAGTCTTGCATCACTGACATTACCTGAAAGGTATGTTGCACGAAGACCAAGATAGAGATAATTCCAATATATACATCACAAAACAGCTTGGTGTTCTTTTCCGAGGCTTCGAATGGCGGCGTTCTCGGTCGATGGTGGCTTGGCCGTGCACCCGGTTCTGAGACATTTGATGGAGACAGGTTTAGGACATGCAGTATGGACATCACCTCACTGACCAAGATTGTTACAGCATCCAAAGATGGTACTGCCAAAGCCAGCTTCTCAGCACATCAAGCACTGACTGGATGCTGAATCTGCAGTGGCCTTGAGGTATGGAGGGCTGATAATGGCGAGTGTGCCTGGGATTGCGTCCAGTGTCTCAGCACTCTCAGGAAACTTGCATCTCATTCGCAACTTTAGGCATCCGAACACTGGATGGACACAAAGCTTGGGTGAGATGGGCAGCCTTTTCCCCTGGGCAGAACCGATCCTTGAAAGATATTTGGAGTTCTCGATGATTTTGTACTGTACTTTGTTCAAATTTTGCCAAGACGAGCTCTTGGCATCATGCCAAGGAAGACTGTCTGTGGGCTTCGGTGGACTTTGACAATCTGAGGGTGAGAGTTTTGAGCCTTCAGGACCAGACACATCCATACACGCAAGAGCCACTTTCTGCCGATTGCGCAAGGACGACAATGGAACTCCTGCTTTGAATCGGGAGTGACGCGAGTGACGCAACAGCCTTTGTCATCTGAAGAACTTCGGCAGGTGACATTGAGCAAGGCCGTAAAAGCTGAGCAAGGCCATCGATTTGCAAAAAGACATCTCGCTTGGCCGCTGCAGTTGCTCAATTGCTTGTTTGGTGATTTTGTTTTCAAAACTGCGTCAGCATCAATTTAGACCTTTCTTGATGGCAGTTCTGGTTCAAGGCCTTTCTGCTGCACGGGGTTTGTCAGTTGAGCCGTTAAGCTGTTAAATTGGAGACTTTAGCAGCGCATTGGTCCGACTACAACCCCGTGTGGCTGTTCTGTGTGCTTCATACGTTTCGCTATGGTCATACCAATACCAGCCATGGGGGTAATGTGGCTTGGATGAAGATGGGGCGAAAGAATTGTTGTTTTGGTTTCTCATGAAAAGTCTAATTGAATCTCGAAGAGCTCAGGGGTGGGCCACCAACGCCGTATGCATTGGCAAGGTGGGAGGCCAGCTTTGAGGTTAATTTGCCTTCTGCTAAACTTGAAGGCGGCCATGGGTGCAATGCGTGCTGATCTTGCAGAGCACCTTTCTCAGCTAATGAAAGGCAGCCTGTTCTCCAATTCTGTGAGCTGTCTTTTGGGAGCAAGCCGCTCAGGCCTTTGCTGCTTAGCTCGAATGGCCAGCGCACTAAGTTTTGGAGCATCGTTGATGGTGATCCTTTTTTAAAGAGGGATTCACACGGTGCGCATGCATTCCTCGCCTTTTCTTGCACATTCGCATAGAGTCGAGGTGGTTTTCCTAGACATCATGGGTGGATTCCTCATGGCGTTGGGCTTAGGCTTTTCACAATGCGGCAAAGACCGTAAGAGCCGATCCTTTCTATTCAGGAGCGATTTGTCACCTGAGGCCATCATGATAGCCGTGGGCATATGTGCAATACGTGAGGACCAGTGTCCGATGACTCCATGACCCATGTAAACAAGACGCTACTAGGAACAAAGGGCATCGCTACTAGGAGCAAGGACGCTAATACGCTACTAGGGGCTCCTGGCCTTACTACTAGGAACAAGAAGCTACTAGGGTGAAGGCCATCGCTAGGAGGCCATCGCTACTAGTAACAAGAAGCTACTAGTAGCGATGTCGCCTCACCGCCTTGCAGGACTTCAATGTCCAGCTTCTTTGCTATTGGGGCTTCATGTGCTTGATCAATGGCGACTTTGCAGAAATGGTCACTGTGTTGATTCTCCTGGTCGCCCGTGGTTTCTGGATGCACAGACTTTGTAGAATATGAAGTTGCATCACAGACATTTTCTGCCTTTGTACTGTTTTGCTCGACGCGTGCAAAACTTGGTCCGAAACTCCGCGAGACTCAGGTTCGTTTGACCTCGTGAAGCTGATTGATGTACTAGCATCGAATCTCAGATGTGTGCTTGCTGCAGCTTCTCACTGACTATGATTCAATTGAATCAGATTGACTCAAATTGAATCACCAAATCACCAAACTTCAAAGGCTTTTGTAGTACCTGCAGGTAAAGTCACACCTGCCGCTTTTCTCCACAAAAATGCCGCAAGAGTGCGACCATTGACTTCGTGAAGTCTTATACAAAGTGCCGGGATTTGAGAAGAAAATTGCTTTGCCAAAGTGCTAGGTATAACATATACAATGGCATCGCCTTGTCTATTCCTGTAACAACATTGCTCGGAGTTCCGCTGGCATGGTGGCACGCTCAGAAACGCCTGTTGCCACGAAGAGACTTGTCCAACGATCTGCATCACTTGGATCCTAGGTGGATCTACCGAGACTGGTCTAATGGTCCTGACCTCAAACGAACGTAGAATACCCTGTCTCTCATTTCCGAAATATATGAACGACATTGTGATGACCACCTGGTTGAGTGTGATTAGGTGGAGACGCTGATTTGCCTGGTCCTGCAGGTGGCCGCTATCAAGGTGCGGAAGAAGATATGAAATTATTTCTTCACATGCATCTACAGAAGACCTTTTCAACGCCACACTCCTGTGGCATCAAATTGAGCAAGGCATCTGTGAACCACATGGACTTGTGATTTTGCGTCTGAAGGCCAAGGTGAGGGACCTACGGAGCGTTCGAGCCTCTTAGGAGCTCCCCAAGCAGGACTGGACACTCACCATCCACGAGTTCCATTGAGAAAAGTTGGCCTTGTAAACATCATGTTGAGGTGTCAACTCATTAAGCATGTAAGCAGAGAAAGGGAGGAGCAGCAGAGAAGCACATCACTAGGATGCAGCATACACAACCCACACTCTTCATCGATGCATAGCTGCAGAGGCCCTGCACAATTCACAGCTTTTGAAGGTGCCTGTGGCAAGCTTTGTGGGCATGGGAATCGGAACATCCTGTGCTTTGAGTTGGGCAGCACTGGTAGACTTTCAAACATGGCAGGTCAGGGTCGACGGCTAGGATCAGGCTGAGTAGAGCTTAGAAGTTTGTTCTTTCCCACTCCCAAAGGAGTGCTGAAGCGTCCTGAGGTCTCAAAATAGCCATGTGTCGAGCACTGTCACTAACATTTAATAGATCAAATGAATTTGTGAGGCTTGTTTCTGATTCGCCTGCATCGCAGCCGCTTGCTGTGCTGGACGTTCCCACACAACATATCTGAAACAGAGCCAGTGACCATGATTCGTGAGGCAAGCAACCCGACAATTTGAGATTTGTCGCCTGTTGCTTGCCAACAACACTCGCAGCTTTTTGCCTCATCAAACAATTACCAAAGGGTAAGGGTAGATTCCCAAGTGCTTAACCGTTACTATAACACGTGTTATTTCCTGCTACCTTGATGGCATGCCTTGCTTGCAAAAGCTGACAAGGCAGGGAATGCACTCTTGATTATATGAATTCGAGGGCTATGAGCCGATGTTGGTCGACATAGCGTCCTTGTTCCTACTAATAGCGTCCTCTTGCTCCTAGTAGTAAGGCCAGGAGCCCCTAGTAGCGTCCTTGCTCCTAGTATCGATGCCAGGAGCCCCTAATAGCGTCCTTGTTACTAGAGTAATTTCTAGGCGACTCTATATTTGTGAATCTTTGTGAGAGGTGGCGATGGCGGAAGAAGAGGAAGTGCAAGAAAAATTGCAGGTGGAGCGGCCTTTTCTGTTTTCACATCGATTTGCTAGAGAGCCTTTCGAAAGAGTAGCTTTTAGCCTCCAAGCTACAGCTTTCAGGTCTCCAAGAAGCAAGCCGTGCAACTTGCTGGCCCAGGAGGTGTTGGACACTTAGAAGTCGTCTAGAACTCGTCAGACCGACCACCCGGAGTTCTGGACGCCACCTAGCGGCTGCATGGTCAGACTCAAATGAGTGAATGCACGACTTTCCCTCAGCCAAGGCTGGCCCTGCCTCCAAGATAGAGCAAAGGCCAGGGCTGGCCAGGGCTTGAGTCCTTTCTTTCAGGTTTTGGAACTTTTGGTCCATCAGTGGGGACAGACTTGGGACGCTTTATTTCCACTGGCTTGCTCCGCCTGCCATTTGTAATAATCACGGTCAAGCAATTTCGTTTGCAAGTAGGACTTAGGCAACATGATCACCCTGCTACACTTGATTTCTTTTGCCGAGGGATTCATCTCGGAACATGATGAAAGCTCCTTGCCAATATTATATGCCGAACAAGACCTTGAAACAGATTACTACCAAAGCCAAGACAAAGTCTGACAGCCTGAACTATTGAAAGCTACAATTGCAGTACTGTTGAATACTGGCAGTCTAATTGGTCGCTGTTTGCGACCGAGATGGGAGTGGGTCCAAGCTGTCAAGGTTACCCACAAGGTGGAAGTGTAGGAGCTTCCGGCCTGGAGGCTGAAGCACTCCTTCGATATCCACCAGCCAAATGGTCTGGCTGGGGATGCTCCCTGTCATGGCTTGGCAAGGCCCTGGGCTGTTGCAGAGAGGCTGAAAGCTGGGCTGATCTGCTTTTCTCCACTCGAGACGTCCCAGTGCAAAGCCTATGGCCCAACTGGGCTGGAGCATATATGCCTCCAGCTGTCCCTGGCCTTGGATTGAGCATTGCCCGCTACAACGTTGGAGGGTGTGGACGACCTGAGGAACAAACCGGTCATCCATATGGTGGAAGCAAGGTTAGAGGGTGGTTTGCCTTGATAGAAGGCTTCCAACCTATGGCAGGTGGTGAATTTGACTGGAGCAGAGATGAAGGACAAAGAAACTTTTTGCACTTGGCTGTTGAACGAGGAGTGGATCAGGTTGAGCTGTTCGCAAATGCACCAATGTGGTGGATGAGCAACAGTGGTTCCTCGTTCGGTGGTTCCCTGGCCCAGCCCGATGAGTTTGCGAGCTACTTGGGCGAGGTTGCATCACAGGCATGCAGTGGCTGGGGGGTGCCCGTCCGATCTGTGGCTCCTTTCAATGAACCATCAGCTGATTGGTGGATGTTTCCCCATGATCAAGAAGGATGTAAGGTCAGTGCTGCACAACAGGCCAGGGTTATAGCTAGACTTCGAGATGAGTTGGACCAAAGGGGGCTTAGTGATGTGGTTATTGCAGCCAGTGATGAGAATCGCCCCGATCAAGCGATTCGAACCTGGCAAGAGCTTGGTAGAGCAGATGTCGCTGGCGGGCCATCAGGAAGCTATGTCGGCTGTTTGAATGTGCACGCCTACGACGGCTTGGAACCTTGGTTGGAGTCACGCCACCGTGGTTATCGTTCAGCCTTACGAAGGCTTGCTACCCTAGCCAGGGTTCCCTTGTGCGTTTCGGAGCATGGCAATGGAGATAGCAATGGTGTCACCTTGGCCCAAGTGATTTTGGAGGACTTCCACTACCTACAACCAGCTTCGTGGTGCTATTGGCAACCAGTAGAACATCATTCAAGCTGGGGACTTGTTGAGGCTGACTTTGGTGACACACCCTCTCAGGAACCCCGAGCTGCAGACTTGCCCCACCCCAAATACTTCATTTTTGCTCACTTTACTCGCTTCATCAGACGTGGAATGATTATGCTGCATTGTTCGGAACCATGGGCAGCAGCCTCTTTTGCTCCTGAAGAGAACTCTTTGGCTGCCGTGATTTCAAATCCAAGTTCGGTGTTGAGCCGGCAGCGCCTTCGATTGCCTGCGTTTGTGCCTAAAGGCCGAGGGAGTGAGCGACGGCGAGTTCAGGCTGTTCTCACTGAACCACAACGTCGACGACTCTTTGTACCATGTGAAGTAGAGGTCCAAGAAGCTGCTGGTTGCTTGGAACTGCTTGTAGAGGTTCCTCCTAGAGCTATTTGCTCAGTCTTGTTGCCAAATGTCTCACTGATTGCAGGCAAGTCTTCAGTCCAAGAAAGCACCATGGGTGTGGATAGTCCTGCTCAAGCTGGCAAGCTACGAAAGCATAGCCATGATGCTGACATCGGTGTGACCGTCCAAATGATCTCTTCAATGGCCCGTGCAGCTGCTGAAGGTGCTGCATTGGAACGTTGGCTGGGGCAAGCAGATTTGCAAACGATGCGGTGCTGGTCCCGCTGGGAACACGAGTGTGGCTGTGCCGCTACAGCTTTGGATGCAATTCCACCAGCCATGCCACAAAACGAATCGGGCTTCAATGACTTGATGGAAGCTGTTTGCGCTGCTGCTTGGGGAGCAGCAAATGAGAGAAAGTTCGGTGCTGGGAACCTTGATGCCCAACAAGCATGGGACCGATTTGCAAGACACATGCAACAACTAGCTCAGCGTGCAGGCCTTTCTGATGACATAACTAATGATTTGAAATGGTATGTTTTCAATGTCTGCTGGATGATGGTGAACCTTCGTTGGTACGGGCCGTCAAGTACAGATCACAATGAGGCATCTGACAGGGCTGCCCACCATTTCCGGCAGCTTGGAGGTTCAGAAAGTGTGATCCTGCGACGCCGCGATGCCAAAAGCCTTGCTCGAGATGCTGCGAGCTCTTTAATCGAAGACCTTGGCTGATCACGACTTGAACCTGATGCACCGGAGTAACCACACCTGAAGGACATCGACTCAAGTCTTGGTTGAGCACAATGCCAAAGGCCTTCTGTGTTTGAAAGTTATTGGACTATTTAGCTTGCTGCACTGTGTCTGGCTCAGGTGCTGAGGTGACAGTGAAAGGCCCAAAGGCCAAAGTTGCCAAGGTTGGAACCCTTTTGTGTTTGCTTTCAGAGCGTGGCAACTCTTATATACTTTACTGCAACACTTCCCTTGCATTCACTTGGTGTTTCAATATGATTCCATTGGCAGGCAATGACCATGCTCAAAGTGTTGGTTGCTTTTAAAGAAGCGGCCTCCCCAGAGGCCGGCAGCCCGGATTCTGGGATAGGCCAGAATCGTAGTCCGTAGTACCTAACTAGCTCCTACAACTGAGTCACTTTGGTACAAGTAAAATTACATAGATCCACACAATTAAGCCCTCAAGATGCGGGCTTTTGATGTCTTTGTTTTTGAGATCTTTTGTTGTTCCTGTGTGGGTGAAGCAGTTGTATCTAGAAGTGCTTGCCTTGCTGGATTGCAGTCGGGCTCTAGCTTTCTGCAGCATTTTCCTGCGTTCAGATGAAAGAGCTCAACCAAAGCCCGCTGAACAGGTGAACAGCTGAAACTTTGCATCCAAATCATACGAAAACGCAGCAACACATTTCAACCTCAAACAACACAGTAACTTCGTATGTATACAGCTTTTGGAGTCATCGACTCCTTGTAATGGCATCCACTGATGGACTCAACTCTCGAAGTGAAAGTTGAACTTCCTCCTTTACCTTCTCCAAACAGGGCAATTCAAAGGCGACAGGAGGCTCTCGGCTGTGCAACCGTTCTGGGTGGAGCAACCTGTTTGGTTGCGGTCACCCACTTGGCTTCGAGCATTAGTGACCTGTCACAAGCCTTTGTTTGGACGTGTCGTGGGTGTATTTACACTGAAGCATTCCTGGCGATCTCTTTGTTGATATGCCTTTTGCTGGCAGATCCAGGAATTGTTCTTCGGACACCACAAACCTGTTGCCCAATTCCACCAGAAGTTCAAGAGGCGTTGCTCCAGGGAGAGCAAGTGCAAGCAAACGTGGTGGATGAGCAACGGACCTTTTGTGTGCGCTGTTTTGTTTGGCGATATCCAGAAATGCCAACTGCAGGCTTTCTCAATCCGCTTCTCTACAAATTGTCTGGTTTGCACAGAAAGCCGCATCACTGCAGCATTTGTCAGAGATGTGTCGCACACTTTGATCATCACTGTGGTGTCTTTGGTAGATGCATTGGTGGCGGGAATATAGGATTTTTCTACGGTCTTATTTTGATGTGGTTCTTGGGTATTTTGACTTCTGTCGTGACAGTTGTCTTGGCGTTCTTCTTGTCGGTGGATGAAATTCGTGAAAGGCCTGAGATTGTTGTCCCTGTTTGTGTTGTGCTGTTGTTGTACTGCTGCAAGCGACGTCTTTGGGCTCTATTGCGTATCCTCTTGCGGTGTTGTGGCAGCAGACTTTGTGAGCCACGGCAGCGCGATGCTGCTCCAGAAGCGCCCTCAGCTTAGGCCCTGGCCTCATCACCCCGTCGCTACCAAAAAAAGAGGGCAAAGCCACAGGTCGCAGGCCTGCGCTCCCTGAAGGGACGATACTTTCGCATTGAAGCGGATTCCTGCGCTCACAAGTTCCTGCTCTCGACTTGCAGTGAAGTGGTGCATACAAAAGGTCTCACAAGAGAGGACAGTGCTTGCCAGAAAGTAGCTGAATGTGAGATTCGGAGTCCAGGGGAGGCAAAATTCAACATCAAGCTCCTTAGGGCATCCCGGTCTCATATTGACATTGCTCCTTTTGCAAGTGCATTTGCTTCTCATGACTTTCACGCTGCTCCTGTGCTTTTAACATGAAAAACTAGCAGCAAGCGGGTGGCAGTTGCCGAGCCTTGGGGTGTAGCTGATGTCAACTGTAGCGGAGAGACACTGAGTGGAGACTTTCTCTCTTTGGAATGGAGGCTTTCACTCGCGACTTATGGGGTAGAAAGAACTTTTGTTTGATGCAGTTTCAACTTTATCATAGCATTTTCTTATGAATTCACCAAGTCTATTTGTCATGCAATCCCCCACTCATCTCGACCACACAGGCATACACCAGTACCCAAGGTGAGAACAAGCAACCCCGAGTCTATCAGCAACAGGTTCAAGTTTCAATAGTGAAATAGGTGTTGCGGTGCCTACAATTTGCTCAGTTCCCAGGAGCGTGGGCTTTGTCATTGGTTTGCCTGTGGCTTTTGCCGAGACGGCAGAGATGATGAAGATGGCTGTGAGGTGAAACAAAAACTGAGTTTGGTGTTTTGTTCTGCTTTTTGTGCTGAGAGATTTACAGCATTTTGTGGCTTTCAAGGCTGGTTTGCACTCCTCGAAGATTATTGCTGAAACTCAGGCCGTTTACCCTCAAACCTCTCCCTGCATTGAAGATGGATCATGCAGCAGTAGGTGGAAGTTCTGCTGAGTTCATACTTCTCTCTTTGCCTGCTAGGCTGCCTGGCTTGCCAAAGCTCCAAAGAACGAGGCCATCTCAAAGGCTTGGTTTGGTGGGAGGAAGTCAGCTCTTTTACAATCAATTTGAACATGACCTGCATCATTTCGATAATTGAAGTCAAAGAATCAGACTAGCCATGTTCCAGAAATCGGCACCGGCGGATACGTGGATATTGTAGCGGAATCAAGATCATGGTGTCAGTGATGAGCAGAGTGATTTCCCCTCAAAGCCAGAAGAAAGCAAGGTGCAAGCATTTGTGGTACCCCGGAGTAGCTGCACAAGTGGTTGGAAGATTTCTTCACCCTGTAGCTCCTTTTGTGCTTCTCTTCCTCCCCTCATTCTCGTTATTTTGATTGTCCTCCTTTCCAATGATTCAGATGGAAAAGAAGGTGCTGCAAGGCTTGTACGTTTCAACTTTATTCTTCGGCTTGTGCGATGCAAAAAAGGAATATTGCCGCGATGTGGTTGACTCTACTCTTGGTAGGCCCAGGACCCGAGGGTCCTTCTACACACACGAAACTGCGTTTGAGAGAACGTAGCAGGTGAACGCGCGGCCCTTGCTCCTCGTTGTGTCTTGCGGCGGTGCTGGGCCTCCAGTCCTTCCGTCAACTCCAGGAGAGGGTTGGGAGGCAAAAGCTTGGAACCTGAAACTGCGATTAGCGGACACAAGGGCATTGCTTTCCTTTTTTGACTCGTGCTTGTTGGTATTGGTTTTCTTTCGCAGGGGCTCCAGGGCTGGTGGGACCCCGTCCACAAGCTGGTGGGGGAATAGGCAGGACCAGCAGGGCTTTGCAGTGATGACTTGTGGAGAAGATGGTATATTATATATATACAGTACTTGTAGTATATCGTTGCATGCTGGGAGCACGTTTTAATTGTAGGCTGTCCAGAGGAGGATCTTCTCGAGCTGGCTTCTTAATTGTCCAACACGCCAAGAGCGCCACAGAGAAGTTACATCTGTTGCTTTTGGGTTTTAGGTTGTGCATGGTTGCCGTCGATTGGGAAGCTGGTGGTGAGGCCTTTCAGGGCTGGGCAGCGGGACTTGGCGTGTTGACAACTGGTAATCCAAAACCAAGTCACTCAAAGTCCAGCCTTGGTCCTAGGTGAGCCGCTTCCATCGTTTCATAAGGCACCTGTGACGCGGCCTGTTCACTTTGTTGTCTCTTCATTTTGTGCCTTGAATGAAGGCCAACAATGTGGGATCAACAAGATGCACACATGCGGGAGGCAGAGACCATTTTCAATTTGGGTAGGTCCAGCACTGAAACAACTTCGATGCTGTTGTGGTAGAGGCTAACCCAGCTGCTTGCTTCTCTGACAAGCCAGCAGCGCAATTCTCAGCTTCGGAGTTGTCGTAAACAGTGCAATTCAGTATCAGTATTTTTTCACGTCGAAGCTCAAGCCGGTGCGTCAGCCATTGAAGGGGTTGGGCAATGGCCAGTTCTGCACCAGATGGATCCGAGTCGCAAGCGAAGGCACCGGAGGCACTAGAGGCACCCACGCCCCAACACCGGGAACCTGAGTCCGTGGGGCCCGGAAAGACAGAGTTGGAGCACTTCAGCCAACTGCCCATTCGCAAAAGGACGGTCCCTGCTGAGCAGTGGGAGAAGGAAGTCTTGAAGCCACATCGCCGCTTCGTCACATTTTCCTACATTCCCTTGCACTGCTCACGACAAACAAAAGACAACATCATCATCGGAGTCCTTTTCTACAACTCTTGCAGTGAGAAGTCGCAGAAATCGCAGAATCGCGAAGAGTTTGTGAAATGGCGTTTGACAGATCTCGCGCAACCAGAGCCGCGCAACATCACTGTGCATTTGAGATGGCAAGCATGCTTGCACTGGCGCAAGCGCGAGCATGTGGCTGAGGCAAGCCGTGGATCCATGATGGCGATCCTGAACCCACAACTCATTGAGGCAGCAAACAAGATTGGCACCAGTGAGGCCCGGTTGCTGGTGGAGAATCCCAAACAAATCGAAAAATTGGGTGTATGTCCTATTCTGGGCTCCTGCAAAAAGAAGGGCTGTAATCTTCCATGCAATAGCTCACTTAACGAGACCTACTGCCGCCAGCACTTGGACCTTGCCAACAAATCCAAGTGCGAAGCCACAGCTGGTCGGGAAGACGAGACACAGCTGCTTGGCCTGAAGCGCCATGCGTCTGAGTCGTTGGCTGAAGCCAAAGTTGCTAAAACGGAGGATGCGCGATCCGCCGGTAAAGAAGTGGATTCAGTGGATGCAGCTGCAGAGACAAAGGCAAAGATGGCAAAGGAGCAGCTGGGACGCGCGAAGGAGGAGCAGCAGAAGAGGCTGGAGTTGGCCCTGCTTTTAGATGAAAGGCGGTTTCACACTGCGGAAGCCAACAAGAGCTATCAGAAGTTTGTACGCAAGGGGATGAAGAAGGAAGATGTCGCAATGTCTCGAGTGCCACAGCTGGGGCGTGGCTTCGATAGTTCCGGCTGCCTCGAAGTCGTTGTTCCTTCGTCCGCTCGTGCACCATGCACTTCCGAGACTCGACGGATTCCTGCAGAAAAAGGACAACTCTCAAGCAACAGCTGCAGACACATATTGCTAAATTATTGTAAGTGACAAATGAGTTTTCCAGTTGCAACCACCCTATTTTTGTAGCTCTGACTGTGTTTTTCTCAGGCAGTCCATTTTACCGATGCATTAGCAGATCTACTTGATTGGCTGCCCTTTGCTTAGCCAGCTCTTAAGTAATCGAACCATTTTACGTTTGCTTGCAGTTTGCACCACTCGGGTTTCCCAATGGACGAAAGCCGAAAAGCCGAAAACCGCATAGCATGTTCCAGCAGTCAGCTTGAGAGGCCCAGACTGCTGGGAGCACGGAGCCTGAACAAGAATGCTACAGAAAAACCTTGCGTGTTCACGTCACTATCCCAAACGTTTGCCGCTTACCGTTCAACTTATAGAATACCATGAAATATTATACAACCGAACTCAAACTCTTCAAACAAACAGAGATGTAATATCCTTTTTGAAAAAAAGTTTGAAGCATCTGCCCCAAGGTTTCGATGGACGAGATGCGCACGGAAGACATTCTCTTCGTAAGCCCAAGGCCGCTGAGCCCAGCAAATCCGTTCAAGCAATGATTGTCCCGTTCATTTCTGCTTTCTTCAAAGGATTCTGTGTTTTTGCTTGGTATTTTCATGTTCATTGTCCATTTTGGGGGTTGCTTTTCCCGCTGTTCTCTTGTTTCATGCTGACAATGCAGGGACTTCGAAGTCCAGTCGCTGCTGCCGAGGCCATTAGCCAGAGTTGAGAGAGTATCTCAAAGGGCACAACACGTAACACATCGTAGCACTCGGAAATCTTTGGAAAGTAGAAGGCCTGCTGAAGTCTTGCCAGGCGCTGTTCCTTAAATGGAGCTGTGGATTACGGTTTACAGGCGCGGATATTGAACCGACGTGACGTATCATGTGACACACCGAACGTATACGTGAGATCACACATGTGACGAACCTGTAGATCCTGTGAGGATTTCTTCTTTCGACGCTGGTGCTGCTTGAAGGACTACTTTTCCGTCCTAGGTCACATGGATCATAACTGGCCAAGAGTGTTCCCAGGATGTTTTCCGAGAACATTTTGCATTGCCGAATGAGGCCGGGTACTTCCGTAGTTCAAACCTCAAAGGGCCTAGGACACCCTAAGACCACTGTTAGACTTCAGGATCTGTGGTTCAGTTGTTTTGAAAGAAACACATTCATTCATTGCGCATTATCAGATGAGAGGTTAAAAAGTTTCCATGGACCCTAAACTTCTAAGTGGCAACAGGCAGCTCCGAATGGCTTGAATGCCATGGCTCGGTATCTGGGGCTTCCTCCGAGTGACAAGGTGACGGGGTGTGATTTACTCAAGCTCGTTCCTTGAGTTACAATCGGCAAATCCCGCAGACCAGACGCACCTTTTGCTTGGACGAGAATGTGTCGGTGGTGCGAGTTGTCCTGGAGACTTTCTGACTGTTGAGTTGATCACACTGAACTTGAACTGAGTTCGTTCACTGTGCAGCTGGCAGAAACTTGGCATTTCTGGATCGTTGGCGCATTGCTAGGAGCTACTGAAAAAGGGCTGGAAGCCAAAAGCAACGGCATGGCGACATGCAGTGCTGACCTGAGACCATTGAACAAGGTAAACAAGCTTATCATATAATTGTATCCACTTCCTTTTTTGCAAGCTCCGAGCTTAAGATAAGATAGTGTTGACTTGAAGAGCTTCAAGCTTAAGATAGTGTTGACTTGAAAACACTGAGTGTTCAAAGGTTGGCGCCTCCACCACGTTCCTCCTTCCCAGACGCGGAGACCTCCCAGACATGGAGAGTCTTGGATCAAAGAATCTATGAACTGCGGTCCAACAGCACGTTATTGAGCTCTCTTTGGAGTGAGGCAAAACTCCAGAAAGCGAGGCTTTTGGGAGGTGGAGGCTTGGCACAGCCTCCATTCACCTCCATTTTTCGTCTATTCTTCAGTTCCTTCCTGTTTTTGAGCTTCTCCAAAAAGGTCTTGCTGGGCTCACTTCCTTCAGGCCCCACCTCCAGCGCCGATCATTCCCAAGCTGTTGCCACCTCAGCACAGATCGAAGCACCGAATCACGGCTAAGACGCAAAGAGTGCTTGGTCAGGCCGCCAACGGCGAAGATTATCGGCCACTTGCCAATTTGGTGGAACACATTGGAGAACAGTTCAAGCTAATTGTGCTTGAGCAACTAAAGATCAACTGGATCAACTTGTGTGAAGAGATGCTTCCATGGTCGTTTCAGTGAGGTGCTACAGCGAAAGTTGCCCCGAAGCCGATTCCACCGTGGCAAAGGCAAATCATGGAGCTGGTGTGCAAGAGTTTTATTAATATCTATTTTTTGCGTGAAGAGACTTGATAACTTTTCAGTGCAATTGTGTATATACATGAGCCTTGCAGGGCTGGACTGCCTGTGCCTCCACCGCCAGAGCCAGAGCCGGCAATGGCTGAGGCACAGGCAGAGCAAACACAAGAGCTGGAGCAGCCGGAGCCTGTTGAACAGACTGAGCTGGAAGCAGCACCGTTCATGGCAGAGCCAGTTGAACCTGTGGAATCGGTGGGGTTAGAAGCCATGGATTTCCTCGCAGAAATCTCTGCAGAGCTTCCAGCAGGGACCACCTTTGAAGCTGTCGACTAAAGGACTCAGAGCTAAGCTGCTATGCTGGCGAAATAGCTTCCTATGGCAGTTCGGATTTGAGAGCAGTATGCTTTTCGAATGGCATTTGCAAATCTGCTCATGTATCAAGGACCTTAAGTGGTGCCAATTTCTTCAGTTTCCGACACTTGAGCCGTGTGCTTCTGCAACCAATACACCAGCCTAATCAAAGGAAGTTTAGTTAAGAGACTTCCTTAGTTACGAGCAGTTACTGTAAATAGCGCAGGCAATAGTTAGTGCAGGTAATACGCAGTGCGGACAAATAGCTTGGTGTAGACAAATAGCTAAGTTTAAGAGTTAGCCGTTAGCGTAGACAGTAGCCAAGTGAAGTGCTAGCTAAGTCTACACATGCACTTTCAGTGGCCATGGGGCAATGTGGACGGTTTTTCATGTAAGGCGCTGTGCGAATCCATGCGTTTTCTTGAGAGAATGTGTGCGCCAACGGCTGTGAAAGCTAGCTGTTTGAGACGCTCCCTGCGGCGGTTCCAGCGTGGTTCCGCGGTTCCGGCGCGTGCTGCGTGGCAATCTGGCTCTTTGTTGCACAATGGAAGTTGCTACAGTGTCTAACTGTCGTCGAAAGTCAAGGTGGAAGTTGCCAAAGTGTGCAACTGTCTTCCAAAACCAAGGTGAATGGGGACAGTTGAATGTAAGCCTATGGTTGTGGCTCCGAATGATCAAACGCGGCCAGTAAACTGTTTGACCCACTACATGCACCGTTCTTTGTGTATCTCTTCGTGCAACCACGCGTGGCCCTGTTGCCTATGTCATAGAACTTGACATGAGTTTTGAGGCGCAATGTCTGCCGGATGACAGCTTGGAAGCTTCGAAGAAAACATGTCGTTGGATATGTGAGAACATTGCTGGTCCAAGCGAAATAGAAGGAAGGATCCGAGCCATCACTGTGGCCTTTGCAGCGCGGAAAAGTACATCTTCCTTTTGCATCTGGCTTTCTTTGACCCGAAGATGCATCATTTGGGCGGGTGCAGAAGCTGCACATGGACGAGTTGCAAACGTGTGAGATTCTTTTTGATTCTGATGGTACTGCAACATCCTGTTCGATTGGAACACTTTGAGAAAACATGCAAGATCAATATCTGCGCGTGGCCCTGTTGCTTGCGTGCATCCCGGAACTGGTTGAAAGAGACAGTTGGTGATCTAATCTTTTGTGCGCAGGGAGTGTCCTTGTTGACCGCACATGCAATCGTTGCAGAGGTCAGAAGCACCAGCTAAAGAACGTTCTTGGTTCAAAGCGACGAATGACATTCTCTATATACAGTTTTGATTGTAACTTGGAACATTCACCCTCGACTTGCCAAGATTACCTGTATACAATATAGAAGACAACACTGGCCAATGAAAACTGCGACACCGACCTGAGGCTATTTGTTTGCAGGCAAACGAAAAGATCACAACAGAGGGCATCATTGGCTACAACAATCATGACACAGACTCGTAGAGCTTCAGACCTTCACATGTTGTCATGTCCTGTCGTGCATTTCTGCAGAATATTGGGTCAACTTTTTAGCTGAGAGCACGGGCTGTGGGCCACGCTCTATGAGGTTGCTTGAACCGGCTGTTTGCAATAGAAAAATGTAAAATGAAACTGACAAAAACACAGGCAAGAGGTTCCAACAGAGAGATCATTTTGGAGGTTCAAGGAGGATGACCTCTCAGTACGAAAACATTTAAAGGCAGGGAACTGAAAGAAACTGAATGCCACAGATGGCCCAGCGGTCAAGTTGCCTTGTGCCAGTTGAGTTGGGGAGATCGTGGGTGGAATCGTAGAGTGCAGGTCTTTGTTGGAGGTTTGCCAGACTCGGCGGATGAAAGAGAGGCGTGAACACCGCACTGCACGATTGACTTTGAACGATGTGAGATGGATCGTTTTTTGCTGAGGTTGAGAGACATTTTGGGAAGCTAGGAACTCAGCCCAAGTTGACGTGATGCCCTGAATTCACAAGGCATTGTTAGGGATTTTCCCTCACGTGGCCAGAGTTCAAATGAAAAAATATGTCACTCAGGTACGGGCACATTGTCCATTGCAATGTTTGCCCTCCCAAGGTGCAGACAGACTGAACGTGCCTAAATGCCGCCCTTGTTTCGTGAGAGGAAACACTGTGCACGGAACATATTTGGCAGAGTGTTTCGCAGGAAGGTGAGAAGAACAAGGCACCGTGAAAACCTCAGAAGGGGATGCTCGAGGTCAACAAATATGTGCGATGTGACAATGTGTGCTGTTAGTACGAGGTGACGAGTCTTTTGGTCAGGATCCTGACATTTCACTTCAGTTTGGTGCTCGAGGTATGCCTTCGTGAGCTTCAGATTTGCAGCTGATGCCGACTGTGCAGTAGTTGACACCCAAAACTTCCCAGGCATGAACCTGTTGATTCTTCCAACAGCAGATAGTGTTAAGCGCAAGAACTCAAACTAGTAACTAGTGTCCTGATGTTTCCTGTTTCCAAGTCTTGGTGCACAAGTGACAAATTCCATAAAGCCTAGGCCTAGTTTTGTATTCCGGCATCCGGGTGTGGCTTGCCTTGGCTGCCAATGTTGTGGAGGTAATGGCTTACTTACCCAAGACAAGTCGCATGATTGCTGAATTGCAGAGCTTTTGTAGTGGCCAGTTTGTGCAACTTTTTTGCAGTTCGCAACCTTTGTGGGCTCTTCTGTATGATTTGCAGTCGAGTCATACTTCCAAATACTGTGATTGCAGGGGTGCAGAGGCAACTTGCCATGGGGTTTGCAACACCAAGAAAAAAGGCAAGACCAGTGAGTGCTTTCAGCTTTGAATAGGGTGTACTTTCTGTGGCAAGAGCCATGCAATTTTTGAGCTTTGAACGTCATCCAAATCAGCATTCGGGCAGTTGTCAAGGATGAAGAGTTGAAGGAGAAGCAGGATTCTATGCTCAGCGATTCTGATCCCTGCAAGGCCTACCGGGACGCATGGGAGGTTCCAATATCTGCAATTTTGTGCTGGTTTGACACTCGGGTCAAGGTCTTTGTGGGTGGCATCAGTGATCGAGACGGCGAAGAGGAGGCCAAGAGCATCCATTTGCAGAGTGTCCTTGTAGGGTTTTATATAGGATATATATCTTAAATTTTGGATATATTTGTTCTTCGTCGTTGGTTCTGCAGCACTGTAGCATATCCAGGCGTTGTTGATGATTATTTAGAGCTTTTCAAACATTAAAGTAATGACTACAACCATGTCTTTGGATACACAAATGCAGGTTGGTGACTTCTTCTCCCAATGGGGTCTCGTCACGCTGATCTACAGGGACAAAGCCTCCTGGAACTCACCTCAAAAAGTCCAAACGAAGACGTTCGTAGTCCAAATGATGCAAGTAGCATCCTCACAGTCACGCTAAGGGGGTTCGTGCACTTCGCGACCAAAGAGGGTGCGATGCGCGTTCTCGAAGAGAGTGCGGGCCTGGGTTTGAATGAATTTCCTCAGCGAGTCAGCTTTGTGGTCTTTGCAGGCAGTATTACATTCCACAGAAGGAAGCTTGACATCAAGGCACCAGAGTAACCACAGGAGTAACTACTGAGCAGAAACTGAAACCTCTATGTTGAATAGATACGATAAGACGATAAGTTTAAGTGTTGATTCGAAATTGTTTGAGTCTCGCCAGAAAGCCTCGGAGTCGAAGAAGGTGATGAGCGACGATGAGAGGACGGAAGTGCTCTCATTTCCGAAAGATAGTATAGCTCGAACTGCTTGAGCCGTAACGTCTTGAACGTTTGAGGCATGTTTATGTGAAGAGGGCTATTGAAAGGCCAGCATCCTACAGTGTGACACGTAGCAATCATCCTGGAAACACATGACAAAGTTTTTGAAGGCATTTCCACAAGAAGACTGCGCCACCACATCCAGGCTGGACCACACTGGAAAACCTTGTTCATACCTGTAGATGCAAAATCGCAATGCCAGATCACAATGCGAGGCTACCCACCTGCAGGTGGTTACTATCCGTCCAGGACCCAAGCAAGCAGCAAAGATACGGGGCCCTGTCATCGGTGATCGTAGATCATCATAGTGCAAAAGGATTCCATTGATCCCATCAGACACAATGGCCGAGTTCACGTTTTGTGCAGTATCCTGTAGTATCTCAGGCATGCGTTTTCAAGAATCGTTTTGCATCGTTTCGCCGTTTCAGCTTCAAAGGCCTCCTCCAGGCTACTATGGATCGCCACCACCAGGCAATGACTGCAACGAGCCCTGATATGGTCCGTGAGTCGTTTCTTGGGGTTGATGCAACGCAGGCTACCCTGGCTATCCTCCTCCTAGTTATCAACCACCAGGATATCCACCGTGTCTTGCTCAGATTGCGAGTTTGCGGTTTCGAGCTTACGCATCTCATGCTCTTTACGGACTTTACACATGCAGCAAAGGCCTAGCTATCCTGGAGGAGCATACGGATCACCGTTTCGCTCTAGATCACCCTTCCGCTCTAGATCACCGTTCCGCTCTAAGAGCCGATCTTTTGCCAGAAGAGGAACCACCGTTTGCTCATATTTCTCGGATGTTTTTCTGTTCTGCAAAAGTGTCTATGTTTGAATGTTTGCAGTTTTGCACGCCCAGAACATGTTCTTCGTTTGTCCTTCCAGGCCTCCAAGCGATCCATACGGTGCATCCAGGTGCCCTCCTTGATGCATGTCACGAAGTTGAGGTAGCAACGTTGCTGAGTGAAGACAAGTCATTCTGGACCAACTTTTTGCTTGCCACATGCCACTCTTAAGCTTTGAGAGCCCAGAAGATGTTCTATGTTTGTCCTTCCAGGCCTCCAAGCGATCCATACGGTGCATCCAGGTGCCCTCCTTGATGCATGTCACGAAGTTGAGGTAGCAACGTTGCTGAGTGAAGACAAGTCATTCTGTGCCAACTTTTTGCTTGCCACATGCCACTCTTAAGCTTTGAGAGCCCAGAGGATTTTCTATGTTTGTCTTTCCAGGCCTCCAAGCGATCCATACGGTGCGTCCTCATCTCAGAGCTGCTTTGTCCAGTTCAGGTGCCCTCCTTGATGCATGTTACGAAGTTGAGACATGCAGCAAAGGCCTAGCTATCCTGGAGGAGCATATGGAGCTCCGTTC
>CAXAMN010005069.1:263341-294967 GCA_963970005.1 Durusdinium trenchii | reverse complement strand
GGAGGAGCATATGGAGCTCCGTTCCGCTCTAAGAGCCGATCTTTTGCTAGCAGAGGGACCACGGTTTGCTCATTTTTCTCAGATGCGTTGCGGTTCTGTAAACCCGCACCATAGATGCGTTTGTATCATAGTGCCAAGTCTACTGCTTAGCATTGCTGCTGAAAACAGTGCGCATAGCTTGACGGATTTGATTTGTTTTGGTAGGCTGAGCCCGTAAACACAGGTTATCAGCCGTCGCCTCTAACACGCAATGGCTACTTCTGATGAGGTCCAATCCGTAACAGTGCGCCGCGCAAGGGCAACCTCGTGCCCGCTGATGTAGTCATGGTTCAGACAGACGGTGTGACAGTATAACAGCCTGCAACATATTCAATCTGGGAATGAAGAAGCTGTACGTCGTGAAGCGCAACAAAGACACCGAGAAGGTATAGAGCACTGTGACTGCGCGCATGAGATCGGTGACAAGCATATGGGTGGAACGTGGCTAGTTGAAAGCCAGGCGACAATCGCTCAAGCTGACAGTTTTCACCAACAGAAGATGACGGGGCAGAAAGGGGAAGCCGAGAAACTCCACAGCCAGATGACTAGGAAACAATACGATGACCTCCAGACTCAGCTTGAGGCACTGTTGAAGAAGCTTCATCAAAAGCGATGCTCATAAGACTGCGTTGGGAGGGAGGCCGATTTGCACGAGGCTTTAGCAAAATGTTGCGGGATTGCATTCAGGTAAAGAGTCGCAGAGGGTGGACGAGCTTGACCGCCAGCACTACAGGTGAATGCGCCTGCGGAACTCGTCAGCCCGATGCGAGTGAGTCGATCTTGGGCAAGCTATGGCGCCCCACTCAACACTGCGGCAAGCAAAGACAAGGAGAGGGAAGATTCCTCTCTGCCGGCGACGGCGCGACCAAGGGAGTTCACCGCATCGAAATCTGGCCCGCAAGAAAGATGACGAAAGCACGCCGCGCCAAGGAAGCTGACTTGATAGGAACCCCTGAGATGGCATGGTGCCCCAGCCCGTGAAACCTAATCGTCCGTGGAATAATTGGGTAAGGGAGTTGGTCCGGTCATCGTCCGGTAAGCCAAATGAAGGCTGCCAATGGATCTTGGAAGTTTGGGACCCATTGATCAGCCGCACGGCGCTTGAGGCGAAGCTCCATAACCCATGTGCAGGCAACTTCGCGACGCTCGACGCGATTCTCACCATTGCTCTCATAAAGTCAGCCTGCAGAGACCTTGGACTTAGGATTTTGAATCGCAAAGAGGAGCAAACCCAGTATGCGCTCCCAAGGACGATGTTGATATTGATATTGATATTGATCGAGCAAAAGAAGGCGAGTCATAGAAAGCCTACTCGCTCTTTGCGAAAGCAATCCGCATTTCGCATTTGATTGAGGCGGAAGGAGCTCAGCGGCTCAGTCTCAGAGGAACTTCAGGTCCCATCATCAACAAGAAGCAACCCAAACCAAACGTCAGGCACCGTGGCAGGCCTCCCAGCCGCCTCCCCAGGCGTCGCGCGAGCGCGCTTGACAAAAAGAAGAATACGAAGGGAGATCTCCCTGTAGGCAACGGACGCTACGGGGAGAGGGCCCAAAATCCGAAGAAGATGGCCAAAACCTCACGCGCCTATTTATGGCCGTTGTGGCGGCGATTGCCTATCTCCATGAGAAGAAAGGTGCAGCTGTGCCAAAGGAGACCGCAAGGCTAAACAAACCGGACTGAAAAGCCTCACCCCTGTAAGTGAGTGCTACAGGAAACTTTGCGAGGCTCACGCGCTCAGCGCGCCACCTATCCTTGCCTCGCGCGCTGCGTCAGGCCAATAGCGTTGGCTCATTGGCTCAGGAAGCGAGCAGGACCTGGTTAGCGAGCCGAGGTGGGACTGCGCAATCGGCGTTGCGCGGAATATTCATTTTCAGCCTCACGCAATCGAAGTTGCAGACATTGACCTTAAAACTTCACCAAAACCAATCACGCCGTGTGTGCTGGAGAAAGCTTCATCCGTATTACCTGTTGGTATTAGATGCGTCGCTCAATGATACCGTTTTGTTGCTGTGAGCTTGCCCTGTTTTCTGCGCAAAGTCGTTAAAAGCCGGCGTTTCCAAGCGAGTCAGGAACTGGAAGAAGGAGTCGATCCCGACTGACGCCGAATGACGAAGAAACAGTGGCCGTGAAAAGTCGCGACATGGCCAACCGACCTCATCATCGAAGCCCAATCGTTCATGCGCTTTCGAAAAGAGGACACTTCAGAGACCTCATAGAGGTGCAAAGGCAGTCAAGCGCGCGTCAAAACTGCACGCTTTGGACCATACCAACCCCGACTATTGACTGAAGCGAACGTCGAAGAGGGGTGAAAAGATGGCGCTTGTCATAAAGACCTACAGTCAGTTGCGATTTGTCGAGGACTGTTCTCAGGTGGTCAACCACTTTGTCAATCACCACGATGAAGTTGAAGTCATTTACGCTGATAACAATCAAGGATCTAGGTTGTAGACTGTAGACGTCAGACGCCCATCAAGTTTGTAGAACGCGAAGCCAGACAGATTTGAGGGAGCCACATGAGGAATGCCGCCCAACATCTTGCCATTAATGATGCAACGTTTCGGTGTACTGCCGTCAATGTCCGTCCCAGCTGGACAGAAGTTTCGCCAGTATCTCAATTCCACTCGGGGCTGTTTTGAAGCGCCAACTTCTCGCGAAGGGGAGGTTTGGGATATCGCATTCAGCCAGGCTTCGTGAATATTTTATCATGAAATTGATCGCGCAGTTGGAAGCGTTAGACTACCGCCTCCAGCGTGGCAGCGTCAAGGTTCAACGCGCCAGGCGATTGGGGCGGAGCTACTAGGAGTGACGTGTGTTCCCGCCCGAGGCAAAAGCCAGCAGCTTGGAACTAAAACCTGCTGGGAGGTGACGTATTGTCATGAGTTGATTCGTTAGCTTCACTGCTTTTGCCGCCGGTGTATGCTGGCTAAAGGAGGGAGTCTTGAAAAGACATCGTGCCAAACATGCCTTGGTACCACAATAGTGCCAACGCTACCGCTTACCATACATGCACCACTTACCACAGCGTTGCCGCTGAAAACAGTGCGCGTAGCTTATAACGGATTAGACTTGTTTTAGTAATAGTCGGCTGAGCCTGTACACGCACTCTGCGCAAGTGGACTGTTTTTGAACAATTGCAGGCTTGAAGGCCCAGAACATGTTTGTTGTTTGCGCATCCAGGCCTCCAAGCGATCCATATGGTGCGCCCTCATCTCAGGGGTGCTGTGTCCAGTTCAGGAGCCCTCCTTGATGCACGTCGTGAAGTTGCGGGGTAGCAGTGTTGCTGAGAAAAACAAGTCACCTTGGGCCAACGGCGCGTGTCTATGCCGACAAGACCCTCTGTACAAACGCAGCAAAGGCCTAGCTATCCTGGAGGAGCATATGGAGCTCCGTTCCGCTCTAAGAACCGATCTTTTGCCACAAGGTGGACCGCCGTTGCTAACATTTTTAATATTTTTGGCTGTTCTCCAGAAGCGTCCTTTGTTGAATGTTTGCAATGTTGAAAGCCCAGAACATGTTCTTCGTTTGTCCTTCCAGGCCTCCAAGCGATCCATATGGTGGGTCCAGGTGCACTCCTTGTTGCGCGTTAGGAAGTTGAGGTAGCAATGTTGCTGAGACAAGACAAATCATCTGGGGCCAACTTTTTGTTTGCCACATGTCTATTTGCCGCGCCACTGTTGAGTTTCAAACACCCAGACAGTGTTTTTCTTTGTCCGCCCAGGCCTCCAAGCGATCCATATGGTGCGTCCACTCCTTGATGCGTGTTGGGAAGTTGAGGTAGTAATGTAGCTGAAACTGAAACAAAACAAATCATGTTGGGTTAGCTTTTTGTTTGCCACGAGTCAATGTCCATATGCCACTCTTAAGATTGAAAGCGTAGAACATTTTCTTTCCTTGTTGGTCCTTCCAGGCCTCCAAGCGATCCATACGGTGCGTCCAGGTGCCCTGCTTAGTGCGTGTGACGATGTTGAGGAAGCAATGTTGCTGAGATAAGACAAATAATGCTGGGCAAGCTTTTGTTTGTCCCGTGTTTTTGTCCACACGCCATTCTTAAGCTTGGTCACATTACACACAAGAGTGTCCGACAAGAGTGTTCTGCAAGAGTGCCCCACAAGAGTACCGACAAGAGTGTCCTGCAAGAGTGCCCTACAAGAGTGTCCCACAAGAGCGTCCGACAAGAGTGTCCTACGAGAGTGTCCCACAAGAGTGACATACAAGAGTGTCGCCGAAGAGTGTTTCGCAAGAGTGTCCCACAAGAGTGAGTGTCATACAAGAGTGTCCCACAAGAGTGATAGTGTCCTACAAAATTAGCCCGCAAGAGTATCGCATAGAAGTGTCCTACAAGAGTGTTTCACAACAGTGTCCCGCAAGAATGTCCGACAAGGTGCCCAACAAGAGTGTCCAACAAGAGTGTCCCACAAGAGTGTTCCACGAAAGTGTCCTACAAGAGTGTCCACAAGAGTGTCCTACAAGACTGTCCCACGAGAGTGTCCTACAAGAGTGCCCAACAAGAGCGTCCTACAGGAGAGTGTCAAAAGTTGGTTGTGCGTTTGTTTTTGAGTACGTGTTTGCATTCGGGTTGGTGGGTTCCATCTTGTTTTCTTTATCCGCGGGGGTAGGTTCATAAGTACTTAAGCAAGTATGTAGGTATATAATAGTTAAAACGATTAAGTAGCTACAAAACTAACAAGCCTGGGGGAACTTAACTCCAATGAATGACCCTTGGAATCTTGGAATCCACTCGATCTCACTGACATTTCCGTGAACGTTCGAGGTACCTACCTTACTGATCCGAGGCAGGCATCCAAGCTGACCAGTTTCAGAATAGCTGACCAGTTCGGCTTGGAGTCGCAGTCTAGCAGCCTAGCATGTATATGTATATGTATACACACCATATCTAGCAAAGCCGATATGCTAGAAACCGCGAAGACAAACGTGTTAAACGAGTTACACTGAATGCAATGACAAGCAGATTGAGCAATGCAAGACGCAAGCCATGGGTGCAAGTCTGATTGGCGATTGCAGCGGAATGCAGCGGCAAAGAAAGGGAGGTGCAGAACAATCTGTCAGTTGTTCCCGTAACTTTTCTATTTGCACAGCATTCTCTTTGGTCCGAAGATGTAAAGGGCTCAAAATGCAGATGAAATGGAAGATCGATTCGAGTAAACCATTCATCGGCACAGAATCCCATGTTTTCTCTGATGCAACCCGTGGGCATCACTCAGTTGGTTGAATGTTTTCATGAAAAAAACACAGGCAATTCCATCCATTAAGGAGCACTTCGTATTTGCTGTTCAGCGTCAATCCCGCGTAAAAGACAGAACAGTAAGTTTGGCCTTTAGGCAAAGTTGTTGCTGAAGGGCTTTCGAGCTTTGCCCTTTGTGGGATGCCATGCTGAAGGTATTGGTTGTCGCGACTTTCGTGAGGGCATGGACATTCAATGCCAGCTACACCCAGTTTCATGGCACAGGATGTTCTGAAGGGGAACGCGAGTTCAAATGCCAAGAACAAGATGACTTGATTTGCTGTCAGCACTCTTCGCAGACAGTTGGTTGGCGCTGCCAAGGGGCATACCTTGACCGCGTGCTATTCAATTCTGGAGAAGACTGCAGTGGCCAAGCAATCGAGGAGGTTGTTGGTTACCTCAGCTTGACCGCAGATATAGCTCGGATAAGTGCTGGAGAGTGTGTTGACTATGGCACCACGATGTCGTTTCGTTTTACGAACGTACCAACCACAGCAGTGCCATGTGGTGTAATGGCAGCCGCCAAGCCCAGAGTGCTTTGCATGGGACTTCTTGTGCTAATGACAATGTGCCGGATACTGATGGCTTGAGTGACCTAGTGATTCCTTTGAGGGTCTTGATGTTCGTTGGTAGTGAGACACTTGCCTTGACACTTCTGTTGGCTTTGATCTTGAGTTGAAGAATAGTGATCGGGTGGGGAGGTAGTGTTGTGGCCACATGCTGAAGTGCTTGGCTGAAGATCAAAAGCCTTGTTACATTGTAGGTCGCATGCTCATCCAGATTGCTCAAGAGGTGCAAACCTGCAGATGAGCCGTAAATTTGCAACTCCCCAAGGGAGCTGTATGAAAAAGGAGGTCTATCTTTGCTCCCGTTCTGATGGAAAGGCAATAAATGAACTTGGATCTAGCAACTCTTGCTTCCATATTCTGCTGTCGGAATTTGGCTCCAGCACGGGCCCAGTGCTCCGCCATGGTTATGAAAAGGACTGAATAATTCAAAGTTCCATGCCACGAACATGCACTGAGGGCCGAAGATAAGTTCACCAATTCTCGCGAGGAAGCGAGCAGTTGCCAAGGCACGCATTGTACTGGTTTTACTAAGAAGGTTTGCTCTCAAAGATGAGTTTGCAGACATTCTGGGTGACGCATGCTGGTGACAGTAGGCAATCCGTCTAAGATGATCTACACAGAGGATTTATCATGATGTCCTACCCAATGAGATTGTTCCTGGTAGCGCACCTGTTGGTCACACTTCCCTGTTTGGATTTCGGGCTCAAGACGCTCGGGCTGCTCCTGACTTGCAGCGTAGCTTGGGAGCAAATTGGCTGGATATTCTTTTTTTGTAGTGTCTTTTTCCTTTTGACTTTCAGTGTTTGGATGATGCTTCTGATTCACCCTTCGAGACAGACAGAAAGGCCCATACCGCTGACTTACGATCGCTCCAACTATCATATCGCTCCGGTTGGTCTGCAACCTTCCCCGCATCTTGGCAACAGGGACGGCTTCACCTGCAACATGTCGCGTCAGATCAAACACTTTCAGAAAGCAACTTTGACAGGTGACATGTTTGAAGGTATTGATGCTGAGTGACTTAGCGTTTTGGTGAAGTTTAGTGAAGGGGTGAAGGTAAAATTAATCACCCGACTCACCCTGTGCGTCCCGTCCCATGCCGCCCTTCCCGTCCTTCATGACGCCTCTTCGTGACTGAGTGAGGCTCGCTGCGGACCACCAACTTTCCCCTGAAACGCTCGGAGCTGCGGCTCCAGGAGCGAAGTGTGTTCCAAGCAAAAAAAAGGAGAACATATATTAAAAAAACACGGATTGCTGTCTGCAAAAGGAATCAATGACGACTGTCGTGAGGACCTTCCATTTCATTCGGGAGACCCTTGGAGGACATTTAGAGTGACCTACATGATGATGAAGTTGCAGCATTGGTCTAAGGAAACCCCTCCCTCAGCGAAGCCATGGCCGACTTCATGGAACAGGCTGCGTTCTCGTCTTGTCCAAGCAAGCTGCTGGGTTGATCGCATGGCTTGGGAAGCATAGAGAAAAAATCCAAACATTCATTTATGTTGCTGTACCGCTGCGAAAGGCCAAGGGCAGATGAAAAGACATCCGAATTCAAAACAGTTTTGGATTGATAATATCCATCTATTGCTGAAGTCAACAAGTCAACACTATATTCATCACGCAGTGCCTCAAGCTAAGATGGACTTAGTTTGATCTCCACAAGGCAAAACATGCAGCAAATGTGATTACACGGAACAACATGTCTTGCATCGCTAAGCATTTTGAAGCAGCAAAACGGATTCAGCAGAAAAGGCCACTCCCTCTCTACTCTACACTGTAGGGTCTACAGTACTGCGCATTAGATGAAACGCCTCAACACCTTCGGCATCAAGTCTGTCAGGTACAGACTCTGCTGAAGAACTTGAGTGGAGAGGTCGGAGACGAGAGGATGTGGTGCCATGCCACATGCATTTTCTCGCTTTGACATGAAGTTGACTTCGGGTGTTGAATTCTTCCAACTCGTTCTTGCCTGCAGTTGTTTCTGGTTGGCGGAGCCTTCGTGCTCCAGTTTTTCCTTTTCGGCAACGTTGGAAGCTCAGCCTGGATGCGCTATCATGCCAGTCCTAGAGTCAAGCTGTTGGACAGCTGCAGTCCCGTGTAGAAGTGACATCAATGCTTACTTAGTGCACCTTGAGGTGCTTTGGCCCTGGCGAAAGAAGGCCAAGGGCAAGGCCCCGGTGCAATGCGGGGCAACCGTCTGTAAAAGCTACAGGAGTGACTGGAGCAGGGACATGTCGAGCGCGCGGATGCAGGCATCGAAAAAGCTCGATCCATCAACTCCAACCAGACAAGAGGTTGATCATATTCTTGAGGCAGAGTTCTTCGACATTTGCTTCATGTCACAGTTGTTTTCAATGTCAGCAGCTTTTCCAGAGATGTGAGGATGTTAAGTGAAAAGCACCAAGTGGCTTGTTGGAAGATGAATGGGCAGATTGCCAGGCCACAACCGCTGCCTTCGAACAAGGAGACCACCGTACAGTCCTTCGGAAGTGGGGCACCTTGCAGAGGGCTGGTGATGCACCTTGGACAAAGACACAGAATTGAACGTGCAAATCCTTCACCCTCCAACCCTGCGCATTTTGTCATGCATCGGCTCAATCCTTGAATGCTCTAGCGTTGTGCCGATGGAGTTAAGCTTTCACTGGGCGTGATCAAAACATACTAGTAGGACATAAATGAGATCCAACAGGGATCAACTAGGGAACATTGCTTCAAACACTTTAACACGTTGGACGACTTCGACTTTGATAGAGTCAGCGGTTTCTGTGTTTCTTTCAACCGGTCTTCTCCTGCGCGTGTTTGGTATCTTCTTGCTAATGCTAGTTTGGAGCTCTGTACGGACACCCACAACAACTTCATTGAATTAGACTTTGAACACAGGTGCCCTGTGTCCCCATGAAACTGTCCATGATCCTCGCGCTCACGACTTGCATGTTTGTTTTTCGTTTTGTCCACGCACAGGCTGAGAGTGTTCTGCATAAAAGGGGTCCTTTTCCATTTTTTTGGTACGAGTTTCCATCTATTTGTCAATTCTACTTGCATGGCAGAATCCTGGAGTAACATCAGGAAGAATTGCTATTTACTTGCAATGCATTTTCCCGAAAGCTGGACATCATGCAGAATCTTCATCAAAAAAGGGACGGAAAAATGACAAGCCAGGAAGCACACAGGAAAGCAACAGGGAAAATAGGAGAACATAGGACAGGAAGTAGATAAAACACAGGACAAGAAATGAGGATACCCACAGGAAATAAACAAGGACCCCGTTTCCCTATTTGTTTTCCTATTCACTACTATATTTCAACTATTTGCGTTGATTTTCCACAAACACTGGAAACCTTACAACATCTTCGAACAAATTAGGAAAGAAATACGGTAAACATTGGACAGAATGGGACACTAGGCAGAGCACATCGTGGAAAACGTTCTTGACAGGTCCAGCCAGTTGTTGTCCCAGTGTTCGTGATGTCTTGGTTGCCGACGGTATGCTTGGCCCAAGCCCCCCAGGACGTCCTTTTGCAACTTAGCACCGAAAAGGCGCTGGATGCTTCAAGGTTGAGGAAAAGTGCTTGACAGATTTGCGCCTTGTTGGTGGAAGTCCGATTTGCCTTTTGTTGTTCTTGGTTCGTTTTGACCCACCACACAGGTCGTGGTACAGCAGTTTGGCCCGCCTTGTGACCACGGACTTCGCTGCCTCAAGGCATTCTTGGACCGGTGTCACGTGGTGGTGACATGGTCGGTCTCTTTCAGGCCTGTGCTGGCATACGGCATATGGGGCAACCGGAGTTCCTGCAAGATGACCTCAGGTGGAGCGCAAGGAGCACATTGCTACATGGAATGTTGCAGCACTGTGGCTTGATTATGTGGAGCGTGTTGGATTGCAGCACGAGTGCACCGAGCCGAAGAAGCGTTGTTTGTTGAGGGCCGAGTTGGCCATAGCCGGTAAGCAAGCAAAGCGTAGGACGTCACCTTGGCTGAAGGAAGCCGCAAGAAGCTTGAGCAGTCGAATGGGGCCTCCTATTTGCTGTCCTTCTTCGAGGAGCGTTTGCGCAAAAGACCCAGTGCCAGATATGGATGAGCTTTCATGACCAGGTACTTCCATGAGAGAGTCGCGCAGGTGTTCGCGACGAGCAATGGGCTTTTGCCTGCGACTTCCAACACTCACGACAGTTTCACCAGAGCAGGTGTGCGCAGCCAGGGCGGAAGCTTTGGCCCCAACTTCCCAGCCCTCCAACGCAGGCAGAACTCTTGATCCCAATGCGCATTCAGCATGGTGGGTACACCGCAGTTCCTCAACAGGGTGAGCAGTGGTGGACCGATGCTGAGTGGAGAGACTGGCAACACAATCGCGAAGTCAAATGGTGTTGGGCTTGAGCGTGACCAACAACAACCTCGAGACCATGGCGTGAATATGAGAGACGATGGGAATAGTTGCACATGGCAAAAAACTTTGGCTTGCAATTTAAGTGGCAGTGTGTGGTTATTCCCGGGCAAACGTGGATGCAGGGCTGTTACCGTTTTCTGTACTGTTCGAGACAAGCAGGCGTGTTTTATCCTGGCAGCTGTGAACGCGTAGAACACCATCTCAGCGGTCCAAGAGACGGTGGGCCGAAACGCACTGTAAGTAACGGACTCAACGAAAGGCCATGTGCGGCGGTGCCCTTGTTGATCGCAATAAAACACCAGCAAAGGCAAATGAGTGATATCTTCTGGGGTCTAGCCGGGTCGCCCCAAGCAGCTGTAAAGAAAACATGTTGAAAGACTATGTTTGCCCTGCCACAATCGAACATGTTCACGTTTGATGACTTCAGCAACCAAGAGAGGCTGGCGTAAACAACGGTTTCAACGAAAAAACCCTGTGCGGTGGAAATTTTTTTGACTGTATTGTCAAAATTACCGGGAAAAGCGGGCACCAGCAAAGGAGTGCTATCTTCTGGGATCTAGCAATTGTACAGAAAACATGTTGAAAAACTTTTCCGTGTGCAAGATGGCTGGTTTTCGTCCCCTCTCTTCATTCGGATCGCGGCTAGCACTTAAAAACTACAAACCAAATTGAATTCCAATACCATCCAATACCAAATTCTTCAATTTTTGAGCTGCTCCCGCTTTCCCTCCAAGGTACCTGCGCAAACTTTGGTGCAGGCATGGCATGCCTGTCAGATACTGCAAAATGAGTTTTTTTTGCTCGTTTCGATGGTCCAGTCCCTTTTGTTTTTGTTGGAGCTGGAAATCAAGACCTTGCCTTGCAGGTGGTGGAGTCTATGCAAAGACTCAGGAAGGACCGAACCTTCATTCTCGCAGAGGTGAAGGGGCTGGTGTTGAAAAGTGCCACAGCTCGATCTGTAGACTACATGAATGCCCCTCGTAAGCACGTTGCATGTGGACTGATTGTCGCAGTGAATGTTTTTGCATATGTGTTTGAAAAACGGAAACTCAGCCGAAACTTTGCATATCTCCGTTGATGTAAGGACCTTTTGACACCTCTAACAAAATCACTTGATTCCGGGCTGATCTCCAGCTTGCAGAGAGCTGAGCTGAAACACGGAAGAACTTGCATTCAAGGAAATTTAGGTTCTGTTGACGTCAAAAACCATAATTTGGCAAAGTCCTTGTCCTTGTGAATATTTTCTAGGAACTTGTTGCATGTCATTCATTCTGAGGCTTGGTGTGTTCTCTAAAGTGGGCGTGGAACCCGATAGCAGGCGAGGAACTGGGGGCTGATTTGATCATGTTCAGCTGTTCAGCTTGCTGTGGCTTCAGGACCTACGACATCCTGATGCATTTGCACTTCGCAACGCGAAGCTTTGAGGAGGCACAGCTGTGCCAAGCAAGGTGGAATTCGTGTGTGCTTGGCTTCCACTACAGTACAGGTGAAAGACTTGGCGAAGCACATGCGCGAGGCTGGCTTAAAGCCAACACAGCGGGCCAAACTGGTGATGCTCAAGACCTACTTACAGGAGCGTACTTGAGAGTAGTCAAACCATAATGTAATGATGCCACAATCGCATCTCATCATTATATTTGTGAGTGTTGGTGTCAGTTGTGATAGAGTGCTGATATTTATTCGTTTGTCAAAGCCTTCTGGCTGGAGGAGGGCTGCCTCAGCAACTTGGACACATTCGTTCCGTATATTTTAATTCTTCTATTTTCCGATGATAGTTGCTTGATACCAAACATGAGCATCAATCGATCTGACCTTTCTCCATTTGTCTTCTTTCTCATCTCCCTTTCCTTTCTGTTCGTGTTTCCTCTGACGCCAACACTTTCCTCGTGCAGCGCTGAGGTGAGGCCTTGCAATGCTATGCGGAGCTGCCTGAGCTGCCGAAACACGTGGCCACACAGCTGGTGGAGATTGCCTGCCGTGACAGGTGTCCTGACACCAAAGGGCACAGATAGGAGTCAAGGTGTTCCCCAGAGGATTTGTGTAAAGTACCATATGAGGGAATATGTTTGGTGAAGTGCAGTTGAACAGTTGGACAGATTGATTCTAGTGAGTTTGGTTCTGGCTCCGAGGCGCTTGGATGAGGTGCTGCCCAAATTGGAATCTTTGCAAATTCCCATGACGGCTGTTTGCTTGCAAAGAAGCGTGCAAAGCGGCTATCATTTTTTTGATCTATAGTTTCAACAAGAAAGGTACAGGTTCAGGTTACTTTCTCCCACATTCTTTTCCTCTTGGGGGCAAAAAGGGAATTGACGGCTGTATATAATATATATATATATCTATCTATCCCGATGGGTTCACTTCGGACACTGGGACGTTTGTGAAAATCACAACGTTTTCCACGTTTTATGCCTTTTTTGGTTGTCGACGATGATTGTGGGGTGGGTCTCCAGATAACAATGAGACCCAATGTACCGATATATAACAACGTACGATATCGAATACAATGTTGTGATGTCGATGACAATGTTGTGATGACCATGACCATGTTGTGATAGCGATGACAATGCTGACGAACCCTCCAAGATACGTATGCCTTCTGCGTAATTCAACAAAGCCAGAAACAGTGCGCGACAGGGGCGCACCTCTACCGCGCATAAATGTCCTTGGCGACCACCACAACAGTGTGTAAATACCATGCGAATATATACAGCGGCCAAATGCATTGGGGTCTTAAACGAACCCGCCTGCATATATACATACATATATATATATATATGTTGATCTTCACCCAGATGCCTCAAGTCAAGTCTCATCATATTCAATGTGGGTTGATGTGGATTTCCGTGCTGCGAATGTGGAGCTGAGACTGACTCACTGAATCTGATGCTGAATGAATCTATCCGAAGTGGGCAACCCGAAGTCGCTAAGAAGGCGGGATGACATCAGGTTGAGAGCACACGACTAGACTCATCACGTCGTCCAGTTGTAGGGTTGAGAAATCAAGCGCCTCACAGTACAGCTCTTCCGGCATTTCAGATTCCATTTCTACTTTGCAGAGCTTGGAATTCCTCAGGATTCAAGGACCTTTCAAGTAGAGTGCAGGGCAAATGCATAGTTCTCCTCGTCGGTCCAGCAGTTCAATCATATATTGCACGCTTTGCCTTCCTGAGATTTGAATTGCAGGCGTTGGAGCTTGCACAACAGCAGCAGGTGGAAAAGAATAGCCGCCACTCGGAGAAATGCCTGTTTGGAGGGCCCTTGATCTCTTGAAACTTCACACCAATCTCTATTTTGCAGAAGCCTTTGATGGAGTGAACCGCATTGTTAAAGGCACCTACAGCTTGCTGGTGCGTTCCGAAAAAGATGCGAAAGAAGTCCGTCGCCTTCTAGAAGAGGTCAGTGCTGCAGGCGCTACCGGAGTTTCTACTGGGATTTGCTGGATTGGACAGCTTTGAGTCGAACCGAGGCCAGGTGGATGCCATGATGTCGCAAGCTGTCTTGGAAGTGTGCACCAAGACAGGTGATGTTCAGCTGGCTGTGTCTTAGCAGCACTTCCAGACAAATCAACCAAAGTACCGACAAAGGAAAAGAGAGAGGGAGAGAGACAAGTAGTACTAGGAGTCTCCTCCAAGTCTCTTTGGTCAGGAGAGCAATAGAGAAATCCAGGTTTCGTAAACTTCACGCTTGTGCCCAGGAACGACTTTCAGAGATGTTAAAACCCGAGGAGGGTAACCAGGTGGGACTAGTTGAGCGGAAGAGCTATTTTCACAAAAAGTATATCTTTCGTGTATTTCTGGTTGGCGCAAGTCACAACAATGAAGCATGAGTCTGTTCTTGCACTCAAGCTTTCCTGGGCCAACCTGGGCACATGTGCTTGATGGAGGCTCCCGCTTTTATGGCCTTGATGCGCTTCTACGTGGAGGCTGGCAGACCTGAGAAGGCCTTGGAGCTCTACGATACCCTGACAGAGAAGAAGGAGACATTGCAGACAGGAAGGGGAGAAGAGGGATAAACCATGATAAACCCTGGGCAGGCTAAAGCCCAGGAACCATTTTTGTACATTTACATAGCTCCTGAGTTGGAGATGACAAATTATAACTGACCGCTTCATTCTTCCGAAAGACTGCTTAAAGGCTTTCGTTGGTGCCCTTGCAAGGAAACCCTTGTTCACTCCAACAAAGTGTTTCAGCTTCAGACCTGCTATTGAGACGGTTCACGCAGGACAAGGATGGGAAACCGCATCTTTGCAGCAATAGTATGTCAAACCTTGAACAGGTCAAAGAAGCAAAAGGTCCAAGACAACAAGTAGATACACTCTTCAGTATTCCTCAGCATTCAGACAGGACTTCTGGATTCCTTGCAGTCTTGCGTTGCTTATCGAAAGGTCGCAAAGACCGCCCATTGATGGGCGAACCAAGCACTGTCTCCTCTCAGCTGCCAACACCCTCAATCGACAGGACACACATTTTGACTAAGTGCGTGTGATTGAGTGCGCATGATTTTTGAAGGACATTGCTGAAGAGCTGAGTGAAGATCCAACAAAAGGCCTTTTTGTGATTTTGCCAATGAGCAGAGATTGTGACACAGAGTCTTTCACTTTTTGTGAGAGTTGATGTTTGCATAAAATAATGCACAAAGACGTTTGCAAGGTAAGGCATAATCACACTCCTCTTCAAATATATGACTCTCAGGGATGTGTTCGAGTCAGTTGGGATCACCGGGGATATCACTGGCAGCTTTGCTGATACTTGTGCAGGTGTCGCCATGGTGCGTGGGTGGAGCATCTTGACAAGAACTGGTAGAGCTTGAAAGGACAAAGCATCTTAGGGAACCATTTCAAAGAGCCTGGGCGGCTGCCGGTTGCATGAAGAGAATGAACCACCGCTGCGCAAGGCAAGAACAATGATATTGATGGTGTCTTGAGCTTGTGCTTCGGCAAAAGATTGGGGAGTTTGCAGTTGGGTTGTTTTTGTCACAATCAATGCCATGCACATCGTGCCGAAACTTCTGCTCAAGATGTCTTGTTTCGTTCCTTCCTCTCTCTTTCTCGCTCGTTTCAGGTTGGATGGTCCTGGCAAGCTGCCCAGCACGGCTTGGAATATTGCCCTGGACACGTGTGTAGAAAATGGTGAGCTCGAGAAGGCTCGAGCTTTGTTGATTGTCTTTGTTTCACGAGAATGAGAGAGATCTGTATAACATTAAGAGTTCTTTGCACCCGAACGAGAGAGAGAGAGAGAGAGAGCAAAAGAACGCTGCGCAAAAGCGATACTTCCAGGCGAAGATGCTGGCAAAGCGAATGAAGGATGCAGGAGTCGCTTGGTGGCAGAAAGCACTTCGCTTAGCGTTCAAGCAAGTATCTCCCTGAAATGCTGCAAAGGCTGTTGATTGGTGGAACATGGTGGAACTAAGGTCATGGATGCTGTGTCCTATAACACATTGATCAAAGCCTATGTGCGGCACAATCTTTTCGACCAAGCCTGCGCCTTGTTGCTGACAATGCGCCCGCTTCTTAATTCGCCTTTAGAGAAGATGCATTTGATACAATGTTTTATCCTATCTGATGCATCTGGCCGAAACCATTCACGTAAAAATGGCCCTGTCAATCCCCAGGTCAGGATCCTACACACATGCCAAACACCGTGACCTACCATGAGCTCATCAGTGCACTCTTGAAAACCGGGAAGGAAAATCACAGGACAGGCATGCTTGTGAGTCCAACAGTGGGATGAAACAGAGCAACCTTCAAGAGCAAACGAGACACCTGGGTGAGGTTGGGTGCTGTAAATAGTCTCAAGGTTACATTTCAGGAATCATCCAAATCATCCCTACAAATAACGAGCTTTCCCGACAGGACAAGAGCCTGGGAACTTGTCAATGCAGCTTGGCGAGTCAAGTTTCAAGAGCAGACTCCTATTTATTTGCAATGCCTGGACAAGGATTTACAACACTCTCATTTTTGTGGTTTGAGGAGATGAAGGAAGACCAAGTGATGCCCAACAAGGCTTTGGTGTCCAACTTGCTGCGAAGCTTGAGGCCTCGCGTTTAATTTGTGTGAGCATCTCGCTTCCAAACCAAGCCCCTGAGGATAATGTTGCACACGTGCTCTACTAGGAGCAAAGACGCTACTAGGGGCTCCTGGCCTCACTACTAGGAACAAGGACGCTACTAGGGGCTTGTGGCATCGCTACTAGGAGCAAGGACGCTACCATACTTCTTTTGTTGCAGAGGCACTACAGAAGAGGGTTTGAGCTCTCGTATTTGCCAGGTCCAAGTCCCACAGTTCAGAGATCAATCGCGCCATGCAGCTGGTGGAAACCATCCAACACCAGGACGGGCTCTTGACTTGTTGCCTTGCGCAACTCTTGCAAAAGTAGGAGATGCCTATACAATTGGAAAATCAGATGTGCTGCAACAAGGGTAGGATTCCACGCAGTCAACCCTCGTCATTCAACCTTTGTTTAGGGATGCACGTGACAGAACATTGAGCAGTCTCAGATCGTGTGACTTTTGTCTCGAGTGCGATTCCCGGCACCGCAGTGTGATCTGACTACTCCGAACCTTTTTGCCCCAACCGAAGATGGGCTGTGGCTCCGCAAAGTTTCATGAGCCAATCTCCACTGGGAAGAGTGGAAACCCTTTGGACCTGGGAGAAATTGCAAAAGAGTTTCCAGTGCGAGCACCATGCTTGCCTGGTGACGTGCTGGTGAGTGGTGACCTCCCCGAGAAGATGGTGGGCCAATTGGCCGACCATTGCAAAGGGTGGCTCTATGTGAATCCTGAGTCTGATCCACACTTCATGCCAGAGACTATCAAGTCCAAGGGTTCCAAGGTAGAAGTCTTGCCCTTTAAGCCCTCCAAGGACCTGTCATCAAGTTTGGTAGACCAATTGGTGAAGACCATTGCAGAGATGCCCAGGCCTTTGATGATCCAATGTACTTCAGCCAATCGAGCAGCCGTCGCATTCTTGCCTTGGTTGGCCAAGGAGCGCGGTTACACATCCGGCTGTGCAGAGATGTTGATCAAAGATCTGAGCCTGGACACTGTTAGGCCGGAAGCGCAGCAATGGCTGACCAGTCGTCTGCCTGAAGTGGGCAGCGCCGGGCCATTGATTTCCCGGAGCCCGGAAGTTCGACAACTCTTCGATGAAGAGACCTCCACCTTCACCTACCTGGTGAGCTGTCCTGAGACCTTGGAGGCAGTGCTGATTGACCCGGTCTTGGAACAAAAGGATCGCGACCTTGAGGTTTGAAGAACTTTGGTTTGCGCCTGAAGTATGTCATCAACACACATTGCCACGCAGACCACATCACTTCTGGAGGGAAGATCCGTGAGCAAATGCCGGAGGTCCAGACAATCATCTCAGAAGCCTCAGGAGCAAAGGCTGATTTACACATCAGGCATGGAGACAAGATCAACTTTGGCAATCTTCGCTTGGAAGCCCGCGCCACTCCCGGGCACACTGATGGCTGTATGACCTTTCTGTTGCAGACCAAAACTGCAGGCTTTGCCTTCACCGGTGATACCCTCTTGATCCGTGGTTGTGGGAGGACGGACTTTCAGCAAGGCAATGCTCGGCTTCTCTACAAAAATGTCCATGAGCAAATCTTTACCTTGCCAGGTGACACTTTCGTTTGCCCAGGCCATGACTACAAGAGCCGCAATGTCTCCACAGTTGAGGAAGAGCGGCGATTCAATCCCCGCTTGACCAAACCTGTGGATGAGTTTGTCCATTTGATGGACAATCTCGGTCTGCCGTACCCTAAGAAGATTGACGTTGCTGTTCCAGGCAACATGGTTTGCGGAGTGCAGGATGGCGCATAGGAGCTCTCGGTTTTGCCAATCTAGTTTGATGATTTTGCTGACACTTCTGACGTCGTTTGGATAGTGCTAGCACGTTCAATTGTGACCTTCACTCTAGTGCAGTGAAAGGCTCAATGATCGCTTGAGGCCTTCAGGTTTTGAATCTCAATGATGATGAACTGGTTGGCTTTTCACATCTAGAATGGGCCCATGTCTCGTCAAAAAGGAGTGAGTCTCGCTGCCAGACTAAGGGTCGATCAGCTGCAATGTCAGACTACACGTGGCATAGAGAGAGAGAGAGAGAGAGAGTTGAATGATACATAAAGAGGTGTATACCAAAACTGTTTTCAGGTGGACGAAGGCTTGCTTTGCACTGTCCTAGAAGCTGGGGTCCGTGTGGGCAAGGCAGGGGGACGGGCAACATGGACCCTGTTGCACATCTTTTTCTTGAGCGGGAAGCGGATATATATTATCATTTTGTAGAACGGAAATTGTCACGAAGGAAGAGTGGCATGAAAGCAGATTTGGAGGTCCAGCTGGTGCAGAAGAAGTTGAAGTGCTTCCATGGCGAGGACGCAGAGTGCCCTGTAAAGATCACTGGTGCTCACAGCTTTGGATCGTTGATCAAGGCGGGAGCGGTTGCATACAAATTAAACCGTCTTGTGTTTTGTGAAACGACCGCGTGCTTTAGGAATATTTTTTTGAGCTTTGATCGAGGCATATGGTTTCGTCAAGGATGTAGCTGGTGCATGGAATTGCTGGCGAGAGATGTCCATGCAACACCTCAAGCTGCTTGGATTTCCAAATGATATTGACAGAATACATTGTGGTTAATTTATAGGTTCCAGGCTTTATGTCAGCTGGAGTGTCCTAAGTTGATGGGAATGCCACGTCGTTGTGACAGTGTTGTTGATTCTTTAGAGCCAGATTCGAGAAAGACAAAGTGCATCCTAGAAAATCTCTTAGGCACAAGGTGAAACAACGCATGAAACAATATATGTCAAGCTTGAGCAGCAGTCGTGCAGGGACACTCCAAAGCAAAAGACTCCCAAATTGAGATATGAAAGACACACTGAAAAGACTCTCCGCATCGACAAAGCTCCTAGCAACTTCTATTGGCGGTCTCAGGATGTCTCAGGAAGCTCGGATCTTCGAAACTTCTTCGTTTCGCCTGTGGTGGATCCTGAGGCCCACGAACATCACACTTGGGTGCATGGTTGAGGCGAAGTGGCTTGCAGAAAGGTAGAGTCAGGAAACAGTCATAAAGAATTTGCTTCCTGTATATACATGAATACCGTAGACAAGCAAGTCTGCCAACATCCATACCCACTAAAATGCGTTTGCTTGATGCATACATGTCGGTGCAAAGTGGCCTGAGGAGTCAAACGTGGATGAATAAAGGACCACAGATAGCATGAAGGTCTGTACAGTGAGTCGAAGGCGTTGCGTTTGGAGTGGCTCAGCAGGCTGTCGCCAGCAATGGAGATGTGGATGGTGCTCACGAACTCATCCAAAGGCTCCTTGAAGATAAGGAGACCAAGACCCAGGCTGCAGCTCATGCGCTGAAGTGTTGGTAGGATGGGGGCTGATGCGAGTATTCAGTATCCCTAAATGGTTTAAAGTTACATATGAAAGCCAGCCCTTAGGTGGAGGCAATTTTGGATGAGTTGATGATGCACATCCACTGTCGTGGCATCATTTGCATCAGCAAAGTGTTTGTGCAAGTCGTTTGCACAATGCTCCACAGTCCCTTCACAATATATACTATTATAGGACCGGATAACCCCACATGTTAGCAGAGAGAATGTCTGCGTAGGTGGTTGGTGACAATTGGTGGGTGGCAATTGGTTGGTGTGACAATTGATTGATGACAATTGGTTGAGGACAATTAAAAAAACACAACAGGCCATCAAAAATAACCCTTTCAGAAGGGCAGAGACCCACCAGCACCGGCCAGCACCGGCCAGTGGGGTTATCCGATAATTGGTGTGTTGTTGTTGTTGTTGTTGGCGGCCCATCTTGGGCCCATGTTGGCCTGCTTGGCCCTGTGTTGGGCCAGCTTGGGCCCATGTTGGCCCATCTCGGCCCTTTGTTGTGCCCTCGGGCCTATGTTGGGCCATCTTGGACCTATGTTGGCCCACCTTGGGGCTATGTTAACCCATCTTGGACCTATCTTGGGGGCCTCTGTTGGGTCATCTTGGGGTACATATTGCGCCATTTGTGTTGACACGGGCCCACCACCAAAAAAAATACGATTATGCACGTCCGCGCGGCGCGCGTTACCGACACCACGCTTGTAGAGCCCACAGTTTTTGCATTTCGCCATTGTCCAAATTTTGGATCTTCCACGCCCACGAAGCCCTGTAAAACACAGTGTTTCTGAACAGCACGCACGCAAATCACAGCGGCACAACGGCGGGAGACCCACCCAGCAGCTCCGGCCAGCACCGCGGCGTACATCCGACCCCTGGAGAAGACAATTGGCAAGCAAATCACTTGTTGATGACAAGGGGTTGGTGACAACTGGTGGATGGCAATGGGTTGATGACAATTGATGACAATTGGTTGGCGACAGTTAGTTGGTGGAAACTTGTTGTTAACAACTGGTTGTTGACAATTGGTTGGTGACAACTTGTTGGTGGCAACTTGTTGGTGACAACTTGTTGGTGAGAAGTAGTTGATGGCAACTGGTGGGTAGTAATTGGTTGGTGACAATTGTTGGTTGATGACAATCGGTTGATGACAAGTGGTTGGTGACAAGTGGGAGGTGAGTGAGTGAGTGAGTGAGTGAGTGAGTGAGTGAGTGCGTGAGTGAGTGAGTGAGTGAGTGAGTGGACACAACGTAATAACTATATCGTTATGCAGCCAGGGCGTGCATGCTGGTTTCTATTGGCTTTCGTTCTCCCATTCTCAGGCTTAAGCGAGTACTGCAGACGGTAGTATTATCAGGAATGAAGATGCAAAGAGATGAATATTGAGGAAGGTTCCCGGAGTTTGTATTGGCTTGAGCATGGGGACAATTGTGGGAGAAGATTCTATGACACCAAATAAAGCAATATTTGTTTAAACACTCGAAAGAGGAGTTTTTGAGCCAGTGCCAAAAGATTCAAGATTAACCAACACCCCTTTTCATGCGCAGGTTATATGAATGGGGAGTCGTTTAGCTCTAAGCAGTCAGAGGAGGAAATTAAGGTTTTGATAAACACTTTTTACTTCTGCTGTTTGCAGGGACCAAACCGATACCAGTACATTCTCCATTGAACATGCCCAAGATTGTTGCCCCAATTTTTGCCTATTAGACTTGTAATTTGTAATCGTAAATTGTACCGAGACTAATCTGTTGGTTGAGCAATCTTTTGGATGCCTTTGCACTTCACATGCTTTCAATTCGACACTTCGAGCAGTTGTTATTTGGGTCTTGAACGTGCACCTTTCAGATTTCTCGATACTCGCGTATCAGGGTGTTGATTCTCTTCTCCATTTTGTGACTGCGAAAGTGCAGGTGAATGCGGTAATCTACGGCTCCATCCTGAAAGGCTTTAGTCGCAAGAAGCGAATGGATCGTGTCTGGGATGCCTTCAATGAGATGAAGATCCACGGCATCTCGGCCTTTGTGGGATCCTTTAGGACATGACTGACTTCAGAGCGATCCAGCTTCAGACTGTCCATCAATGAATCGTTATGTTGTGTTTTCTTTTGCTAACCTAAACACTGTCCTCTCCAAGGCATCACTCCAACTCTCATGACTTTTAACGCCATCATGGACGGCTGTGTAAGAAATGAAGAGATGAGCAAGGCGGCGAGCTGGAAGATTTTCACACTTGGAATCAAATTTGCAACAATTGTATGACTTGCAATCAATGGAGCAAAAGGATTCATGTTTTTGCTCAGAATGCCTGGAGTATTCTTCGAGCTCGTTGTAGGTAACAGAACTTGTGCAAGAAATGCGGCAGTACGGTCTGGAGCCAAATCTAATCACACACAGCACCATGATCAAGGCCGGTTCTCAAAGTGAGGAATGGCGAGTGCAGTCTTTTTCTTCAAACTGGTCTGAGTTTGGATGCAGGGCTTCTGTGCAAGCGGCGACATGCAGTCCGCATTTGCCATCTTTGAGCAGCTTCAGAAGGGACCTGAAAGCCCTGATGAGGTCGTGTGCCTTTGGAGTAAGCGATGATGGGGGCGGGATTGGATCGGAGAGTTCAACCCCTTCATATCACTGAGCACAAACAACCTGTTTGAAGTGGGGCATTCAGGAAAGTCAGTACTGTAGTATTCCATGGTGACAAAATCTCATGTGGCCGTACTTCTCAGAGTCCATGCTCTCTTTAAACGGTTCTTTGACGTTTACTCATCACAATGCTATATCTTTAGTGGTGCATTTTGTGGAAATGTCACGTTTGTTTCTCATGGCCTGTCTGCGACGATTCGGCCGCTTAGCGTTGAGTTGTGCGTTGATGTATTTATGCCTTGTCTCCAGAAAGGTAGTGGCGGTATGTCTAAGGTACAACACTCTTTTGGATGGGTGCCTCAAGGCTGGCATGGCTGATGAAGGAGCCGGATGGGTTTCAGTGGATTTTTCAGTGGATGTCTAGTTCTTCCAGTCGTCTTCTTGTCATCAGCGTTTTGCCTGAGATTCCTCCTGAAGGAGAACAGCTCTTGGAGGCCATGATGGCACAAGGATTGCCGCCGAGCATCTACACCTTGAGCGTGGTGGTGAAGTGCCTTGTCTCGACTTTCTAGATCCTAAATTGAGCTCTCAGACATTGGTAACAAGAAGCTACTAGGGGCTCCTGGCATCGCTACTAGGAGGGGCTCCTGGCTGTACTACTAGGAGCAAGAAACTACTAGGGGCTCCTGGCGTGAAGTCAAGATTCGAGACACGAAAGACTGAGCTGCAACCCACAGGCTGCTGGCCAATGCCAAAAGATTGGACAAGGCATTCAGGTTTCTTGGAACAATACACAAGCAATTGAAGTTGTCCTTAGAAGATGTCCCTTCCATATTCATTTTGCATAAAGAACACGCACCAGCGGACCACTCGTCTAGACTATTTGGTTGCTTGTGAGAATCACTTGCGACAAGAAGGGCAGACAGACCTCATATTTAGGCCACATATATAATTCTTTGAACGTTCCTGCATACAGCATCTTCATTTGATCGCATCATTATTCAAACATGTCAAACCCTCAAGGGTCTTCACTGTTGAAGAATGGGAGCTAACTCCATGCTGGAGTAGGTTCTGTTAAGCAATTGTTTGCTGTTGCACATTGCACATTTGCGATGTTTGGAGTGTAAACTATGCAGCTCCTCATACAAATCCTTGCTCTTAAGTTGCGCTCTCAGGTTGGCGGAGACAGCGTCTGCGCGTTTCCGGTTTCGCTTGGGGGCACAGCTGCAAACAGCTCTTCTGCAGGCCGACTACTCACACAAGAATTCCCGGCAATCCAGAGGAAAGACAAGTCGCTTGATGTTCATGGGCTCCAACCTACTAGAGATAATCTCCAAGCTAGGAGATTGAGTTGTTGGAAGCAAATCCAGAAACTACAAGTATCACACAAAGCAGAGGCTTTGCGCGCGCAGGCCTGCATCTCTTGCCGAGCGTTTGAGCGTGGTGCCCGGTTCTACTTGAAAACACACAAGGACTTGCCAGTGCAGCTGCGGTTGAACTTCAAGCGCCATAGAACGAGAGTATAGAGTTGGTTTGGTACCCTGGAGCAGACAAAGATTTGTTGCGTGGCTCCAGGACCGATTGTCTGCGGACAAAAAGTGACTTGGCAAAGATCAAACTAGTTGACGTGTCTCGGGAAGATGTCTTCTGAGTATCCTGGCTGGTGTCAGGGATGTCAAAGCCTTCAAGTGATGCAACCATGAACAAAACAATCATGTTGAAGACAAACAGGCTACAGTTGGAAAGTTGGTTCGTCATGTGTTCTGTCAAGAGAACATTCTCTAGGTTGGAGGCCATTGCTAGTAGGTTGGAGGCCATCGGTTGGAGGCCATTGAGGCCATTGCTATTCATTCTCTTAGCCGAGTCGCCAGGGCCTGGTTCAAATCCTTCTACTTCCCGAGGATTTGCCAGACGATTCTCCGTGGCCTCCTGAGCTCCGGCAAGGCGTCAACGTTTCCAAAGCCTTGAGGGAAAGAGAAGGTTGCAAACCCCAAAAGGATAGTTCACAAACGTTGTGTTCGGCTTTAAAATGTTTCTTCTGTGCAAACATTGCAAATACTTGTATTATTTGTATTTGTTGGGGTTGTTGTCGTTGGTGGTACAGGGATCAATGGAAATACCATCTCAATGTTAGGCCTTTGGGTTTTCACAATTCCGCTTCCGGTTGTCTTTCGCTTTGAACTTCTTGCACGATATGCGGAGGCAGAGCTGGCGGGTGAAGTCTTGAGATCTTTGTTGGGCCTCAACAGCACTTCTGAGGAGAGGAAAGAGTTGAACCCCAAAAATTGCAACAAGACAAGAGAAGTCATTGTCCAATGAGGAGAAGCACTGTCTGCTTAGGCAACCAGGTGAAAGGCAAGAAGAGTGGAATAGGGTACCAAACAGTGCGAGTATGCTTTCAGAGTCTGTCAAAAAGGATTGGACATGTTTGGACCAACAGCAAACTTATATACTAGATATCTAGAGACCTTCAAAGCGAGACAATTTGCGGAATTGGCCGTCCGTCGCGTCCATTGCGCATGCTCGCCAGGAAGTCATCCAGCACCGAGCAACGCAGGAAATTGATGAGGCACTCTCAACCACTGAGCGTTATATAATATTGTTGATACCCTTCTGCGGACATGACCGAAAACACACGTTCCCAAACCAAATGCACAAAACAGATCCGCTGTTCTTTTTCAACGCTTCTCTGGTTGGGGCTCCTCCTTCAAGGGAGGTCTGATAGGCCATCTGGCCCTCACAACAAAAAGGGCTGCGTGATGCAGAACCTTCAAACTCCATGGAAGTGAATGAACACTCCCCCTGTCTTCTTGTGAAGACACCTCAAAAGCGAAACCTCCGGCTACCTCACGGGTACTCCCGGATGTACCGTTCTTCCCGCACGTGAGGGTAGCCTGCGGCTTCAGTGCCCTTTCCAGGCTCAAGCCCTATTCCATTGTAGGTGGTTGATGATCCACCAGTGCTTTCCTTTTTCCTCAAAACTTCACCAGCTCAGCTATCCCGGGGTGTGGCAGGCATCATCTGCACTGTACCCAACACAATGCAGCCAACAAACATAGTTTTCCATGCCCAACCATTCATTTCCAGGTTTTCCAGCTAGGCCAGTTATGAGCCGTAGGCTTCAAAGCCACTTTCTTTCGCCAAGGCCAAAATGGCCATAGGGACCAACAGCTCTGCTAGGGTCCCTCCTTGGAACATCATCATCACAAGTTCAAGCCCCGCCTTCGGAGCTCTTGGGAGCAAAGTGTACACTGGTCGTACTTCTTCTCGCTGCCGGTGGAGCAAGGCAATGGCGACGGGGCGTTCCGGTGGTAGATCTCACCCCATCCTCTACACCAGATAGGTTCGCCCCTTCTAAGCCTGCTCTGCTCACTGCAGTAGGCACACCTGTGACACGGTGGAGAGCTCCTCAAGATCGAAGTTTGAAGCGACTGGCAGGACTCAAATAGGTGGTACCTTTGGCCGAACTTGGTGATGAAGACTCCAACAGTGTCTCGGCCCTTGCTTTCCCCTTTTCCACCTTCTGATCCTCCTTCGCTCTTTCCTCGTCCTGAGCCCGCCTGCTGAAACCTTCTTGGGGCCGCTTTCGGCGCTGCTGTTGGAGGGTCATCACTTGGTTCCCAGCTTTCATCCAGCCTGATGTCACGATAGTCCCTTTCGGTGGGATGATGAAGGGTTGCTTCTTCTTCCACCTCCATCGCTTCAGGGCCACCAGGTTCAGCCTCTGCTGGGACCTCCTGTTCAGGCTCCTCTTGAATCCCAGCTAGATTGGGATCTGTGTTGGACGAGGTGGCCATCGATGCCGGTCCTGAAGATCCAGAACCCATCAAAACCTGTTCCAATCCAGCCATGACCCTTTCTTCAGGGCTCAACGAAGACATCCATCTGATGAGCCATTCGCGATTTTGGATGCCGAACTGACTCCTTTCTTCTTGGGTCTTTGGTCGAGAAGCCTCATAGGCCCAGTCGATCTCCTCCTGCTCACCCTTTCCTTGACCTTTTCCTTTTCTTTTTCCTTTTGACCTTGCACTTGGTCTGTTGACTTCTCTTCCTTGCCAATCGACGGTGATTGAGCTTCCTTGAGAGGGCTCTGAACTTGTGCTGCCTGGTGGACCTCTCACAGGAGGATCTTCTGGAATCCCGGCTGCGTTTTTGAGCTTCCGTAATCTTTTCTGCCGTAGGTTCTTCCGGATAGGGCAGAGCATCCTTTGTCATCGGCGCCTTCACACTTCGGCCTTCTGGGATACCCTCCTTGTCCAGGATGTAGTCTTCTTGGGAGGCTCGAAATCCGCCTTGTGGGGCCTGGGTCAGCTCCACGCCGAGGAATTTGACCTTCTTTTGACCAACCACTTCAGGTTCGGACGTCTCCCATTCATCTTGAAGCATTTTGATGATCAGGCTTGTAGTGGTTGGATCGCTGGCCACCATCAAATCGTCGACGTACACCAGCAAAAATCCGACCAGCCACTCATCACGGTCATCATCAATTCCTTGGCCCTTCATGATGCTCCACAAATTTGGTTCCGCATCGGCCTGGACAAATCGATGGCCTTCTTTTGACTTCATCTTTCGAAGGACACTATCACGATGTAGTCCCCAACACCGAGGCGACTGTCGCAGGCCGTACATGGCTTTCTGCGCCAAATAGAATTCCTTGACTCCCACGTGGCCAGTCTTAATGAGCAGCAAGGGAGGTTTGAGCACCACAACTGTTGGGTCTTGACCATCATCTTCTACATCAAGGGGCGCATTCAAAAATGCAGTGCGGATGTCGAGGACCGTGGCTCCCCAGCTCTTTTCAGCTGCTTGCTTCAGCACATAGCGCAAGCAAACGGCATCAGCGCCTGAAGCATAGAGACATTGATCCTTTTGGTCTGGTGTGGATTGATCCACAAAGTTTCCACAGGCAACCAACCTGATCTTTCGTCGTGGTCCAGGCTTGAGGGTGACCACAACTTTGGATGGAAGGATTTCCAAGTGACGACCCCATTTTTTGCGAAGGTGCTCAACTTCATCCTCCGAGATGCGCTTCAGTGCCTGCTTTTCTTCGAAGAGCTGATGCAGTTCTTTCTTTATGGCCTCGTCCCACTTTGGTGCTTCGCTGAGCAACTCCTTGGGGGATACGATCCTTGTTCGAAGCACCGACTCTTCTTCTTTAGGCATGGCACTTTTGACCTTTTTGAGCTCTTCGTAGACGACGTCCATCACCTTGACTTCATCCTTCAACATGATCACGCTTTCCTCCAGGACCACATTTGAGAGACGTTCGAGGTCCCTTTTTCTTTCCTCTTCCATCTCCTCATACTCATCCTTTTTCAGACTTTTTGCCGTGACCCCGATCTCCTGGGCTCGAGCCCTCCAGCGAAGCCACCTTCGAAGGCTGACCACCGTCTCGTGGAGGTTGCTCGGCTCATTTGGCTCTTCAAGGTTCCTCAACAACATTTGTTTTTCACTCACACCTCCAGGGCAGTAGGACAAGTGGAGGTGCGCCAAGATTGCAAACACCGACAGGCGTTTTGTTGCGACCAGTTCATCACGCTGGCCTTCAGGAATCGCTTTGAGCAGCAAGGTGGCCATCCTCCTTTCCAACTTCGCCCACTTCGGGACATTCAAAGAAGCTGGGGCGACGGGCTCATGCTGAACACGATCTAGTGGTGGCATGGCTTGATGATCTTGATACCATCTTTCCACTTCCACCATCATCTTTTCCCACCACAAATCCGATGTAGCAGTGAGGTCAGCTACAACTGGTTGGACGAGTAGAAGCCAATCTCCAAGCTGGAGCTGTGAGGTGCTGCCTTGGATGCTCCCCAAAGCCGGGAGCTCTGCAACTTGTCTCACCACTTCAACACCTTTGATGGTGCCTTGACTTTCATGCCCTTCAGAAATCTGACGTTGAAGGGCCTTCATGCTTTCGACGAGCAATGCCATGACCTCCATTTGCTGGATCTCTGGCGAAGGTTTGGCTCCCCCCATTGTAGGCCTTTGGGCAGTCGATTTTGGATCCTCCTTGAACCCCTTTCCATACGAAGGACTTCTTCCTTTTCGAGGTGGGTCTTTGGATTGAGATCTCGACCCCTTTCCATACCTAGCTGGGTAGGTAGACCACGGAGTGCGTCCCCTGCTCCCCAACATGTCCAGGACGCTGGGAGCTTCGGGCTTTGCTTCTTCAGGAGTGTTGAACGTCGATGAACTTCGGGGCACATGACCTTCCTCTTTCTTCTTTTTCTTTTTCTTATCTTCCTCTTGTCTTTTCCTTTCTGCGTCCTCCAACCTCCATTCATAGAGCTCTTGTTGAAGGCGATCATTTTCACGTTGTTGATCCTGACACAGGCTTGTCAGCTTCTTCATATCTCGTGAGATCTGCCATCGCCACATGATCTCTTCTTCTTTTTCTTCTTGAAGGCGGCTTCGACGGCGGCCTTGATCTTCTTCAGAATCCTCATCTTCACATCGCCTGAGCTCTTCACTTTCATCCTCCTCATAGCCTCCTGGGGCCCTTTTCTTTCCTCCAAACTTTTCCTCCTCTTCTTGAAGGAATGCAGGTCGTTGAAGGAGCTCCCCTTGCTCTTCAGAGGATGATGGAGGCGGTGCCTTTCCAAACACCTGAGGTGCAAGACGGGCGGCAGCTCTTGACTCTTTCAACTGCTCCTTCGTGAACAGCGGTGCCATTTGCTGCTGCAAAGGAACCAGGGGTGCCAAAGTCATCGGCCGACCTTTTGGATGCTCAGTCGAACCTTTTGCACTGGGCTTGGACCCACCACTACGAAACACTTCCATCTCCGTAGTGGGCCCTGTTGCGGAACCCGGTGGTCCTGTCGTAGACCTTGTGGGTGTCATCAAACCCTTTTCATCTTTTTCCACCCCTTCTCTTTCCTTCACCTTTCCAGCCTCCTCTGCAGAGGCTCTTGCAGCATCCTCCTCTGGTGGAGGGAGAGCCAGCGAAGGGCCATGCTCCACCGTTCGGCGCCGGCGAAGCATGCACGAGCTCGAGGGTGGTGCAGAAGTAGCTTGCTTTGGGCTCATAACCTGTTGATACCCTTCTGCGGACATGACCGAAAACACACGTTCCCAAACCAAATGCACAAAACAGATCCGCTGTTCTTTTTCAACGCTTCTCTGGTTGGGGCTCCTCCTTCAAGGGAGGTCTGATAGGCCATCTGGCCCTCACAACAAAAAGGGCTGCGTGATGCAGAACCTTCAAACTCCATGGAAGTGAATGAACAAATATATGTTATTTTGTCTGGACAACTAATTAGCCTGGTGAGCTGCGTTCTCTTTCATCCAGAGGCTTTGGTGGCTGAAGTGCTCAACGCTTTGTTGGAAAAGGGCAGCACCTGCCGACATGCCCTCCAGCTCTACGACAATTTGAAGGCCAGGTTCTGCTCTGAGTGACAATTGCATTAGCATTAGCAGTCGACACATGCAATCAATGCAAAACACGAAATGCATCACCAGATGTCAATAACCAACAGGGATGCCAGCACGTCACTTTGGAGAAGTGCTCTGTAAGTCAGGCAGTGAAGCCTCAATTCCAAGTTGATGCTGATCTCAAAAGGAAGATCAACGAAGCAACAAAAGGCATGACTTGTGAGACAGATTGCTTTTGACATGAGTTATAGGTCAAAAAGAAGCTGCACAGAAACTAGTGTTTGGAACAGAGTTGTTTTCCAATTTGCTGTCCTAGCCCAGGCCATGGAAAAGGCCGCTAATTTGTCAACGTGTGAAGTCTGCAAGGGCAGAACCTTCATCGTTTCTCGTCAGCAACTTTGTTTCAAGTTTTCTTGGGTTTCTCTCGTTTTACAACTGTGGCCCATAGAACAAGTGAACAGCAGCAGATCAGTGCAGCTGAGGTCGAAGACACTAGCGCCTGAAATACCCGCACCCACTTGTTGCCTGAAATTGATGTTGAAAGCCCTTTGTCAGCCAACTAGGGACGAAACAGCATCATTCTTTTTGACTCAACAGTGTTGGACGATGAACCTCAGGCAACATTCTGTGCAGGCAAGGTCATCGTCAGGGTATTTAAGTGGCTAGCACCCGCACTGAAGTGCAGCTGAAAAAAATGCCACTTGTGCGCAGCTGCCGTGTGAGGTCCGCATCTGTAGTTCAATCTCTTTTTCTTTTTTCTTCTTCCTCGATTTTTTTTTCCTTTTCTTCTCTGATTCTTAGACTCTTCTTGTTTTCTGAACTTCTTCTTCGGGAGGCTTCTTGGCCCAGGCCCTTGCTGTTGCTTTGTGATGTCTTCTTCAGGCAAAGAGTTCTTCTGCGACCAAAGCGTGCCTCAGTAGATTCAGCAGACGAGAGCCCATGTTAAACCTTTTGAACAGGAACGGTATGAGGCGATATGGAATGATCCTTTTTGTTGGTACTGAAAGCTGAGGCGCCGCGCCAAAGACGATGCATTGGCAGATGCACAGGGCGACCTGGCCTCTGATGATGAAGTCTCCGAGGTGCACACCTGTCTTTGTCGAGTTGTATCGGACTTATCGATGCTTTGCAGGTTAAAGAGTAGATTACACAAAAGAAGAGAGGAACACATGAAGGTAAGACCTCCTTTCAATAAGGGCAAAAGAGGCCTTATTGAAAGGGGGCCGTAAATGATTTTTGAGTATGCTTTTAAAGGATACTCTGTACAATTTTTGCGTGTTAGGGACTCCAAGTGATTCGGTGGCTGAACAGGCGCACGCCCCAGAGGAGGCGCGCTCAGCACTGTGCATTTGAGTGGTGTCATGTCACCGTCCTGTGAAGAGACACCCGAAGCGTTCTGGATACGATAAGACTTTGTTTCCGCAGCTTTCCATTTGCTTTGAGCAGGAAGATGACTTCTTTGAGACCGCAGATCAGAAGCGGGTCAGACTTGCAAAGGCTGCTTGGATGGGAACACAGCAATTCATGCGCTAAGCAACAAGATGCAGTCAACATAGTGACATAGTGTGCTTGTTCAATGCGGGCATATTGTTATGCCAGGGCCATTTGACAAGAATTACTATATACAGAAGGCGTGAACTGTATCGTTTGGTTATTCATGTCTCTCAGGAATATCTCAGCAACATGGGAGATGGTCGGACCTCAGAGCAGATTCAGGAGATTTGTGCCTCAAGAACTTGAAGGCACACTATTATATACATATATCCGCCGACCCCGGCCTATAGCCAAAGCCTAGGCGGGGAGGCGCCTGGGACACCGCAGGGTGAAGCAGTTGGCCAAGCCTAGCAGAACCCTTCAAGCACTTCCAAAGGCGCAGGATGCAGCAGTTGGCCAAGCCTAGCAGAACCCTTCCAAGCACTTCCAAAGGCCTGTCCGAGGCCTCAACAGCTGGCTGGCCTGTTGCGGCCTCTCTGTGGCCTGTCCGAAGCCTGCCTCCTCTCTTCTTGTGGGCCTCTCTGTGGCCTGTCCGAAGCCTGCCTCCTCTCTTCTTATG
>CAXAMN010005069.1:225713-263331 GCA_963970005.1 Durusdinium trenchii | reverse complement strand
AGGCAACGTTAGGCATTTTGGACCGCCTTCAAACGCTCCTCGGCAGCAGGCAGGCCTGTTGCGGCCTCTCCGGTTCACACCAGATGTCGCGCCAAATGCCGTGTCCAAGCACGATCAAACTCTTTGGCGCTCGACCCTTGAAGAATCCTTATATACTATAAAACAAAGTCTACCAGAGCTCCTAGCCACCTGCATTCTACATCGCTGTGGCTTGAATGCCAGCATTGGTGTGAAGCCCATCCAAGTCTCGCTGTTGAATCCCAGGAAGTTGTCAAGGTTCAACCGCCAAACCCTCGAGATGAAAAGGGGTCGGCGGCACCCGGGCGGAGCCCTTACAATATATATATATATATCCAGTACAAGACAACAGCTGCAAGAACTGACAGGACCAGCTCACCAAGTTGCGGAAGACCAAATTTCAGGTGAGCAGAGGAATCCCCCGAAGTCTCATGACTGATCTTCTGCTGATTGCCCCAGTCTTGCAGAAACAGCATGCATCGAACGCAGAGAACACCAGTCTTTCGCATTAGTGCGAGCGCTTCTTCAAGGAAGCTCCACCTGTCCTCAGGCGGGGGAGCTTCCTTGAAGAAGCGTGAGCCATCCTGCCTCCAGCTGCTAGAAGCTAACTAGTCGCCACTTGATTGAGTAGGGGGCCAAAACGCGCTTGCTTTCAAACCAATACTGTTCCAGTCTTTCCTATTACGTTCTTGGAGTGAACTGCGGAGGTGTCAGAGTTGACTCTGGGGGAGCCACGGTTCCTCAAAGGGTCCAACTGGCCGGTTTGGCACGTGACATTTTGGAGAACACGGAGGTCACAAATGGCTAAAAATTGCTAAAGGAGTTCCTGCGAGGCATAAGATGGCAGCAACTTGTGTTTGTTTGACGTCCGATGAAGGCAGGAAATTCCGCTTGTGGCTTGTGTTGGGCAGTGCCTTTGAGAGTCAGCCCATTGAGTACTGAACTGGAAGTTTGTGTAGGTCTGTGTGTGGAATTGCTCTCAGTAAATCAACCAATGATTCACCAATTCCCGGATGTCTTCTGTAGTCTAGTTGACTAACCCCAAGCTCTGAAATCTTGCGTCTAAGTTGAAGGTACAGATCCCTTTCATTTTGCCTATCCGGCAGAGTCACACGTCTTATTCAGACTCACTATTCGATGCAACTTTTCAAACCCTCTTACCTTCGCCCTCCCACTCAGTAAACAAATTTGAACTGGAAAAGTGCAGTGGTTGAAAGGTGCAGAGGTTCAGCTGGTCCAATTTCTTTGGACAAAGGTGTCACGACGGAATGGGTAACGGGTTGGCAAGAGTGGGTGGCGTGAAACCTGGAAGCGTGAAGGCAAATGGTGGTGCTAGGCTAGCTAAGGGGTTCCGAACTATGGACAGTTTTGAGAGCAAGACGACAAGTCGTCATTTTTGCTCACACAGGTGTCATGTACACTGGCGGCAAAGACTGCGCAGTCATCAGATGGGATATAGAGACTGGGAAGAAGGCCTTTGTGCTTTACCGCTTTCAATTGGCATGCAGCAGATAGTCATTCTCAGGTCAGGCACTCAAGCCATTTCTGCCAGGACATTTTTCCCGGCGGCCGTAACCGCTTTGAATGTGGAGGACACTTTGAAAAGGCCCTTGGGCCCCTTGAGCTGGTGGCATTGCACGCTTTGTCAAGCAAGTTGAGTCAGAAACCAAAAGGTGCCAACTCCATAGCCAATTTGCAGGTCCTGAGTGTTTGTTTGCTGGAGCAGCGTGGCTTGCTGGTCTCTGCTGGTGTGGATCGTGTGGTAGGATCCCTAGACCTTTAATCCAAGAAGTAGAACAAGGCAGCAATTTGCAAGGTCCGCCTCTGGGATCCACGCTCTGCGAATACCAGTTTGGTCCCTAGCAATGAAAGCAGCGCTCAGTGCAGTCAGACCATGCCTCGGAACATTCAAGAAGGAAGGGTTAAAGACGGTGTGGAGGTGCCCCTTCTTCTTGTTATTAGTAATGGTCTCCAACCTAATAGCGATGGCCTCCAACCCACTAGCTTCTTGTTCCTACTAGTAATGCCAGGAGGTAGTAGTAGCTTCTTGCTACTAGTTGCGATGCCCTTGTTGCTAGTAGCGAGGTGTGGAGGTGCCCCTTCGTCCTTCTTGGTCCTTTGTGTTTGGTGTCACATGGTGTCACTGTGGCTTCCGGCTCAAGCCCAGTGCAAATGTTCACAGCATGTCAGGGAATGCGGCACAAAAATTGCTTGAAACGTTTACTAGGGACCCACCTCCGCAAGCCACACGTTGATAAACACCTCCATTTCAGAGACACAATTAAATGCAGACTGTTTTGGGCAGCTCCAAACGGAGGACTGGACAAGTATAGACAAGCTTGCTCACAGCGTTTGACGAAGGATTTCAGGTTGCCGAATGCCGAGCAGCATTCGAGATGCCGTCTCCGCTGTCAAGGTGGCTGCGAAAGAAGCAGCTGAGGCCATTCAGAAGGAGCTCTTGGCAGAGTCGTTAGAACCTCTAAAGTCTCTATACTTCATTGCTGTCCCAAAAGGCCTGACCTTTTCGATAATATTGCTTGTGCACAAGAGATGTTTACCATTGTTTACCTTTCCTATGGTTTGTTGAGCAGCTGCTACCTGTGGATCCAACACAATTCCAGAACAAATCTTGCACGTGCAAGGAGTGGCAATTTACATTTGAAGACTACTCCTGCAGACTGTCTTTGGTCCGGCCCAACCTCATAGCGACAGATTTCCCAAGCCGACCTCGACAACACTGGTGGGGCTCCGAGCATTTTGGTGTCAAGATTTGCCTTCAACGTTTCAATAACAGATTTACATGTTTCAAACTGAGCAACAAACCAATATATATATATATAACTTTTGACAACTGTTGCCACGTTTTTGTGCTCAGACAGGCTCGGCTCAGACATGTGTGAAACACTAAGAAATGATGCCATGAGATTGTTGCTGTGCTCTTTAAGAGCAACGTATGCAGGCCAATTTGCTAAGACCACTGGCTCTCTTCAGAATTGCAAAGATCAATACCTAAAAGTCGAATCTTCCACGACAGTGATGCCAAGGCTGGCGGCACGTTTGAACCGCGACCATTCGGGCAGCTACCTGGTGATCAACCTGTCTGGAACCAGCTACGACACCTACGAATTACAAGGCTGAAAGATTTGTGGCGAATGCTCCCGGAGAAATTGGATTGAATCAATTGAATCCTACAATTTGGATTCCTCGTGGCTTCATGTGGCTTCAGGTCCGTGCATGGACATCATGATGTCTGGCTGTGTGCTGCCATTAGAGGTCTTGTGACAATCTCAGACTCAGCTTTCTTGTGTCTTGTGTTCAGTTAAAACGCAAGGCTTTCAGCGTTTGGGCCGACTTTGCTTTCGATTCCTCAACTCGAGGCTGCGGCTCGTCGTTTCGGTGCAGCAGTGGCTGTCGCGTGCGGCGCGCAATGTGGTCGTGGTGCATGGAGCAGATGTTTCTCAGTACTGTACTTTGCAAAGGTTCCTATTCAAAGTACTTTGCAAGGTTCCTCCCAACATGGAGTTGGCTGGCTTGTCAAGCATTTTTGCCAAGGATGGATCTGGCACAGCAGCGAATTATGGGCCAGGCATGTCACTGTTTGTAGCTTTGGAGAGTTTACGTTATCCTGGAAGGAAGACTTGCCGATGGTTGTGCCAGGTTCATTTCCGGTGGTCCTCTTCTTTGCATGCTACTTGAGCTGGGTTGGGAAGGCAGACCATCCGAAAGAAGCAATGGTGGAGGTTACCAGGCGGGAAAGCTCCAAGGAGCACTGGTGTGAACGTAGACTAGCAAGGTCACCACAATTACTGGAAGAAGTCGAAATACGCATTAGCCTTAAACATCTTCAACAGAAGTTCAATTTGGCTCGGATGTCTAATTACAACTCAGCTGTGGTTTAATGGACATTAAGCTAGCTTGCTTCCCCTTCAGTGCTGCATTCGTTATTGATGACTGAGACTGCAGGCGGATGGGAATTTCTAGAAGTTTGTGGCCGTCACAATTGAGATATCTTAGCAACTTGGAGGATTTCTGTGCACAAGGAAAGAGTGGAGGGAGTAGTGTAGTCTAGGCAGACTTAATCACCATGCAGGTAGGGACCGTTTTGAGCAAGAACCACTTAAAAAAATGCTTCAAACTACCACCCAGTTGGGCATAGCGAGGTTATTTCGAGCTGCTGCAGCGTGGAAAGCTAGATTTGTGGTCACATCCTGCCCGTTTGGCTCGGGTGGATGCTTGGCTTGACATGACGCACCAGCACTTTCCCACATGGGGCGCTTGGCGAAACCATCGTGTACTGAACAGGTTTACGATTTCATGTGACCTAGGTGTTGGTCCACGCGGGGTCGCATTTGCGCGATCGTGCCTTGGAAGTGTGGAAGCAAGAGCAGCTCATCTTCAGGACCAATGTGAGCGGGGCACTGAGTAAAGGACGGAGAGAGAGAGAGAGAGAGCATAATGGCATAGGTGTTCTGCGGTTTGGAGCCCATCGCTACGAGGTTGAAGGCATCGTCAAGGATTTGTGATGTTTGTTCTGCGGTCCCTGCCGTCGAGGTGAGGATGACGATGTTTGCCACACCTCAGCCTTTCGAATCACCAGTCCTGCAGAGGGCGACTTGTCCCTCCGTTTGGTCTCTCGCAGAGCACAGGCGCATGGGCCACACGTGTTGCTGATGACGGGAGTTTTGCCAAGTACCAGTTTATTGAGGGCAGCAAGGGGACGAAAGCAACCAGGAAAGCATCGCACCGAACTTTACAGTACCGCTCAATTTTCAGGGAACTTTTTTCTTCAATAGATTTTTTCTGATTGGTCTTTTTTACAGCTTCCTGAGTGCAACTGGCGATGACAAATCTCTGCACAAGAATGAGGGTCAAAATCCTGAGATCCTGGTTGTGACTACACACGTTTTCGACATGTCCTGATTCGGGGCATTGTTGGCTCCGCTTGGGAGGAAGACGATGGTGCGGTGGGCGATTGGGAGCTGGAACTGCAGGCATTTTTGTTGTTTTTCCAAAAGTTTTGAGTTGAAAGAGGTTAAAGATGGACACGGAACCTCGCTAATGTCTGAAGTATGCAACTTGTGCATTGTGCATGCCTGCTTCCCCTTTTTTTTTTGTGTGTGTGTGCCATTCCCATATAGTGAATCATTTTGTACAACCAGTTGTATGTCACTAGTAACCAATACTCAATCCATTTCTTGTTTGTACAGTTTGCTCCACTTGTAGCCGCCTTTGACCCAAAAAAGAGGTTTGCTTCCACACCGCGCTCATTGCACTTGCTGGTGGCTTCACGCGCTTTCCTTCCTCGGAAATCGATTCGGCTTGTGAACAGAGCCACTTGGAGAAATCGCTGAGGAACTCGATGTTGACATTGAAGTGCAAATAGGCACTGCAAGTAGATTCTCCATTCTGTATTCGGGATGGATTCTGAACATCTAAATACAAACATTTTTTTGATTGTTGGAAGTCCAGAAGAGTAATGTCAATCTAGAGCAAACCCTATTGATCAATCAATCAATTATATAGTTCATATAAATTCTTTTGCACCTTAGTCTTTTCCAGTTGCACCTCAGATTCCTGCCACTTGTAGCGTCGTAGGTTGCTCATTCTGGTTTGACAGAGTCTTTTGGGTCTCCGGTTTGCATAGTCTTGGATGGAATATGGCTGATGGCTCAGCTAGACCTTCTAGAGAGCATCCCTTTGTGAGTCTGAAGTCTGAAATGTACTCATGAGTTTCAGGGTGTTTTGAAGCACAGTCAGATCAAGAATTGAACTGATATGGCAGTTGTACTGCAACGTTTTGGCTTCTTTCCCTTTCGTTTGTTCGTCGTCAGGGGCATTAGTGTGATGTATATTTATATAACGGTTGCACTGGCGTTGCTGCAAGGTTGCACCGTAGATGTTTTTGTGGAGCTTCTCAACACTGGCCAGGAGCAACACTTGCCGCGAATGGTTTTTGCCGGAGAGTCTCAACATCGTTCTTGCCTTTTGCATTTTGGGCAGGATGAGGGTGACAGTTCAGCTTCAGCCGCAATGATTTTAGCAGCTGAGCAGTCTCTTGGAAGCCAAAGACTTCCCAACACTTGAAATGAATTTGATTGACTTTGAACTAGAAACTTTCTTGGCTTCCTTCCTCCAAGGTCAAAGCAAGCTGGAGTCACTTACTTGCACACAGTTTGACAAGCTCGATGCTGTGAGTCTCTCCACGTAAGCATAGAGAAACAGGAAAAAACTGCGGAGTTCTTTGACCTTTCGGCAGATGACGCTGAAGAACAACAGGCGCGGCTGGTGCTGGTTGACCCGACAGGAACCACTCATTGTCGATCTGTGTAGGTTCTGCTCTTTTGGACTCTCTGTGTTGTCGAAAACTTCTCTCACTCACGCGCACTGAAGATTTACAAGGGTTCAACTGACTTTGGTGCCAGTCTTCCAGAGCAATGGAAAGTCTCGGGACCACTTGCTTTGCAGCCTTGCGGCGTCTGCGGCACCTGGTCCTTGCAAGGCTGAGTGGTTGCAGTGCTTCATGTGAGGATGAGCCGTGCAAGCTATGCCCGTCGGCCAAGGCGCAGCGAAAAGACATGTGGAAGGAAGCCCAGCAAATGGCACAAGGAATTTTACGCGAATGGATGGAAGAACATCCAGGTGAGATGATGCCTGACGTGGTGCTGCATCTATGTCATGTGAAAATCAAGGAGTCATTTCCCCTGGGCGATCGAAGTCAAGAACTTCAGGCCTTTGTCCGCTATGCTCACTTGGACTTGCTCAGGGTGAAAGACCCACCGAGGAAGCTGCGTTCCGAGGAGGACTGGCAACGCTTGTTCCCTCGCTACCCCGCTTTGGACAATGGCTTTTTGGTCAGCTTCGAACCATCAGATTCGCTCGGTATCCGAGAAGCTTTACACAAATATGGATTCTGCATCGTGAAAGTTCTCACAAGAGAAGAATGTGAGAAGAGTGTCATCGCAATGTTTGAGGAAATCAATTCTCTGCGCAACAAGAAGGGCATTGAAGGCCCCTTGATTGAGGTAGATGATCCCTCTACATGGGCTGACAAGAACTGGCCATCTTCCTCAAAATTTCTGATCGACTCAATTGCCCTACACCCGCAAGCCTTTGCCAACCGGTGTTCCAGGGAAATCTACAAAGCGTTTCAAAACATATTCGAAGAGTCGCGTTTGCATGTTTCTGTCGACAAGTGGGGAGTGGCACGTGGAGCCAACGACAGGCCAAGATGGCGAGTAGGTCTGAAACCGCATTGGGATGTGAATCCCTGGCAATGCCTTAGAGACCTTGAGATGGGCAATCCAGGCTACCAAGGTGTGGTGGCATTGCGTGATCACGACCTGGAGACCGGCTGTCATCTCACTCTTCCAGGCTGTGCCCACTTCCTGAAACAATGGAGTCTTGAACGGAAACTGGAGAAAGTCTCGAAGTCCATGAAATCCTTCAGAGCAGCTGAAGACGATCCAATTCTTCGGTACATGCAACCTGTACCCCTGCAGCAAGGTGAGATGGTGATCTGGTCTGTTGCACAGTTGCATGGCTCTACTCACAACAAGAGCGACAAGATGCGTTTGACACAGTACATTCGCATGTTTCCCGCTAAAGAAGCAGAGTGGAACATCAACTACGATGATCGTGACGGTTTCAGTTGCACCAGAGTCCTGCCTAAATGCCTTCGAGCGGGAGACTTGGACCACAGTCAGCTGGAAAGTCTAGACCACTTTAGTCGGCAACTTTTAGGGCTGGAGCCTTGGGCTTAGGTGTTGGGCTTAACTAAGCACCCTAGCCTCAGCACTCAATGTGCGTCCTGTACAGTGTACAGTCTGTAGACTGAGGGCCCACTTGTGCTGCCAAAAATAAGGGTGAGTGACCTTGATCTTGGAAGAACAGAATAGTAGCATATCAAGTATATCTAGTATATCAGAATCTATTCATTCATTCAAGGTAGGCAGGGTCGGTGATGAGGAATTATTTGATGTCATTCAGTTCACTCACTCCTTTCAGCTTGAGGCTCAAGCCAAAAAGGAGTGTCGCTCCGTGTGAATCAGAGTCGCTGATTCGCAAGATTCTTTTTGTGTGCGAGCCATGGCTGACGCAAATGCTCGACGCGCGGTTGAGCAGGAGAAACTGAATACCTGGTGTGCCAGGATGGGGATTCAGAGTGCAAGCGACTTGGCTTTTTGGTTTACCTCCTACGAGGAAGCACTTCGTGAAGCCGGTCGCGCAGTGGCTGATGGGTGGGATCTCGCTCGCCGTGAGAGCGAGCCGGGGATGGCAGCCCTGGTTCGGCACCTTTTTGCGAGAGAGACAGTTCGCCAGTCTCGCCCGCCACAACCATCCAGTGCTCCGGCTCCTTCACTGCCTTCGTCTTCGGTGGCCCGTCCAAAGCCGTCTTCCTTTCCTGGCCCTAAGGGCGGAGTCGCCGCTCTGTTTATTCGTGATCTGCTGGGCATTATGGTAACGTTGATGCCTCCACCCGATCGACGAGACGAATACATGGCCAATTGGGCCTCACGCTTGGAGAAGCTATGTGCCCGCACCGAGGCAGCTACCATCAAGCGCGTGGTCCATACCTGGAAGGACTTGGTGCGCTATATGGACCATGAGGGGTTGAAGTTTCCTGACCCCCATGCATTGGCCACCTTCATCAGGGAGCACCATGGGCCTACACGTGTGTTTACATCCCTGGGCTGGATGATTCGAAACCTTCGTGTACCACTGGATTTGAGTGAAGCTTCCAAGCCGGCTCCCGTCCGGAGCACTCGGCTGGGACAGGGGCAGTCCCAGGCCGCCCCGCTTGAGCCGGGCATGGTGACCCAGCTATTTCGAATGGGTCCAGTCCGCAGACAATTGGTCTGATGGTATTAGCAGGCAAGGGATTCACGATAAATGGTATCAGGCTCATGGATTCCGAGTACCTCACCTCCTACTCCGCCTACCATACGTCATTATAAATCGTGTCTTCCAGTTCTTCTGAGTGTTTTGGGAATGTAGAATGCATTGGGAATGAATACCTGGCAGAGGTATGCACCAGGGGTGCGCGCAGCGTGGGCTGCTGTGACAGGGTCACGTTAACCAAAGCACTTTTGAACCAGATATTTGAAGCTCATGTGAAAAAGAAGCGAGCTGTGTCCGATTCGTCACACATCAAGTCAAGTGTAACTGATGCAGCCGAATATATTCATTCATTCAAGGTAGGCAGGGTCGGTGATGAGGAATTATTTGATGTCATTCAGTTCACTCACTCCTTTCAGCTTGAGGCTCAAGCCAAGGAGTGTCGCTCCGTGTGAATCAGAGTCGCTGATTCGCAAGATTCTTTTTGTCCCACCCACCACACCCTGTGCTCAGTACGAGTGGTTACAGGTGCTCGTGGCAGCTGTCGGCCTGAGTTCTCATGGTTGCGGTGCATCCAAGTGATTTGCTGGCCTGTGTGATGTCATCCACGGAGGGGCCTCGGTGTAGCTTCGGTTTGCAGGAATTGACAGTTTGATTCATTTTGACGTTACGAGCTCCAGCTGACGATGATGATCAATCGTTGGCCTATTTTTCAGTTCCACGTTTGACGTCCTGTGGCACCGCGTGGTCGCTGTCAGCTGAGTACCACGGATGCGGTTCCTCTGTTTCTGTTTGATGTGATTTCTCGTCATCCTGGCGCAGTCTGCCACAAGCCAGATGAATTGCAGCTGTCGGCCTGGCCAAATGCTCTGGCAATGAGCTACTGGACTGGTGCTGTCTGCGGGTTACCATGGTGTCCAGTTTATCTTTTCGTCACCGATTTCATTACTTCAGTGGCTGCTGTCGGCCGAAAAGCCACACCCCTTTGCAGCAGTCGGCCAGGCAAAATACTCTGGTCATGAGTCCAGATACCATTTTTCCAGTGACATTGCGGAGCAATTGTCGGTCACTGTGACTGCAGTAAACGTGTGTCGACTCTTGGGTTACTGCGTTGTGTTTATCTTCATCCTACTCCACCATAGTCATAGGACTGACATTCAGTATCCTCTTGACTATTTTAAGGAGTCTACCAGGTACAGGTAGGGAATGAATACCTGGCAGAGGTATGCACCAGGGGTGCGCGCAGCGTGGGCTGCTGTGACAGGGTCACGTTAACCAAAGCACTTTTGAACCAGATATTTGAAGCTCATGTGAAAAAGAAGCGAGCTGTGTCCGATTCGTCACACATCAAGTCAAGTGTAACTGATGCAGCCGAATAATAGTATATATACTTTTCCCGTGGTCACTTCTGCTTCTTGTGCACGGGCTACGTTTGGGTATAGTTCATTGAATAACATATGCTTTGTAGGTCCAATGTACTGCTCTTTACAGTCAAAACTAGCTTCCCATTTCCAGTTTCCAATCTCCAGGTGGTGTCTGAAGCGCGAAATCGATCAGCGGTCTCTTGGCAAGAACAGTCGTAGCGACTCTTGTGACATACTTGAGCCACTCTTGGAACCGGCGTTGCTAGTTACTTCAGCTTCTCTCAATGTATTAGTAGCTTCTTGTTCCTAGTAGTAAGGCCAGGAGCCCCTAGTAGCGTTTTTGCTCCTAGTAGCGATGCCAGGAGCCCCTAGTAGCGAACATTGTTCCTAGGCTTATCAGGCGTTCCTTCGGATCTTCATGGAGTTGCCATTCACCTTCATTGCTGCCAAGGTCTTCGCTCCAGACGACATCGATGCCTTCTTCGAAGAGCTCTGACACTTTGTACATAGCCTTATGCGGGGTTTTCCCGTGGCTTTTGACAGCAAGCCCAGGTGAACGTGGAACATCCAAAAGAGTCCGCCACAGAGCTTTGAAAGGGTTAGCGTTTGGTTGGGGATAATCGAACGATATTCAACGTTTGTCAGTTCTATGGCGCTGGAACCGCACACAACACATTGTGCGGGTATACTGAATGAACTTGGTTGAGGCTGTGTGGCTACTCTGTCTTGCTCTCAGACTTGGATTGAAAAATATCAAAAGACTTCTTCTTGGCTGGGGTGGATAGGAGCAAATTGTTCCCTAGGCATGGCCACACAAAGGAAACCACTGCCTTGGTGCCTGATCTTGGAGAAGAACAGGCTGGCAGATCGTTTTGAGTTTGTTCGAGAACCCAGTACTCTGGGACTTCGGAGGTAGAAGACGGGCAACGGGGTGCTTGTAGTGCAACCTCAGTAGAGAACATGTCCCTTGCCCAGTTCTACTCCGGCTCAGCTGACAAGTCCCTAAAGATTTGGGACGTGGCCTCCAGGAGGCTGGATGCCCTTTGTTTGCACAAACACACTCACTTTTCATATACTACAACGCTTCACTCCTCGACATTGCAGCTTCACCCAAGTACAACTCAAACGAGCCTCAGGGAACATTTTCTGCATCAAAACACACTGATGAGAAGAACAAATAAAGTGACACACGTGAAATTCAATGAAGGAAGGACGGAAGGAAGGCCAGGGGAGCCAGGAAGGCGAAGGAATGATCGAAGGAGAACGTGCTCAGCTTTAGCATCAGGAGCAAGGACGCTACTAGGGGCTCCTGGCCTTACTAAATCGGTCTTTTCGCTCGGAAGTTCACGTCTTTCGTTTTCCGTTTAAGTCAGCTGAATCCAATGCCCACCAACCCCGTAAAGTGCCACGGACTGAACAATTTGCTCCCGGGAATCCTTTGTTTGAGACATGGGCGCTTGTAGCTCTTAGAGTCTTTTTGAGGGCTTCTGTCCGTTTTTATTGATTTTCGAGTGTCCGGGTGTTCTCCCGGTCCAATGATTTTGTCAATTTTACGTTTGTGCTGATGTTTGCGATGCTTCCATGTTTGGATGCCTCAATCAATTGGATACCGGATACAATCAAAATGCAAGAGTGTGGTGCAGAGGGCCCAAAGACTGAAACTGGGCATCCTAGACACACCAAGCGCACTACGAGTGTAACAGGTCTGCAGCTCACATGGAATGCTTGCACATCGGAACAGCAGCTGGCCGTGTTAATACCGAACTCTACCAGGATGCAAATGTGTGTTGGTGTATGTTTGTGCGCACGACAAAGACCACTGCTGACCCCACCGTTGCCCAGTTGGCAAGCTGTATTGTCATTAATTCTCCACACACACACACACACACCTGCCAGATGCATGGAGACACTTCTCGGACATGTTGGTGCTGTGTCGTCCTTGGACCTTTTGAACAAGTTTGAGCCTGAGCCCGTGACACCCCAAGGGATAGAAAAGGAGGACGAAAAGGTGGTGAAGCTCGGAATGCTTCCACGGAGATGCCGTGACACCAAGGGGCCGGCCGTTGAGTGGCGGTGAGGACAAGACGGTCCGCTTTTGGAAGGTGCCTTGAACATGCTTGAAGACTTGAAGCATCCGGAACCTTCTAGGAGCAAAGGGCATCGCTACTAGGAGCGATCGGACGCTACTAGGGGCTCCTGGCATCGCTACGTATGGAGCATTCTTACTAGAAGCAAAGATTGAAACGAACCACACCGTTCCTATGGCCTTTCTATCAGCGGTCAACCTACAGAGTCACGTCCTAGTAGCGTCCTTGCTCCTAGTAGCGATTTTCTTTTGTGGCTTCCTTTCTCAGCCTTTCTCCTTGTCTTGACTTTCACACAGCTAGGTGGACAAAGGGACACACCTGATGTTCACCAGGCTTGGGCATCCTCACAATGAAAGGGTTGGATCAAGTAGATCCTTTTGTAGGCGCACGGTGCCAGGCACACCTATGCTGTGGACGCAGTTTGCGTGGCAGACCAAGATCGCTTCGTGTCTGGTGGCCAGGCGGGATAAGCCTCGGAAGTTTTTGTTTTCACATGATTCAGTGCATGCTTTCCGGATCTTGACCCTGTTTGGTTACAAACGATAAGGGTTAAAATCCGGGCCACATCCTTTGAGTTGGGTGTGCACTCGAGCGATCCCTCGCCCTTTTGGGTCAAACTCCTGTTTCTTTGTGCCTTTGCCTTGACAGCTTGCCTTTCTTTCTTTCTCTAGCGCCAAAAGGTCTAGCCTGTGGCTATTGCACCAAATTAAATTTCTGTTGTGACATTTAGAGCTGCAGCACAAAAGTCGGGGCCCATAGGGGCATCGACATTAAAGTGTGCTACCAGTTTAGTCGTAGCTTCACGAAACCAATCTGGTATTGGCTCTCCCGTGTCACAGGCGGGGGTGGCGTGGCGGAAAAGGGCTGCAAGCACTGAACAGAAACCACTAGGGTACTGCTTAAGAATGCTAGTTTGCCAAGTCCCATCCGATCCTCGCCCAATACGGCTGGTCATAGGAAGGGGTGTCGTGCGCCCTTCAATGAAAAGCCGTTTGAAGTCTGGGCATGGGTTCGCCAACAACAAATCGGTTGGCTTAGGAGACAATCCTCCATATCGCCCTTGCTCGACTCTTAGTTTGAAAACTGTGGTAAATTTCAAGAAGAACTCAATTACAGGCAATCGCCATATTGATGGCAGCTCGCCATCCGGCATGGCTGGGTGTTCGATGACAGCAATCGACCCGCTCACGATAGCGATCCAGAACAACTTCAACGCCACAGCCAAAAGCTGATTACCAATGGACACCTGTTGAGTTTCCCGTTTGGTAAGGTTCTGAAGCCCTTGGGGTCTCGCAACCGACCTAACCGGGCGGGGTCCTCCATCGATCTCTGCAAATCTGGCCTTACTCCACGTTTCACATGGAGGTCCTGCAACAAAACCAATCAGCGCTCCGCATCTCAGTGCACGAGCAAAGAGTTGCAGCGTCTCTGGCTTCAGGAGGTTGCCATAGCAGACGTCGAAAATAATGTCCACGGAGATTGCCTGGAACCCGGCTCTTTCCAAATGGTCTTGGAGATCTTCATGGCGTCTTTCACCAGAAAATAGGTGAGCCACAACTTTGGGAGTATAGTCCACTTCTCTGGAGACCTTCCCATACAGATCATAAAAAGACCAGGCGGCTCGTTGGAAAAACTGACACGCATTCTCAGCAACAGTCTCCGTCTGAAAGTCGCCAGATAAGAACCATTCGATGGATGCCTTGCTCGTAAATTGAGCAAAGACAGTGAGTTCAGCAATCAGTACATCTTGGTGTGACAAGCACCATTTTTCACTCCATTCCGTAAAGCACGAGAGAATCTCTGCGTGGTGCAGCGTGGTCTCAAGCGTCGCGAGTCGGAGCTGTTCCAACCAATAGGATGGACTGGCTCGCTCACATGAGGCACTATCCCAGCTTTGTTGGAGTTGTCGAAATGCTTGGTCAATGTATACTGGAGCACAATCAGGCTCAGGGCAAGTCGGTCCTTCAGCTTGCATATACGGTTCCCGGAAACCCTTGCGTTGCTGGTTTTCCTTCTTGCTGTTTACTCCTGGCTCGCATGGAACTTCCAGTCCTCGTTCTTGGTAGAAGTGGAAACATTTGACTGCTCTACTGACATGATTGATGAGGTCACTATGCAAAGGATATGTTCGCAAGCAGGCCTCACACGTGGTTCCACTTACATATCGTCGTGCAGGTTTTTTCCTCTGGTGCTTTTTGAACGAATGGACTGAAAGGTCAGACTGTCGTTGGAAACTACGTCTGCATGCAAGGCAGTAGAACTGTCGACATGAGTTAACAACATTGGGCAGAGCAAAACCTGCCCCAATGACTTCATGCATAATTTCTGACTGCCATGTTAGCCACTGGAGGTCAATCTCACGGGTGGAAATATGCCTGTTAACTGCAGCTTTGATGAGTCTCTTCCATCGTGCGGGTGATGACTGGACATGTGCAGCAAAAGATTCCCAACATAGTGTAGAAGGGTCAAGATCAACTTCAGGACAATGGGAAACCAACCAGGCAATGTCTGTACAGAACCTGGTATACCAGTCATCATCAGCCTGCAGGAGGCCCCAGATGTGAGGTTGCCCTCCTTTGCACAGTTGCAGAACATATCGTAACCGTGCTTGCCTCAAGGTGATTTCAGGCGCAGGCAATCTGAAGGCGTTCAAAACCTTATCATCACTCCATGTCAATGCTATAGACCCGAAATGGAGAAGGCAGACTCTTTTGTACAACTTCATGAAGGAGACATGCAGCTGTTGAGTCTGTCTGCGATTCCTAGGCATCCAGGCTGCAGCATTAAAAGTGATGGTACTCAGTATCATTGTTTCGAAAAGTTGTCTTTTCTTTTGGAGTGGAAGCGCTCGGTTGGAGAAAACTGGCCCTTTATACTTGGTCAACAGTTCGTGTGCAGCAGCGAACTTAGTCCGTGCATCAAGGGCAACGCCTGCTCCTATCTGAATCCAGGTTCCTAAGTGTTTATAGGAACCAACGAGCCGTAGCTGGTAGTCCTCGAATCTCGACGGTACCAGCAATGTGTGATCCTTGTGGCACATTTCACGCCTTAGCTTCAAACTATTAGGTCCGCGGAGGTCCAAAAGCAACTCAGTCTTGCCAGGACAAAAGTTGGGCTTGAGGCCTGCACGAAGAAGCCCGTCAAAAAGCTCTCCACTGACATCTTGGATAAGAGGCAGCAGCTCATCTGGCGTGGCAGCTGTGAAGGCAAAGGCAATGTCATCTGCCCAAATCGGTACAAGCGGCCCAAGCGGACAATGGTCCTGTGTAGTGCGATAGGGACATGCATTCCCGTCCCAGCTAATCTCGATCTGGGGATATTTCTCTCTGGCAGTCTCAAGGATAGGCTTCAGCAGCTGTGTCAAGGTGAAGGAGAAGCAAAGGTCTGCGAAGCTATCTCCGGGACGGCTACCCCTCCTTGACTCGACAACAGTGTGGTCACTTTTGACCTGAAACCATGTGTGGGCGTAGAACTCTTTGAATAGCTCTTTCAAAAAGAGCGGTGTCTGCGCTGCATCGAGCGCCGCATCTTGTGCCAGCAAGCTCTGGAACTCATGAAAGGTGGCCGGTGGAAGGCCAAGAGTCTTAAAAAGCTCAGCAGCCCCCCGCCTATCAGCTTGCGGCGCTACTAAATGCTGGCGGACAAGCCTGTAAAAGGCGTTCGTGACATCAATGAACAATAGTCCAACCGCTTTGTTGGCTTTGACAGCTCCTCGATGGAATGATTGCAAGCCATGTGCGGCTTGAAGAATGCTTTGCCCCTTAAGCCCTCCTATCTGGAAGGGAAGGCGGGTATTCTCAAAGACATCCATCAAATCATTCCTATAGATGGAGTGTACTGTCTTACCTATGACCGAGCTAACGAAAAGAGATCGATAATTTTCGGGTCGACTCGCATCTCCTTTCTTGTAAACTGGTGCTAGGTATCCACCTCTAAAGACAAGCGGTTCATGGAGGTAGGCGACTTGCTTACACATGAGAGTGTAGTATAAATCAGTCATTTGCTTCGGGGCCAGTGCAAGCAACTCTCCCGGTATTCCATCGACATAGTATGCCCTGCCTCGAGCTGTACTACGAAATTTCTGCTCAACTTGGTAGGCAGTCGGCAAATTCTCCCAGGAGATATTACACGCTGCCGTCCTGGATTGCGCAGCTTCTTCAAACAGCTGGGCGAAGGTGGTCGTCTTACCATCTTCTTGGGCTGCAAAATATTCACGCCAGCACTGCTTATGTTCTGCTTCGGTTTCAAAAACATGGCCATCAATGTCTCGCAGCAGCGGCAAGGGTTGGATTGCAGAGACTTTCTTGCGTCCCCCAACCCCAACTGATCGCAGGGCTCGCATGAAGTCACGTGGAGTCATGCGCTGGGATTCATTCGCCAACACTTCAAGGGCAGTGACCCTATCTGCTTTAAGGCCTTTGGTGAGCTGTTTGGTCGTGTCAGCAATGGTCCTCTGGATGGACACAATCTCGCGCAAGGAGGCAAAAGCTTGTCCGACATTGAAGGACAAAATGCAATTTGATCGCCATGCTTGCCAAGCAGCATGGATGGTGAATCTTCCTAATTGATCTTTCAGATTGCGAATCTTATCTCTCAATTTCAACCTGGCACACCGAATGTTCCAAGTCTCAGAGGAAATGTAACTCGCTCTAGGTTTGGACTGGCGAACCGGAAAAACTTCCTGGAGGTTCTTTTGCACCTGTGTAGACAGCTGCATAGCATGCACATCAGGGTCTTCTTGCCAATTGGGAACTTGGATATCCCGAAAGACTTTGTCCAGCTGTTCAGGTTTGGCATTGAGTAAAGCATCTCGATCAAAACGATGCGAGAAGCCTAGTGCTTTGTCAATCTTCAGGACAATCTTACAATCAAGTGCCAAAGGCGAATGATCAGCTCCGGCCATGCTGGTATCAAGCGTGTGTAGGACCTGGGTCCTGACGAAGGCTTGTCCCCAAGCAAGGGGAATGGCAAAATAGTCACATCGGGCCCCAGCACCGGTAGCGTGGCTGTGCCATGTGGCATGTCTGCCATCATGATGCCTGTCAAAAGTACTAGGCAGAAAGAGAGAAAACCGGCGCAGAAATTCAAGGAAACAAACTGCACCATGGTCGGTCTTTTTCTCTAAACCAACATCACCTATGTACGGCTCAGCAGCCTCCGCAAAATGAGCATTCGCATCAATTCCGCATATGATTGGGAGATGCCGGTCAAAATGTGGCTTGACGAGTTGGGCGAGCTGTCGCCAGAAAGCAGAAATCTTATCGGCAGGGTGCCCACTATGCGGTGCGTGACCGCTGATCAGGAGCAAATCAACCCCGCCTTTGATTTTAGCACAAACAAGGAGAAGTTCAGAGTCAGCGTGTGTAACCCGCACATGTTGCTTGTCTGCAACAGGCTTTTGTGTCCTTGGGTCACGTCGCGAAATCCAGATCTCAACACCACCTTTACCTTTGCTGGCAGCACAGCCAATCCGTATATGTGTGCTTGAACAGATCATTTGATTCGAACGAGTCCGGCTCTCCTGCAAAAGGAGAATGTCAAGCCCGTGTGCACTCATCTGTTCTTTCAGATATTGTACAAAGAATGTGCCTTGTCTCTGGCCCAAGGTCGCAACATTGAAAGTAGCAGCAAAGAGTCGGTATGACTGCTCGGTTTGTCGTACTTGGGGCTCATGCATGAGAACAGCAGGCAATTTCTTCTTGATGTCAGGCTCATTCCTCAAAGCAGGCAGATTCATCTTGCATCCTTCAAAATCAGGGAAGAGGGACTCTCGCCCTGTCTGCTCAAAGAAAAGCCATAGCATTTCAATTGGATATCGCTTCCCGAAAACATATGCAACATAGTCCGGACGGTGTCCAGGTCGCAGAACAACTTGGTGATGATATGCATGTTTTGCAAGGCTGTCAGCCAATTCATTCCCAAGGCATCCTGTATGGCCACGGACATGTTCCCATACACACGCATGTTCTTTACCCAAGTATGCATCCCAGGACCGTGCAAGCGCTCGGAGAATGCGCAGTTGCTTGTCAGACTCAGCTATTCTGGCTTGGCCTGCAGCTGGTTGTCCGACAGAGGTTGAGTCATATCTCAGGGCATGTGGCACCTCAAGTCCATGGCAAAGACACCATTCCAAAGCCTTAATGAGTGCATCTGCTTCAGCACTACGTGCATCAGCGTGAGTAGCACCCGTCCAGCCTTCAGACATTGGGTCAATCTCCACCAGACCGTAGTCGACATCGCCAAGATAGAGCTGGCCCTCATCATAAAAGAAAACAACAAGGGCCCATGCAGCTGATTTCTCGGCGTCATTGGTGTTGGAACCATCAGTGTAGATTATCACTTCCTGAAATTTGTCTGGTCGTCCTATCCGCAGCGAATCGAATTCATCATGAAGAGTTGGGCCAAGGAGGCTTCGGTTTTGTTTCCAGTCATGATGGACGATCATCTGCTTTTGGAGCAAGTCGTGTAGTAGGGGTGTTAAATTCGGTAATTCAACACTCGGTTGCATTGTTGCTGGTGAGCTCTGCGCTTGCTCAATTCTAGGATTTGGTTGGAGATGGTCCCAAAGAGAAATCTTGACCGGCGTATTGATGCTAGGGTCGGAACCAGATCTCTGACACGCATGACTTCTTTGTCGATCCTTTTCAACCTGTATTCTCTGTTGTTGGCATGTAGTCAGCCCATAAGACCAAGAAGCAGCCACGGGATTGACATGTCCACTATTTGCGGCGTCAATCACAATTTCATGAACAACCTTAGCAACACGATGCCTATGGTATGGCAAACGTCTCCCTTGCGCAAATCTGCTTCTGCCAGGGAAAGGCATTGTTTCATCGCATCTTTTCCGGAAGCAAAGAGTCACAGCAAGCCAAAGTATCAAGACCATTTGGCTGCGGAATAGGAAAACAAGAACCTTCGCTCCATCAAAGCTATCATGATTAGGCTCAAAACTCGCACATTCCAGCAAAACACCTTCAAGAGCACTCGAGAAAAGGAAACCAAGAATAGCATCCCGAAGGACACCTTGCCTTGGCAATCGGTGAAGGCGTTGTCCCCTCCAAATGGCATTGAAGGTACCTAGCACATCACCTAATGACTGGATGCTGTAAACACATGCGAAAGCCATGAGTAGGGCATACAATTGCAAACATAACGCAAAGGAATGCTTGCTCAAATAGTCGCTACCCAGATCTTCAAAGTGTCCATCTTCACCATCATAATTGCAGCAATCATCACGAATGCCACAGATGCAGCTCGAAGAATTTGTCTGTGGTTCAAATGCAGCTTCATTCTTCAGGCTGGAATACGATATAGGAGTGCGGCTGCCTTGAAATTGGGCGCCACACTGTAAAGGCAAAAAACCCTGACTTCTACGAGACTTTTGAAAGCCAGGGGTAGGTACGTGGCAGCAACCACCCTCAAAACCCCAAGAAGGTGGAATGTCAAAGCAAAAAGGAGTGTGGCAAGAAAGCACACACTCTGAAGCACAAAAGAAACTATACCTAATGCATCTGCAACCTTGAAAAGTGGCGCACGAGTCACACCAGGTAAAAGAGCTCTGCATAGCTTCACGATCATACTCCCCCTTACTGCCATCTGCAGAAGAGGAGAACACCTCTACGACATAGCGTGCATAGAGGAACGCCTTCGTTCGGAGCTGACTGAAGCACTCACCGCACGCAACCTCTTCGGGGTCGTGTAGGGAGATACTCTTGCCGATCCGAAGGGTTGCAAAGGCCCTCGCGTACAGCCAGGACCAGGGGGCTTGGTCGCTCCCAAATCGACTGGCCCATCGATCTGTGCCATCACTTGCTGTCCCAAAATCTCTACCTGTTCGGTAGTCTGGTAATTCTGCGGCTCTGCCTGGATCATAGCAAGGATGGTAGCATGATGTTCTGTTGGCACATGATGCAACATCTGTGCAAGAGTCGCTTGCGTCACAGCCTCCAGGGCCTCCTTGTCTGCCTGCTTGGGGTGAGCCTTGCATGGTGACCGGGAACGATCTCTCTTCACACCTGGTGTACCCCACAACTCCATCCCGCCAGCACTCAACTCTGGTAGATGTGCAAGCTTCGGTGGGACAACATGCTGAGGTGAGAGAGCCCCAGGGTCGCTCTGTTGGTTCTCCCGGAGTGTCTGCACCAAAGCTTGCATTTGCCCCACCAAACTTTGGTTCTTCTGCTCCATAGCATGGAAGTAATAGTTCATCTGTGCGAACTGTTCTTTCATCTGGTCCAGCTCCTGCCTCATAGCTGACTCGGTTGGAGGCTCCGCATCCTCCATCACATCGCCACCCTTTTCGACCTCCTTCAACTCGGAGTGGAGCTGTTTCATCTCTTCTGCGTGGCGTTTGTCTTCTTGCTGGATCATCTCGAGATACCCATTCTTCCAAGCTGCATAGCTCTCTTCTTTGTCGGCAATGGAAGCCTGGAGCTTCTCGATGCGGGTAAGAGACTTCTTTTGGCGGTTGAGCTCTTTCTGCTGTTCTCGAAGTACATCGCGTGGATTCTCCACTACAAACTTCTTGTATGAATCTGGAACTTCCTTGCTCTCTCCTTCCTTCTGTCCAGCAAAGAACTTGACTGCTTCTCGAAGCTGCTTCAACTCCTCCTGAGAGGTAGAGGATGCCGAGGAAGAGCCATTGCCACTGGCGCCTTGCATAGGAAGGGCAAGCTTCCTTCCATCGTGTGCGTACGCCACTGACTTCTCTTTCTCTGTCTCCTTGCCTTTCTTGGCAACTTTCTCTTTGTCTTCTTTCTCCCACGCTTGCTTCCATTCTTGAGCGCGTGGGTTCCATGGCTTGTTCTTCCATGTCATTCTCACTGATCTCGAGGCAGGTGCAAGATCCGAGGCAACCTTGTACAAGGGTCGTGAGTGATGCCGTTGCAAAAAGTTCCTCAGGAACCGGAACCGTTCACGCACACGGACTGGCAGGGTAGGACGGTCCTTGTGCTTGGCGATGAACCGCCGAGCGCGTGAGCGTTTAGCTCGCAGCTGCCGGTGCCAGCTTGGGCTCGCGGGTATGGCGCTAACAACCGCAGGCCCGAAAGGACGACACAGACGTGTCTGGGGCAAAGGTGGATCCTAGCTAAGCTAAGCAATCCTGAGCCCTTGACAGCTTGCCACAAAAATAATGATGATTGCTCGTTCACCTTCCTCATGGCAGTTAGGTTCACACTTTCGCACTCATGATTGAAATCTCCACCATTGACAGGCTAGGCTGAAGTTAGTTTTTGCGAATGAAGTGAACTAGCGCGGAAACTTGGTGGTGCTTTTACTTTCTGGTGCAGGCAATTCTTGGTCAGTTGGTGATGCAGAAGATGCAAGTGTAACTTGTTGCATCAGCAAGCTGTATCAGTTGACTGGGTAGCATTCAACAGGTAGTTACTGAGAAAGGTTATGGAATTCCAGCGCATCAACATGTCTATGATAGCCAAGACGTGCGATGGGAAGGCCATGTAGGTTGCGTAAGGCTCGTTGAGGTCTGGGGCGATGTGCTGCGCAATGGTTTTTTTCGGCTCTTTACTTTTCTTTTTGGAACTTTGCCTCCTTGTCCAACCTCTTGCCCTCTTCCACAGCTCCCAGCTGCCCTTGCTCAACACTGTCAAACATTTTTTGAATGACCAATAAACCATGACCACCGCTCAACACGAAACTTGCTGAGTGCTGGTTGATATCGCGTTCGGCATTCAGCGCACGCCTGCATGATTCCAAACGGGGTGTGCTGCACTTGCCCTTGTGGACATGTTGGGGAACAATCATGCGTTCGGATGGTGGACATCAGGATGGCCAAGTTATGCTTTGGTCGAGTGCTTCTAAGAAGCCCCTGGCCACAAGCTCATTAGGCTGGCAAATGTTGAAATCAGACCAGAAGGGGAAACACTCTATTGCGATTCCTCCATTGCAGGAGAAGGGAAGTGGGTGGCTTCCCTTGCTGCCAGAACCTCGAAGACCCAACAATCCAACAGCTGAACTTCAATCTCAATCGAGGCGATCAAGCAATCCAATGTCTTTTTCTCCGGTTCAGTGGACGGAACGTTTCCTGGCTTGATGCTCGCAATCCCGCACCTGTCCTTCTTTTCAAGTTTAAGTTACTTTGGCCAAGCCCCTGGCTTGATTGTACTTGAAGGACATCAGTTTCCTCACATTGACCTGCGCCACTAGGCCAGGCAAGGTGAGACTGGAGCTCGCAAGACAAGTAGACATGTCTATAAGGCCGAGATGAATCACTTCTTATGTCATACTGTCTTGCATACTAGTACATACTGAGTGTAGGTTAAGACCGACAACGCCACTGGGGAAACTCTGGAGGGTTTCAACGATAGCTCAATAGTCTGACCTAAGTGATACTGATATCTGAACGGTGCAAACAACAAATAAAGGAAACGCATCCTGGATGATTACTTGCGGTGCCATACAGAAGTAAGAGGACAAGGCCCAGAACCAGAAACCTCAAACGAAAACTGAAAGCAACATGGCAAGCAATAGAGGGCAATCGAGGGGAAATCAGGGCCTGCAAGAAAAGCACCTGATATGGCATTTAAGGACGTTTTGGACTTTTCCGGGCTCAAGTCTTGCGCTCACAAGTAGTCAAGCCATCGGTGCCATTGGGTTCGAAATTGAAAGGGCCTTACGTCGCATACAGACTATCCCATGCTACTGATGCTACCGGCTTCAAGAATTAGTCAGGATGGTCCAGGTCATGTCATCGGCCCCTTACCAGCAACATTTGGCATATGCATTGCATAGTCATGAGCACCGTTGAGTCCTTAACATGCCACTGTAGATGCTTTGACGCTTTAAGGCTCCGTGCCTGGCGCTTTGGCAGGGATGAGGCGCAGTGGCGCACCGCAGGGCTTTGGCGTTCAAAGATCGGACTTTGACATGAATCTGCAAGAAAATTGGAAGACAATAGTTTCTTAATGTTTCTTATTTTTCTTTTTGCTTATTTAGATCTTTAGATCGTTGTTTGTTTGCTTTTGGCAATTCTTGTCATTGTGTTCCATGCTGGGTTTGAAGCACCATCTGGCCATTTGAGCGGCTGGCAAGCACCAGCTCCCAAGCTTTGAGCAAGAATTCTGTGGCAGGGCGAGCAGAAGGGCTTGCAGATGCAAGCGGCTGCGGAGCTGGATTCCAAGAGACGATCAGAGCGGACTTTCTTCCGAAACTGAAAAACGTGAGGCGACAGTGCTGCAACTTAAGACTACACAGTTTTTTGCAAGAGATTTTGATCCAAGTTCTGTATGCCCATAAAAGATCTTAAAGGCCAATTCCAGAGCGACGCTGAGGCCCATTCTCGCGCCTGGTTGCATCAACCAAATTGCAGTGGGCAAGAGATTTGTTGCCTGTGCAATTGGGAAGGCAAATGTAGCAGTGTTTGATGTGGCAGCTTGAGATATGCCGCCAATCGACAAGAAACAGCAAAGTTGTATATAGTGTTTATGCACAGGAACATAAGTTTGGACGGTGGTTCTACGAGAAGAAGGAGAAGAACGGGGTTCTTTTGGCCTGGCAGCTCAGTGCTTTTGCTTTGACTTATTTAACCACATTTCGTCACCGCCAAGATTCAGGTTCCACTTTCCTACAAAGAGGTGTGATCTGAGGCACCATGGCCACGCCGAATGTACATAGAGTCAGTAGAGACCTAGACACAAAACAAAAAAAAGTATGTACTTGTGATTTAATGACAAAGTACCGACTTGAACGTCAGGAACTTTGACTTTAAATCTCCCCCTGTAAGCCCAGTGAGCAATCCCGGCGACTAAAGAGCTGCCGTGCGGATTGAGTCGATTGCCGTGATTCAGCAATTGCAGTACCTAAAACACTACCAACATATCCCCATTTGTTGTGCATAATATTTTTTCTTGTAGGTAGACCCCTTGTTGTACATATATAATTATATATATATTAGAAATACAAGGTCCCACCTAAAAAATATATATAGTGGTTTTAAGGTCAACCTCAACACAGGAAAAGCTATGGCAATTACAAGGAAGTTCAGGATTCTAGATCCAATGAATGCTCAGGGTTTTATAAGACCACAATTTGATGATTTTCCAGGGGAACCTCCGCTTTACACCGGTGCAACCGAACACTGTAGGCGATGGTGGACCAACAGAAAAGATAATATTACACAAGCGACTAGACAGGAAAATATACTTGTCAAACAACTATCATCTACAATTCTTTCTTCAAATTCTTTTAGAATGTATAGTTCAGGGAAAAAATCAAACGACCAATTGTTGGTGCTGTTTTTGGTTCATGTGTTTTCTATGCTCTCAACACGTGACAGAAATGTTTAAACGAGAAAACTTCAGCGGACACAACCTCCAGACTGCGGCCCGCCCACCCAAAGCCTCAGGCGGAGATTCAAGCCTCTGCATTTTATTCTCCTTCTTGGGCACCACTTCCTGGAAGCAGCTGCACCACAAAAAAGATGAGCACGACACAAAGTGCTTCTTGCAAAGACGGGAAGATTGCAACTGACATTGAACCTATCAAAGATATATATAAAAGCGAAGTGTTTAGGACAAAGAACCATTGCACACAGGGGTCCTGAGATACGCCATTTCTCTTCTGACACCTTGGACACAACTGGTCAGCTAGCTGCTACCACTCCGGCTCCTTCGCGCCAGCAGCGGGCTCTGATCTGGGTGGCCAGAGTACGGAGAGAGTGATGGGTCTTGGAAATATAGGCGCCAAAGAGATGGCAAAAAAGGGAAACCAAAATGAACAAGCGATCTGACAAAGTGGCAAAAGAATTGATTGTGCATGCCCCATCCTCTGGGGCCGACCACCTTGATGGTCAGGGCCTTCTAAAATGCAGTAAAGTTTCCAAGCCGGCTCGGGCTTCGCCAGTTGTCATGGTTGGCTTTTGTTGTTGTGTTGTGTGTTTGGCTCTGCTTCCGGGACTTCAACCACTCGCTTCTTGGATGCGTTTGAGCCTTGCCTAAATGGCACCCTTTGTGTTAATTGGCGCCATGGCCCTACTTCGGCGGAGCCGACGCTTGATCTGGTTGCTTCTGCCCCACGGTGTGTTTAGATCCCCGATCTTTTCTTTTCGACCCACACAACCATTCTTTTCTGACCGACAGCCCTTCGTGTTTCACCTACCGTCTTTATTTTTTGATCCACCGCAATTCTTTTTTGATCCGCCGCCCTTCCTTTTCTTTTTGACCAACAGCCAGCCTGTTTTGACTCCTTTTCTCCCAAACAGTTTACTGTTAGGGGTTCTCAATTCTTTCTTAAGATGTGTCCGCCCTTTGTGTCACTGCTGGTGTCCGTCCTTTAGCGCTGGCCATGCTGCATTTCTATTCATTTGTTTTCCATGTTATTTCTTTCCTTTTGTCTCCCAGGTGATTTCTTTACTTTTGTCTCCCAGGTTCGGTGCCTGCACTGCTGGAGTCCGCCCCTTTCCGCTTACTGTTAGGGGTTCTCTCCGTGTTGTCTCCCTTCTGTTTCCTTTGGTTGTCTCCCCTCTCAGGGCTGCTCGGACAATTATACTAAAGTCCTCAAGAGTCACGCAGGTGTCCGTTGGGGTTCTCAATGCTTTTAAGTGTGTCCGCCTTGCGTGGACTGCTGTGTCCGCCTCGCGATGCCGACCTCAGGCTCGAAATCCTTTAATTACATCTGTCTGGCACCAGGCACTTCTTACACACCACGGCTCTCACATACACCAACGTTGACAATGTTGACAAGCCTCCACGTGCGCCACACCACATTACATGTTGTAGCAGCCCCTGTGACAAAAGGCCCTGTTTCACACACCAAACTTCCTACACCTCTCATATATTCCTGGTACCTCTCTACCTTTCGTGTTTCCTGTCTCAAGTTTTTTTGTGTTCCCGCCTGGCCCTCAGACCAAACAAGTATCCAACATCAGCAGTTTGGGAACATATTTCGCATTTTGCCTGTGACCAAGATGAGACTGCGTGGATTTGTGAAGAGGACCTTCCCGTGGAAACCGCAGCTTTCAATCAACCAACATGCGCAACTTGACAAACACAGATTTTACATGATTTTACAACCTGGACGAATTGCCGCCTGTTTTTGTGGTAGCAGGCAGCGCTTTGCACCTAGGTTTGCCATGTTTGTTGAACATCCCAGAACCGTTTGGAGTTTCTTCACGGATTGTCGATGTCCGCAACTTCGGTTCGGCTCAGCTGGTTTGATGATTTGTTTCGCTTTAATCTTTTGCCCTGCACTCAGATAGCTCGAGCAACACATTTTGCGTTGTGACAACCCTATATTGGCAACTTTGGCATCCAAGGATGGTCATGCCGTGCGCAGTTGCACCTACTGGAGGCTCGACACTGAAAAAGGGCTCGACTCATGAACAACAAACCGACGACTGTGTCCTGGGCGTGCTTTGAGCGCTGAATACTCAGATCAACTCCATCCAAATTTGTTTTGTTTGGATTTGTTTGGCAGTTTTTTATTGATTACAATTTGAATGTTTTGGTTTCGCTTGTTCGGCAAACACACTGGGCCACACCCCATGCTTTCAGAATGGGAAGGTGTACTGCACAGTACTATAATTCACATCGGCTACGCTACATAGAGGACAGGCATGGAGAAAATCGCCAGTCAAGAACAGGACCTTAAAATGACCAACGAATCGATGTGCCCAGGGAGAAGTTCTAGGAGATACTTGACATTATGTGAAGGCCATACTCCTGAACAATGTGGGCGGGGTATGGAATGGCGCCACACCTCCCAAGAACAGCCATAGAGCCTCACTGGAAGGGCACAGTATTGGGGTGGGGAAGGCCCAAAAGTAGACAAGAGCTTTCGGGAGTAAGTTGAAGGAACAGCTTGAAGATACAAAAGCAACGCCTTTCAACAGTCTTGTGTGGAGAGCAAGAGCGCCAACCACAGCAAGGTGTGTTTGCCACGTGGCGTGGAGCCTCTGAAGGGCGAGTGTTTGCCTTGGTAGCTGTTGTGCTGTTTTGAGTCTCATGACAATGGCATGGCGAATCTTAAATCCAGCATTGCTGGCATTTCGGTTGCAGCTGAATTGCTCTGAGGTGCTCAGAGAAGCAGGCCCACGCTTGGAATGTGGCAGCTGCAGTTCGGCTCCTTCTCAGTTGCGGCGGAAGCCAAAAGACATGCTCCCGTCGTGGCCGCTTTTGCCGCTGGTGATGGTGCCCATGTCGAGCCGTCTCAGTCGCAAAGGCAAGCTGAAGGCCAGCCTTCACCGTAAGTTGCGAGTTTTCGAGTTGGATTGTTTCATTTGCAGGTTTCAAGACGGGTTCGATGCAATGCTTCTGAAGATGAGGTGGGTAGAAGCAGACATTTGGCACGGAGTGCTGCATGCAAATTCCTTCTTTAGTTGTTCACCTGGGAAGGAATCGATGAGTATGGATTTTTTGCAAAAGTTAATTCAGAAGCAGCGCTCCGCTACCGAGCTGGGAGCCTCACAAGCGTCAAGTGCTTTATTCAGTCTTTCAATCTCTCATCAAATGGGCGGCAAGCAGTTCCTGTTGTAGCCAGCTTTCACCGCCCAAAACAGCTTTCAAGTCCAAGGCTGGGAATTTGTACCAGAGAGTGGCATCCAGAGATTTTTGACGATGTTCCGCCAGGCACAAATCAGAGCTGTTGGAGCATGATACATGACACAATTGATAGAACACAGAATGCGAGGACATAGAAGTGTACAAGCTCCAAGTTGAAAACGCCTACAACATGCCATCAACCTCTTGCGAGCCTCACTTGTATGCACTTGTCTCAAATTCCAAGGCTACAGAGACGCACTGGAATCTGGGATTGATCTTGTAGACGTCCTCGCCAATGGCAGTGCTCTGCAGCTTCTGGCACCCCACCTAGCTGCCTCCGCTCAAGGCTAGAGAGCTTCCTAAAGGCATCGCGATGCCCAAGGCTGATGCAAAGAGTCAACCACGGTTTTGTGTGCGTGTTGCACCGAAGCCTACGTTGGGTGCAAGGCTGAGATAACGATAGGCACAAAATGAAACCCATGCAGGATTTTGTTTTGCTACTCTGTGCTCTTTCAGACATTGTGCTGTTATTCGTTCTTTGTTGCTCTCCGCCTAGGCCTTGGATACATTCTTAACAAAAATCTTGTTATGCACCTGACTGCTTCGAGCTGAGCAAAGAACGGACACGTTGAGAATGACGGCGACTGTGGTGAAGCAAAGGTGCTGAGTCCACTTCAGCAAGCAATGAAGAGGCCCCTGTGCACATTTAGGGGCTCGCTCTATTCAGCCATATTCAGCCTCCAATGCTCTTTAGTTTGTCCGTTTGCGCATAATTTTCTTTCGATAGGCTCAATGTTGGGTACATCGAGACGTTGACTATCCACAGTGACGGACAAGGCACTTCGGGAAGACAGCATGCTTGGAAGCTTCAGAACAATGCCGGGCAGGACGGATGCACTTTCCATTCTGGGCCCGGCTCTCACATTCTTGCTTAAAGTGGCATTCTTTCATTTCTTTTCCTTCTTTCCTTGTTGGCCAAGGTCTACGATGCTGTTGTTGAAGCCTACCAGCCCAAGCCTTTGGTTTCTTCCGTCCACGTCCACATTTGAGTCTCCAGCTCCAAGGAAGGGGCTTTGCTCGAAAATCGGCATCAGTCACCCCAATGCCGATGCCAAGACGGTGATGCAAGCCAAACAGGACAACTTAGTCGCGCAAAATAAAGGTCAACACAGTTGAGTCACGCTGTCAGCCAGGGCCATGCCCTTCGTGTCAAGTCCCAGTCTATCAGTTTTTTCTTTTTCTGAAGGAGCTTGAGAAGCGTGGTGCAACGTGCTGCTGCCTCGTTTGAGCATTGCAAATCTCACCAAAATCCCTCAACCTAAACCTGGCAGGCTCTCTTCTGTTGGCACCTTATTTATTGTTTGGTTTGGTCGTGCTTTTGAAATGCGCAGGCAACATGTTGGCAACATGTGCTCTTTGAATCCGATTGTCAGGTCTTTGTGAAACTATCTCTCCTCGAGCGAGAGGAGGGAATTGTATGGCAGAAACTCGAAGTGAGTCATCCTGAGTGATGCTGACAAGCAAGGACGCTACTAGGGGCTCCTGGCCTTACTACTAGTAACAAGAAGGGGCTCCTGGCATCGCTACTAGGAGCAAGGACGCTACTGTTTGTACCTGGGAAGGCCATCCAACTGGTTAAGGACTGCCGAGCTCAGGGGTTGCAGGCGCTGGACATCAATCAGAGACCTTGAATGACATGCGCAAACTTTATGTTGCACGGCTACTCTATTTACTGGGAAGCACCATGGCTGTTGGAAGACACAGCACAAACAGAATCAAGGCTGTTTGCTGATTTGACAATGTATTCTGGTGTTCGATTTGACAGCTTCATTCACCTTATTCTTGTGCCGCCTTTGCTTCAGGTCTTTGCGACGAATGTCCTTGGGCCTGATGAGCTTGCGCCAGACACTGAAGCCAATCTGGTGTCGGTGAATCTTGCGGCTTGAAGCCTCAGGTCTGGCAGATACACTGCTGCCAATCCGACCGGTCAGCTGCTTTCAGATGGAACATGATTCGACAAGCTGTTTCAAGAGCGGCATTTCGTTTCACTCTGCAGTTGCACGTAGAACTTGCGCAGCACTTCTGCACGTTGAAATTTGTGTGATAAATGTTGCCCACGTTGAATATTGTTATGCTTTGTTTGGCTGTTGACTAGTGAGGCGGTGAGATCTCCGTGCCTCGCTTCACCTTGGCTCAGCTCATGCCGTGAGAAGCCTCAGTTGAGCGTATTGGGGACGAGTACCTTTGTCAATAGACAGGCAAGAAAGATTCAACTAGATCTCACTAGTCACGAACCAGAATTCCTAGACTCTCACTGCATTCCGATGGACTTGCGAGACACTTGTTGATATGGGAGTTGATCGAAAGTTCAGAAAATGACCATTCAGATCCTGTTAAAGCATGTCAAAACCCTGCGCGAAAGATCCGAGATGAGTTCGCAGAAGCATAAATAAAACATATAATGATATAAGTAATATTTGCCGGGAAAGATCTATCGAAGGTAACCTTTTTGTAATTGTAAGAACATGGTCACCTCTCCACTTGAAGGTGTTTTCTTATGTTTTCTTTCATGTGCTCAAGTTAGATCCATCCCACATCATCCCATGCTAGCCAAAACCATACCAACGAGGCCACGTTTCCACATACAATCAGCAGTTGGGGGTTAACTACCGGTGAATTTCTACGGACGGTATGCGAAAGCTTCTCGCATGTGTGCCGCGAAAGTCCAGGAAAGCCAACCTGAGACCCCCATCTCCACAGCTACCTTACCCCTTTCTTGGTGATGGAGATGTTCGCCGGAGAAGTGCCTTGCCTAGGACTCGCAAGGTATGTTGCAGACTTTGTTCTCAAGGATATTCTCTCTCACGTCTCAACCTCCTCGAGGATATTCTCAAGGTTTGTCACAGGGATACTGCAACTAGCTTCCTTCTAAGATGCCCTTGCAAAGAGGTAGCCGTATGGACTCGCAAGTCTCAGCCTTGTGCGCCTATCATGCTACGTTTTCTAGTGGAACTTGCCTATGTGCAGCGCGTGCCAACTCGACATGTCCTTAGATATGATCCGCGACGGGGTTACCAAATCTATGATTGTTTTTTCCTTGCGAACAATAGCCATTCGCAGGAAAGGGCATTTAGACAAAGTGAGAACGATACATGCCATCGCTGAAAGCACTTGGCTCCCTCCGCAGGTTGCGGCCGCTCCACCAGGCATTGGAAGATGTCGTGAAAGGGCTCAGGCTGGGAACAACACCGTAACAACACCCAGCATATAGAATATATATATATACATAAATAGAACGTATTAGATTCTCCTGGTTCTCCTTGAACTGAGTCTGTCAGGATAAGAGCTGAAAAGCCTGAAATCAGTACGACCCAGGCAGTTTGCAAGATGTTTTGACAGAAAGAGTTCAGTTCAGTTCAAGAGTAGTGAAGTTGAATGATGTTGGCTGTGGAACCAATGTCTTCAAGCTAAGCAAAGCTGCACTAGATTCACTATATAGATGTCACGCATCAGTTTTCCAATGAACTGCAGTGCAGTTGGCACTTCACAAACAATTGGTGAGGTTGCTTTGCAGTGGGTTGTCAGCAAGGGTGCTAGTCCCTTGTGCGATGCGGGGCCCTTGGTATTTTCCTTTGCTGTTAGTGTTATTGTTTCTATTAGCTTCTTGTTACTACTAGTAAGCCACTCGTTACTATATAGTAGCGATGCACTTTTTCCTAGTAGCTTATTGATTCAAAGGTTAGTGTTGTTTCCTAATGTTTCCTATAGCCTTAGGTCACGACAGAGGCAAATGCCAAGGCAGTGACTGGTTGCACAGGCGCAGTTGTGCCGGTCGTTTGCAATCTTGAACACAGGACGTTGGCATACCTGGCGCAATCCTTTCTTAAGTATGTTGCAAGGTGAAGATGGCAGCTGGAAGCTGACCCCTGAAGAAGAAGCAATGACGGAATGCCTAGTCTTTGGGTATTTGACTTCCTCATACGTTTGACCTTGGAGTAAAGACGAATGTGCAGAGCAAGTCGCCGCACGTGCAAAGGTTCTGAATAACACGTTGAAGATTGAAAAGCATGACATATTTCGATTTTTTTTGATGATAAGGCTGGATTCTGCTGCCGATGAAGTTGCGAAAGGCCGGCGAAGGCCAGTTGCCAGTTGCCATCAGGTTCTTTTTCAGGTCAGCCGTCAGTGGCCCTCATTCGCTTTGACAGACTCTTTGGATTTATGTCATTTTATTCCCCAATAGCGATAGCTTGGGGTTGTACACTCTTTGTCCCGGTTTAGGTGGTGTGTCTCGGCATGCCTCGGTCATGTTTGGCTGGTGGCTCGGTGTCTTGCTCATGTTCGGGCGGTGTGCCGGTTATGTTTTGGTGGTGTGCACATCCTCCTTTGCTGATTAGGTGGTGGGTTCTGCTTTGGCGTTGGTTCGCTAATTAATGTTTTGGTGGTGTATCGCTTATGTTGTGGTTGTGTCTCGGGCTCGTATGAACTGTGCGTTTGCATGTCCATACACTTGGTGCACAATGCTCTCTGGGGCTGAAATATCATATCGTGCGTGAATGTGTACAAACTTCCTCGCTTGAGAAGATTGGGCGGTACTGGCTCGCCTGTCTGCGTAGTGTTTGCGACCAGGGATTGAATCCATGTCCGGCGCATGAGGGATGCATCATAGCCACTAGACCATACTGGCCCTCCTCCGAATGTGGGCTTGCAGGGATTGGTTGTGCCGGATGTCTCCGTCTCCCACCGGAAGTGTAGCGCAGAAGAATGCCCTGCGAGGGTTGAGGAGGTCATCTTCGGTGTGGAGCGGAGGCGTGTCCCCTTCCTGCGACCTGTCCGCTAACTGCCTCATCCTATGGATGGAGTTAGCGGACAGGTCGCTGAAGAATGACAAGAGTATGACTCCCTAGGGATCCAAGCACCTTGTCAGAAGGTGATTGGAGACACCGTTATGTGTTTGGAGGGTCCAGTCGTACCTTCTGACAAGGTACGACTGGATCCCTAGGGACTAACTATGACTAACTCCATCATTTCTGTGTCTGCAAAAATGTTTCAATTAAACATCGACGTTTCGATGGTCTGATGTCCAACAGATCAATCACTTCAAAAAAGATCGATGGAAGGATTCGGGCATCCGAATCAACGAAGGGTATGGACATGAAACTGGATATGAAGCTACTAGGAGCAAGGACGCTACTAGGAGCATTTCGGGCATCGCTACGAACGGAGCAAGGATGACGCGAACCGAACGGGGCATGAAGCTTGTGAACCGTTTTTCACGTCGAGGTACTAGCACAGCTTTTTCTAATTCCGAGCTGGTGAGTACACGCACGTAATTTATAAGTCTTTATAGTATTTCTTGCCTCTTGAAAACAATATTCAATCTTAATTCGCATGCGCTTGGACCTTCCGTGGCCCCAGTGCTTATGTTATGTTACCTTTGAGAGCTGCATTCATTACACCTGTCGTGTACAAATAAACGCTTCCGTCCTTGAACATACTGGTACATTGTGTTTTCCTTCGGACATTAGTGGTATATATTGTTGTCGTATGTTCATATTGATCCCCTGTGGTCTCCTTTCAAAGGCTTCATTCTTTCTCCGTGTGGAGATTGTGCGCGCCCATGTCTACACCTATCGTGCTTGGTGCGACTCTTTTCTTTTTGGTATATGCTTTCCGCTGCCACTTGATGTCGTTTTGGCGAGTGTGTTTTAGTGTGTTTTCGGGATACAAACATGGTGTGGAGGCAATGAACATTTCAAAGTGTTGGCCGTCGGCAAACATTCTTTAAGCGCTTCGTGGTCTATGAAAACTACAGTTATTTGGATAGTGAATTTGTTTTGTAATTGTTTGTCTAAATCTTGTGATTGCATTTCAATATTTTATGGTGCTGGTGAAACATTATTTTCGACATGTAAAGAACTCCTTGCTTGACACACTTATCACTTATCGTTCGTGTATGAGTCGTGCCTTGGCACATGTACTTACATTCATTGTTTCGATGTATGTTTCCGGCTTACTGTCGTAAAAGCATCATTTTTGCATGTATCGTTTGCTTGGTTCGCACACTTTTGTAAAAACTATGTGCCTGCGTGTCCAAACGCGCGCTTTCGCTGGCACCAATATTTAAAGTATGTCCTTTTTGGCTGCTGCAATGAATGCACCTTTCGTGCATAAATATCATAAGTTATGCTGTCGTCCTTCAATACATTTTTCTTCTCCTTTGGTGATACATATACAATGTTTTGTTTGTTTTTTGGAATGCTTTGCTATTGGAGCTGTCAGAGCTAGGTTAATGTGTAGGTATATAATGATACATATACAAAATCTTAAGTGTACATTTAAGCATCTATTGATATCGATGTCAATACAGTCCTTCAAGCTGCAGAGGTGGTGACGGGACATGCCAGCTGCTCAAAGAGAGGTTCATAGCGTAGCCAGTTCTTTTCTAGTAAATTTGTGAGGCAATGGTTGACGAAGTAATCGTACTGGAGTTTCTTTGTGATTTCTTCGTGAATAGACTATCAGAGCCAGAGTGCTGTGATTTCTTGGTCTGTTAAATACAATTCTTGGGGTCCATGGTGTTTTTCGTCTTGAAGCACCTATTTGTACTTTGGGATTGGATAAACTGAGGTTTGGTGACGTGGATCCAACGACCACTTCATGAACTGCCTTGAGTGAGGTCTTTGCCTGCAATTGCCCTTGCAAGTGACGGCATTTCCACTTGAGGGTTTCTGCTGTAAAAGATCAGCGCATTACCGATGATTACATCATCATGTTGTCATGGTTTGCTTGGAAGTGGACTGTACCAGAGCCAAGCATGACTGAAGTGAAGCCCGGGGTGGAGAGCGGATGGGTGGCAGCTACAGATTCTACAGGCACAGCTTGTGGAATTTCTGTTTCCAGAGTCGACTGTGACCTCATGACCAGTGAAGAAGCGCAGGAAAGGGTCATCAGTTTCATGAAAGCCACCCAAAGTGGCACCAAGAGCACTGGCATTACTTGACAGAGTTCTTGCTTGAGTATACCTACATTGGAATGTTCCGACACTTGCATTGTTGTGGCTGCAGCTATCCATGCCCATGAACACGTAGAATCGTGTGATGCTTACAGCATCCATTCAAGCACTATTTGAACCGTGCTGAGCCAGGACCTCATTGATGAATTTGAGGGAAAGAACAAGAATCTAAGGAGCTTCTAGGAAGCCCTTTCAATTTCATTTGTGATTTGAAGACCTGATGTGAACTCGGGGATTTGTGACGACTTTGCTTCCTTGAGATCTTGCCCCAGCAACTGAGGTGCATGGGTAGCGACCGCAATGGGGAGGTGCCGGCACATGTCATATGCCAAATAGCCACGGAACAAATCTGTTTAACATGTTTTTCAAACACAGAGCAAGCCTGAAGGCATGCAGCTCAGAATCTTCGGAAAGAGGCGAGCTCTTGACAGAATCCACATTAATCGATGTTGGACTTCTCTGTTTATAGAACGCATGAACTCACGATAATCACATAATCACACACTGTAGTCGACACCTGTCCGTTCATGTGAGATGAATCATGTGTTTAGAAGGCTTGGGCCCTTGGCTTTTACAAGGTGCGTTCTCACAGATTCCAAGCGCTTTCTCATTGAATACACTTGCGTCACTTGGGGTATTTGGTGGTTGTTCCTGTGTGCCGGTCATTTAGCCGCACCGTGCCTTCTCAAGGCCTTTCTAGGCTGACACGTGCTTCTTCAACCTGCTGTGGTGAGTAGGGATCTTGGAAACTGACTCCTCCAAACATGTCAAAGATTTTGGCCGAAGTGTTCAACGCCTTCAGGATTTGCTGGATTTGTTGCAATGCATCATCCTTAAAGTTGAGGCGGGCAAAGCAGTCTGAGGATCTACTTCAGATCGACAGTGCCTTCCTGAGATATTGTGCAAGATCGAATCCTGTAGTGTTTGGTATCTCAAAGTCTTCAAGACACTTCACATAGCCAGCGCAGAAGGCGCTGGATTAGCAATCATTGACGATCATGACACAATGCAGTCTCATGTACTTGCATTTATTTCCTGCTTCGCTTTTCATGGCAGGGGTAAGATTTCCCGGCCATGCAACTCAGGTGTGCAAAGCTTCGAGGCTGCTTAAAATAGCAAATGTGTGAGCGTGCTACCGTAGACGTGAGAGAAGAGACTTTTCAATTCTGGTTTATGACTTGGCACTTGATTGAACTCAGTTGAAGATGTTGAAGGTTGACATTTCCACATTGTTCAATGTGAGTTTCTTTGATGTTCAAATCACATTGTTCAAGGCTTGCTTCACTGTTGGCGAGCTCATAGGTCATGGGACCTTTGGCAAGGCATGGATTCACGCTGCATTGATAAAGCTCCATGTATCATTTTCCCTTGTTGCTCATCACACTGAGCCTATGGCAGCGTGCCATGGGTTCATGGTTTCCTTTAGAAGCACTTGAGTCGCTCAGATCTGCGTCGCCCATTGTCCAAGTTGTGTGCTCCTTTTCTCTTCGATAGAAGGCTGACTGGTTGCCTTGTGCTTGATTCTGCAGGTCTATGCTTGCGAGTCGGGATCGAACCTTTGCGTTGCCCGTAGCAAGGGATTTCGGATGAAAGGGTTGATGACATGAGCCTTTATTCGTGTTCCTTTGCGATTGGCCAAGGATAATAAACAAGATAATAAACATGCGCATGTACCTGGCGAATTCTATCCAACACAGTTTACTTGTAATTGGATTAATTGCTAGTCTGGGATGCACGTGGATTTTGAGCTCCGAAGGACAAACGTGATGCAGATAAATCCAACGACATTTTACAACATATTTTGCATCATCACTCAATTATATAGAATGTTCAACCAGCCTTATGGCAGAGTTTGTTGAATGTTTTTTGAGCTCTTTCAAAACCTGTTGAAAAACAAAGGTGCTAGACCAAATAAGGTTTCTGAACAATGCTAACGTGTTGCGCGTGCCAGATTAATCGCCTCAGCAGATTTCAGGATTCAAGGGTTTGTAGATTGGTTTGTAGGAGATGAGAGCACGGAAGGACATCAGAGCCACGAGAGACCTTCATGGGCCCAAGGTAAAAGTTGTTGGAGTCAGTGGGCGACATGCTGCCCGTGTCCGCTCCTCGATGTGTCTATTTGTGTCACGAAAGCTAGCTTCAGCCAGCTGGAGTTACTCTTGGTTTGGCAAGTTGTTGGCTGGGGATGGAATCGCGCACCCAGTGAATTATCCACTGGTAGACCTCTCCCCCTCCGCGGGTTCAACTCCCCCTTGGAGGTGTCAGATTTGGGAGCATGATAATCCGCCGACCCCACACCGTGGGGTGAGGCGTGACTGTTGATGTTGGCCTTAGCCTTAAGCCTTAGCCTTAGCCTTAGCCTTAGACTTATAGCCTTAGCCTTAGACTTAGCCTTAGCCTTTAGCCTTAGCCTTAGACTTATAGCCTTAGCCTCAGACTTAGCCTTAGCCTTAGCCTTAGACTTAGCCTTAGCCTTAGCCTTAGACTTAGACCTTACCTCCCCTACCCCTCCGGACCCTTGTTGCAGTGACGAAATCCGCCAAGATTCCTACCAAAGTGCGACGTGACTGCGACGTGATTGCGACCTGGATTGTCCAAGACTCTGCCATCCCAATTGATTTACATCTTGGGGCACCCTCTCCACCCGCGCGGGAAAATAAGCACGGTCCAAAATGGTCCCGGGCTCGAATCCCGGGCTGGTCGCGGCCCGGCCAATGCCCTTGATTTGTCCTAGGAATGCTCTAGGCTTTGTCTAGACTTTGTTACGTTTTCGGCTGGATGCTTTTCCAAGAATTTTCTAGCATT
>CAXAMN010005069.1:183730-200186 GCA_963970005.1 Durusdinium trenchii | reverse complement strand
GTGGCGCTTGTTACTACTAGTAAGGCACCTGTTACTACTAGCGTGGCACTTGTTACTACTAGTAAGGCACCTGTTACTACTAGCGTGGCACTTGTTTCTAGTAGCTTCTTGTCCGCTCCAAGCGTCAAGGCCAGTGCCTTGCAAAGTCCTGCGCTGTGCGCAGTGGACGATGCCTGAAAAAAGTCTTCTGGCGTCCACGGACAGATCACACCTGGCAAACTTTTAATTAAGTTAGCCTGCGGTCGAGACACCTCAGCCAGATCAAAGTGGATCCTCAAACAACCAAAAACAGCATCAAAAAGACACCTAAAGGCAGCAACTTGCGACACCAACGAACGGCGGAGGAACCCACCAGCCCTGCGATCATTTGGTCTTTGCCATTGTTTCCCATCACGTTCCGAAATGAAAACAGGAAGAACAACACCAACGTCAACAGTAAACGCAACGAACAACTCCAAATAGGAAACCGGAACCAGATGTGAAGCATTCCCATCTAATCGCGCGACTCATTGAATGTTTGGCGATCTCCGGGCCAAAAGCACGAATCCTCTCGGGCTGAACAACGAGGGGTTCAAAATTGATGGGGACATCTTCAAATGGACCAGGATTTTGTAGTGCCTGGCCAAAAAGACGTTTCATCCATCTCAGATTCACAAACAGAACTGTCTAAAGAGTGCTCTGCCAAGACGCTCATAAACCTCCCTCAGTTCATGCGATCCATCAGTTCGGCAAGCAAGTTTGGCAGCAGCATCAGCTACCGAGTTCCAATGAGTTTGCAATTGAAGATCAGCACTAGTCAGAGTCGAAGGTAGACATGAACTCTACCATCTAGCAAAGTCCAAACACCTCCACAACTGCTCCCACCAATCGTCATTGGTGAAGTCAAGAGGTGGTTTACCAGTTATGATCATGATGGAGCACCAAGGTGCCAGGGAGCGCAACAAGCCAAGATGCCTCACGTGGATGAGGATGCCCGAGTGGATGGGGAGGCCAAGCTGTCCCGTGAAGTCCTTGTGCAGCCAGCAGTGTCGATGACAGAGGGCCACGACATTTGCATGGGCAATCCAGGACCTGATATCCCATCGAGCGCAGAAGCGTCGGACTTGATCCACCCATGCGAAGGAAGTTGGCATCAGAGCCATACTGCTCGAAGGCCTGAAGTTCAACGTCCAACTGTTCTTCTTCATGCCATGGCCACTTGGGCCAACACTGAAGGAAGTCATTGATTTTCCTTTGGTCCTCAAGGATTGGCAAATCAGTCAGGTTGGGAAGAACAAGATGACGGGGCAAGAGAAGGGCCCACCAGCGCTTCCTCTTACAAGGGCAAGCGTTCTCAAGGCGTAGTGTGATTGAACGCCAGTGAAATGATCGAGCAGCGCAGTACTGATCTAAGATGTCCTTCACTACCTTGGCATTTTGCCCAGCTCCACAAGTACATTCAAAGAGAAGCCATTCGCTTTGAAAAAGCCACGGGCCATCAAGAGTGTGAAGGAACGTGAGTGCCCTCTGATCATCAAAAGCTCGGCCATAGCCGATGGAACACCACGGCTGACAAGGAAAGCCTGCTAAGAGGCCACAACGCAGGCCATCCGTCCGATCGAAAATCTTAACGCAGGTTGCCTGATCTGCCAAGTCATTGTTGATCGCACAGTGGTGACATGTGGTGACCATTTCTGGTCAATGAGGTGGCAACCAGTTCATTGAAATCCACCGCGCAAACCGACCAAAAGCCAGCAGCAGTGGCACCAACGCCAAGGCCCGCACAAAGCTCAGCGAAGGCCCTGAGATCTTTGAAACTACTACTATGCAAAAACCGAGTCATTGAATCTCTAGTCTCACTCAAGTGCATGACACCAGCGCCGGTGACCTTGAGAACCTGCCATTGGTAAACGATGCACTGTGAACCCACATCAGCCACCATGTCCACCGCAAAAGCCTGCCCCGTCAGATCATTGATCCGGCGCAAATCCGAAGATCTCGCAAGAACTAAAATCATTTGATCATGCGGACCCAGAAAATGCCACATAGGCGACACCCCGGGAGACGACATCTGCTCGTTTTCAGCTGACAAAAGTCTACCACTGTCAGGCCCGAGCCGAGACTTTATTGGCAGTACATAGACCACCAGTGCTTTCACAAGCTGGTTCACACCACAATTCTTGAGTTCCCAACATCCTCCTGATCATCATCATCATCATCAGCAGCAGCAGCATCATCATCATCATCACCATCGTGTTTCAAAGCATGGTTTTCATCGAAGAGTTTAGCATCCGGAGAATGGGTGTTGCATCAGTGTCCGACGCTGATTCAGCATAGACAGTTGCGATTGAGGAGTGGGGCAGCACCCCCCTTTGCCCAACATGTTGCACCTCTTCAGAAGCACGTTGCAGGCACACAGCGTTACTGGAACGCTACTCTTTGCAGCACCAGAGGCTGGGCATAGGGATTCAGAGTGAAAGCGCCGCTGTGCCACAGATGTGCACATTGTGATCGAGGTATTCAAGAGCTTCTACAGCCGGTCATGTGATCTCTGGAGTGCACTTCTTGGTCCACGTTCTCTCGCAAGACTGTGAAGGTTTCTGACACCAAGGTTGCGGCATTGTGATTTTTCTCTTGGTCTCAGGGAATTTGCCTTTCCAGGCCGTTCCTGCACACACTTCACGCAGTGTCTCCGAGTGACCATATGACTGTGCAGACTTCTGATGTGACTATGCTACGGTCTATGCATCAAGACCCGGCAGACAACTTAGACAACGCTGAGACAGCTTTAGGTGCCGTCAGCATGTGAACACATCAGCATGCTGCAACCAAGGGGATTGTGAGTGCATTGCACTTTGGGTTGAAGACTGAAATTGCATTTTTCCATTCTGCAGAATCTGGTGCTGCCCATGTTTTGGACTGTTTCAGTCCATGCTCCAATCTTCTCTGGAGTTTCTTCCTATTCTCAAAACCATCTCCATCGGATCTGGTTGTCTCAGCTCGGGTTGTTTGCTTGTCGCTGACTACTCGAATCTACTTGACTGATGAATCAGCCTAGTAGCGAGTCGCCTGAGGTGCTGATGGGCGAGTGTCTTTTTCGCGGAGCTCGATGGCTTCAGGTTCAACCGTCTGAAACGATGAAGCTGCTCAAGCCAACAATCACGTGTTTGGTTTTTAGATGTTTCTAGGCGCTTTGCCTTTTGGGCTGATGTGTTCGTCTAGGCACCTAAAGCTGCACGGAGCCTGGTGCGCGGGTTGCTTTGCGTTGACCCAATCCACAGGCACTTGGCAGGAGGGTCACTCATACAGTCTCATCTCATGCATCAAACGTAAAAACAACGGAAAAATTGTCTGTGTAATTGAAATTGCCATATTTTGACTATGTTTCGCTCCTTTTTCAATCTAAGCCTTCTTCGCAGTTCAATTTTTGCAATCAGTCTTACTTGCTCTTACGATGCAGAGAAAGTAGGCTTTCGCAGCACGACACTGCTGCACTACCTGAGAGAAGCTATACTACACAGCGATGTTTTTCTCTATGGCCTGCAAAGAGGGACTGCATAAATGAACCCACTAAGATTGGAGGCCAAATATGTGTTAGTCGCCTCCAAGCTTTTGATGCAGGTCAATTATAAGTCATTTGTTGGTTCAAAGGAGAAGGGGGAATGTGGGCATGTTTGGCCAATGGAGCGGCAGGCTCACTGCAGCTGCAGCTTGCGAGCATCCCTGGATGCTGTGTAAGATCCCAAAGTTTGCCTTCTGAGATGTGACAGTTTCAATGAGTTGTGCTGACACAATAGTTGCAAGCTCAAGGGCTGTATCTCTCCATGCTCTTCATGTGTTTCTTGAACTTCTTGAGGTGCTGAGAAGGACAGCCAGTCTTTGTTTGGAGATAGCAGACCTGTGGACTGCCTGCGGATGCTTTGCTGTGCAGGACTTTGAAGAAAATCTCGTCGTGTACTCCGTCCCTGTGTTGCTGTCGTTCCGTTCCGTTTCTTCTTCCGTCCTTGTTCCTAGTAGTAGGACCAGGAGCCCCTAGTAGCATCCTTGCTCCTAGTAGCGATGCCCTTTGCTCCTAGTAACGATCATCGATACACGGAGTTTTGCTGTCTCTGGCAGGTCCCCGATTGACTCTGGCAACCACGATTTGAAGAGAACGTAGACATCTGAGAGGAGTATGCACGGGCTGCATGGTTGGTAGATTGGAACCCAGGAACTTTGCTTGGAATCTGGCGGCTGAGTCAGATGCAAGTTCGGTCCTTGTCATGGCACTAGCCAGTGCTTGCCTGTATTGTTTGCGTGCTTCCTTTAAATCAGTTTTCACTCTGTTTTTGTCTTGATTGATCAGGCGATGATGCAGATATGGAGTGGCAAGACAATTGTGTGACTTGGCAGAAACCATTCATCCCTGACCATCGACCTTCGCTACCACACTTCCGCTGAACAGGTGGATTTGGGTATCACCCGCCATCCTTCTCACGCTTGAGCAGCCGAGGAAGGTTTGCAGCTGTTTACCTGGTTTACCCATGTTTACCCTTTTCTTTTCTTTGTATTGCACAGGAGGATTGATCCACCAGAACTGTTTTTCAAAACGCTTTCAGGCAGGTGATGCTGTGGTGCTTTAGTGATGCCATTTGTTGCAGATCTTTTGCACCTGTCGTGCAGCTGAGTCAGCCGAGTTCCCAGAATGATTACAAGGATCTGCACTGCAGCCACTTGGTGGCAGTGCGAAGTAATTCGTTAAGTAACTCGTATGTGCTCGGTTTTCTGGCCTAACTCTTGAGCAGTTTTGCGGCCACTGTACAGCCTGGCGCGAGCAGTAGGTTTTCAAGTTCAGCAAATCAAGCTGAGCGCGGAAAGATATGTTGGTTTGAGCAAGTCTTTCCGTGCCTGCTGAGCGCTGGGGACAAAACTGTGCCAAAAAGGGAGCGCAGCGAAACCGTGCGACGACGCTTCTATGAAAAGGAATAGAAGGACAACCTTTCATGAACACCTTGGAAAGGTGCCATGCATGGCCATGCCACTGGTTTCTGTTTCAAGCTTGAATTTTCTGGTCGCAATGCCACTCTCTTTGCCTGGGACTCGGAGTTGGCTTGGGTCCGTAATCCGAGCTGTTCGAGTGCACGCAGCAAAGGTCTTCCAATGCTACCTCAAGTTGCGAGCAAGCAGGGCACCAAGCAGGCAAACGCAGAGAAGATTAGGGAAGATCGGGGAAGCCTGAGCCAAGCGAAACGTGGGTTTCAAATGCCGCAAGGGTCCCTAGATTATACGTAGAAGGAAAAGAAGAAGATAGTTTAGAAAGACTTGCAAAGATTGCAGTTGGGCCTGACTTCGAAGTGTCTAAGGGCCTGGTTCCACAGCTACGATGCATTTCGCAAGGCTTGAACTTGAACTCGACTTAGACTACTTGCTGTACTTTGCGGAATGTGATAATTTGATTTTCATGCGAACCGTGTATTGGTTCCTGGCATCCGGCACTCTGGAATCACGGAACCCTTGCTGCAAGCCCTGGAACCCTAGACCTCGGAGTTTGGATTTGTGGAATTTGTGATGCTAGAGAGTTAATGATGGAAGAGCAACTTGTTCTTGCATAGAACTTTTCTCCATGTGAAGTGTGATATGCCAGGTTCCAACTGACCTCTCAGAGGCGGCTTAATGTATATCAATGCAGGAATCAGTTGATTCAAGAACCTTGCAGACGGGTACAGCTTCTTCAGCTTGTGCTGGCGCAGGCAACAACAACCGGTGCCATGATGACACTTGCTGCGTGTTGCATTTGCGTTGCTCTTTTCATTTGCGAGGCTCACTGCACAGTGTCTGCAAAGTTCTATTTGCCCTTTGCTCCTAGTAGCCTTTTGTTCCTAGTAGTATGGCCAGGATCCCCTAGTAGCGTCCTTGCTCCTAGTAGCGATTCTCTTTCCTCTTAGTAGCGTTGTCCTAGTAGTATGGCCAGGAGCCCTAGTAGCGTCCTTGCTCCTAGTAGCGATGCCCTTTGCTCCTAGTAGCGTCCTTGCTCCAAGTACGGATGCCTTTTGCTGCTAGTAGCGTCCTTGTTCCTAGTAGCGATGCCATTTGCTCCTGGTAGCGTCCTTGTTCCTAGTAGCGATGCCCCTTGCTCCTAGTAGTGTCCTTGCTCCTAGTAGCGATGCCCTTTGCTCCTAGTAGCGTCCTTGTTCCTAGTAGCGATGCCCCTTGCTCCTAGTAGCGTCCTTGCTCCTAGTAGCGATGCCCTTTGTTCCTAGTAGCGTCCTTGTTCCTAGTAGTATGGCCAGGAGCCTCTAATAGCGTCCTTGCTCCTAGTAGCGGTGCCCTTTGCTCCTAGTAGCGTCCTTGCTCCTAGTAGCGATGCCCTTTGCTCCTAGTAGCGATGCCCTTTGCTCCTAGTAGCATCCTTGCTCCTAGTAGTGATGGCCTTTGCTCCTAGTAGCGTCCTTGCTCCTAGCAACGATGCCCTTTGCTCCTAGTAGCGTCCTTGCTCCTAGTATTGCTCCTAGTAGCGTCCTTGCTCCAAGTACGGATGCCTTTTGCTGCTAGTAGCGTCCTTGTTCCTAGTAGCGATGCCATTTGCTCCTGGTAGCGTCCTTGCTCCTAGTCTCGATGCCCTTTGCTCCTAGTAGCGTCCTTGTTCCTAGTAGCGATGCCCTTTGCTCCTAGTAGCGTCCTTGCTGCTAGTAGCGATGCCCTTTGCTCCTAGTAGCGTCCTTGCTCCCAGTAGCGATGCCTTTTGCTGCTAGTAGCGTCCTTGTTCCTAGTAGCGATGCCATTTGCTCCTGGTAGCGTCCTTGCTCCTAGTAGCGTTGCCAAGAGCCCCTAATGGCGTTCTTGCTCCTAGTAGTGCGGCCAGGAGCCCCAAGTAGCGTCCTTCCTCTGCGAGGAGCCCCTAGTAGCGTCCTTGCTCCTAGTAGCGATGCCCTTTGCTCCTAGTAGCGTCCTTGCTCCTAGTAGCGATGCCCTTTGTAGCGTCCTTGTTCCTAGTAGTATGGCCAGGAGCCCCTAATAGCGTCCTTGCTCCTAGTAGTGATGCTCTTTGCTCTAGTAGCAATGCCCTTTGCTCCTAGCAGCGTCCTTGTTCCTAGTAGTATGGCCAGGAGCCCCTAATAGCGTCCTTGCTTCTAGTAGTGATGCCCTTTGCTCCTGGTAGCGTCCTTGCTCCTAGTAGTGATGCCCTTTGCTCCTAGTAGCGTCCTTGCTCCTAGTAGCGATGCCCTTTGCTCCTAGTAGGGTCCTTGTTCCTAGTAGCATGGCCAGGAACCCCTAATAGCGTCCTTGCTCCTTTAGTAGTGATGCCCTTTGGGCTGGATATTTTTTAACCCACTGACATTTTGTTCTAACCCTGATCTTTTTTTAAACCGCATAGTCGCTATTCTAACCCCGGGTCAGAAAAATGTGTAGCGTAACCAGGACTCTATTACATGAACCCGTTGGGATTCTTATGTTTCAACCCGTAAATCATGCTTTTTTAACCCTCCAGACTCCAACCTACTTTTTTAACCTCGTTGCCTTCTTTGTGAACCCTGCTAATTACACACTTTTCTAACCCAAGGCGCCCACCAGGGGTAGCCACCCCCTCCGCAAAACTATCCTGTTCCTGCCTACGATGGTTTTGTGAAGTACCAAAGCTTTTCTTTTCCTATGTTATTTTCCGCTGCTGTGGTGTTGCTGCTGCTGCTGCTGCTGTTGCTGCTGGTGCTTTGCTGCTGCTGTTGCTGCTGCTGCTTCTGCTGCTCCTCTTGCCGCTGGTACTTTGCTGCTGCTATGCTGCTGCTCGGTTGTTGCTTTCCTACTGCTTTGCTGGTGCTTGAGTTGCTGCTGATGCTGCTGCTGCTGCTGCGAGTGTCGCTGGTTGGATACTGCTGCGGCTGCTGGTTTGCTGCTGGTTTGCGTGTGTTGTTGTTCATGCTGCTGCTGTTCTCCTGTGGCTGCTGGTTGGAAGCTGCCTGAAAGGTGATCCGCCGCTGCTCCCGTTGCTTGCTTGCTGCTTTGCTGGTGCGGCTTTGTTTTGCTTTGGTTGTTGTTGATGCCGCTGCTGTTCTCCTGTGACTGCTAGTTGGTTGTTGTTGATGCCGCTTAGGTCTGCCGCTGCTCCTACGACCGTGCGTTCAGCAACTACGTTTCAGCAACCATTTTTGTTGGCTTCAGCAACTGCGGTTCAGCCACTCTCTTGTGATACGCGCAAAAGAACGTGGGTCAAACCTCGCAACGCGCAAAAAGAAATGCGATGGAGCTTGCCGGCCATGGTACTGCTGCAAGCCTCCTGTGGTGCAATGATCATCAATCCACAGCAATTGCCCATTTTCAGAAACCTGCAAAGCCCACATGCCCAAGAACGGAAAGCTGCAGAAGAGGTGTACCTTCGGGCACTTCAGTATTTGGAAGACAGAGGGTTTGGATGCCAAAGAGACGACAACAAGACTGGAAGGATGACGTTGAAGCGGCGTTACAAAAGCCTGCCAGACTCTTGCCGCAAACAGATGACAGGAGCCGGCGTCCACGTTATTGCATTTGGGTTGTGCCTTCCTCCTTTTTTGCAGCGCCAAGCAATGAACAACAGCCTGCGCAATCCGAGCTTGCACAGGTGGAACATCGGGACACTGAAGTTCATCCCCAATCACAACAGAAAAGCCCAGCAGTCCCAGAGGATATACAACCTGTTGCGTTCACAAGTCCATGCCACAGTGAAACTGAAGCACTGAACGATTCTGAGACGAGCAAGGAGATGAAAGCATTAGAGCATGGCAGTTGGGAAGAAGTAGCCACCAACCTGTGGCCGCGCGCAATTGTTGCATATGTTGCATTACGCGACGCTGTGGAAACTGTTTTGGGCCAGCGCGCTAAGGCGTTGCCATTGGGGGAAGCTTTTGGAGAGGGTTTCGGATGGAAACGTGACGTGTCAGATTCGTGTGAAATAGAGGAATCGTGTGGAAATGTAAGATGTTGAAGTGTGGAGGATGATTTCACTGCGCAGGCGCAGCATTTTGTGAGATCCGCAGTTTGCTGCGCAGTTCCATTTGGATTAGTGTTTGGAGAGTTGTGTTTTTGGGGTGTTGGATGTGGCCGTGCCATTGGGATTTGCGTTTCAGGGTGTGGCATCGAAGCTCTGTTTTCGTGACAAGTTTCAGCTGAAATGGGGATTTTGGTGGATGGGAGTGTGCTCAGAACGGGTCGAAATCATTCCAAACGTGTGGTGTGGTGTGGTGCAGATTTTTGTGGAAGCTCACATGAGATGATATTGTCAAATTTCGTGGCAGGCGCAGTACTTTGTGCGGGTTTTGAGGTGTGGAAGTGCGATTTTCGTGGCAGGCGCAGAGAATCGTGAGGTTGTGAGTTGTGGTAGAGGTGAATGTTGTCACATTGGGATTGGCGTGTGAGCGGGTTTTGTTTGGAGGGGCTGGAATCGCGAAACTGCTTGGCAGGGCTGCGTGATGTGTGTGCTCCGATGGGTGTTTCCGCTTGACTTTTGGAGGAAGTCTCGTACGAAACGCTTGTTTTGCAGACTTTGACATGTGAGTTTTTGAGCAAGTCTCGTACGAAACGCTCGTTTTGGAGACTTGACGTGTGACTTTTGGAGGAAGTCTCGTAAGAAACGCTCGTTTTGGAGACTTGACGTGTGACTTTTGGAGGAAGTCTCGTACGAAACGCTCGTCTTGCAGCCTCGAAGCGTGTGTCCTACAAGACTGTCCCAGATAGAGTGTCCCACAAGAGTGTCCCGTATGAGTGTCCCACAAGAGTGTCCCACAAGAGTGTCCTATAAGAGTGTCCCACAAGAGTGTCCTACAAGAGTGTCCAACAAGAGTGTCCCACAAGAGTGCCCCACAAGAGTGTCCAACAAGAGTGTCCCACAAGAGTGTCTCACAAGAGCGCCCTTAAGAGTGTCCTACAAGATTATCCCACAAGAGTTTCCTACAAGAGTGTTCCACAAGAGTGTCCCACAAGTGTGTCCCACAAGAGTGTCCTACAAGAGTGTCCCACAAGAGTGTCCCATAAGAGTGTCCCACAACAGTGTCCTACAAGAGTGTCCCACAAGAGTTTCCTACAAGAGTGTCCCACAAGAGTGTCCCACAAGTCTGTCCCGCAAGAGTGTCCTACAAGAGTGTCCCGCAAGAGTGTCCCACAAGAGTGTCCGGCAAGTGACCCACAAGAGTGTCCTACAAGAGTGTCCTACAAGAGTGTCTCACAAGAGTGTCACACAAGAGTGTCCGACGAGAGTGTCCCACAAGAGTGTCCCACAAGAGTGTCCTGTAAGAGTGCTCCACAAGAGTGTCCTACAAGAGTGACCCACAAGAGTTTCCTACAAGAGTGTCCCACAAGAGTATCCCACAAGAGTGTCCCAGAAGAGCGTCCGTCAAGTGTGTCATTTGGGCATATGGAACGTGTTTGCGTTCGGGTTGGTGGGTCCCATCTTGTTTTTCCCATCAGAAAAGTGTAAAGGATGGAGTCGCGTTAACAACTCACTGCAAAAAACAATTCTGCCAAGGCTGCGCAAAACAAAGAAAAGCACGAGCGGTGAGCACACTGAACGGCTCAAAGCTTGAAGCTCTCCAAAAAGGACAACACGGAAAGCTTGCTGCGCCAAACGGTGGCTCCTTGTGGAATGTTGCAGAAGACTTTGCTATCAGACAGGCCCACAAAGATTCGGAGATGACGACGCGAAGGGTCAAGCTTGCGCTTAAGCAGGCCGGCTTGACCCTGCGATGCACCAACGCCCAACTTTATAGCTACATCGCCCGTTCGCGGGGGCAATCCAGTGTGAATCCAAATCCGTTGCAAAATTGCCTATCGCAGAATTGGAAGCAGCTGCAGAGGAGTTCATGGCGCGCAATCCAGATTTTGGAGCTAGATGATGTGGCGCAGCTGGCAGTTCTGCGTGCTTCAGTTGTGTCTGAACACCAAGTTTGCGTCGTGTGGACCTGCCCGGGCATGTTGAAGCGAGCCAAGGCAGCAGAGAACAAACTCGTCAAGCTGGTCATCGATGGAAAACAAAAAATTCTGGTGAACGAGTGCGCAATTCTGACTTTATCCTTTTTGGTTTCCAGTGACAAAATTTCACGAGCCAAAGCAAGTCGCAGTAGGTCGAAGACGACAGATGTCTATACTTCAACGCAAGAACCATTTTTGCAAGCTCTGGTGAACACAGAATCTGCGGAGAATGTCAGTCATTTCTTCACAGTTGCGACTGAGACTGCCAAGATATGTTGCAAACTCGATTTGAAAGCGCAGGTCACACAAATCCACAAAGACTTCAGCAAGAAAAGTTGAAAAATCGCGGAAAGATTGCTTTCCAGTTGCAAGGCCTTGTGATGACTTCCCACACATGCGCCGGGCGTCGTGCAAGACGCTGCAGGGATTGCTTCGTGAAACACCGTCCTGTCCTTATTTGACTTTTGTGCACGGCCCATGTTTGAACGATGCGCAGGCTCCAAGGTGGGGTGTTCCTGAGTGGACATTTGCGCGTTGGTTCTTTTTAGTGGATCTAACTGCAGCCCTTGGTAAGTAGTGTAAGCCTTAAAGATTGCAAAGCAACAATGCATTTGGTGGCTCTGAAGAAGACCTGTCATCCCAAGAAGCTTGAAGAAACTACTCTACTTTAGCCTGGGGTTAAAATATAATAGTCTAGGTTCCAGGGTTAAAAAAAGGCTTCTAGGGTTAGAAAAGAAGGTTCCAGGGTAAAAAAGGTCCGGGTTAGAAAAACTGTTTCAATGCTTAAAAAAAAGGGTGCCCCCCTTTGCTCCTAGTAGCGTCCTTGTTCCTAGTAGTATGGCCAGGAGCCCCTGATAGCGTCCTTGCTCCTAGTAGCGTCCTTGCTCCTAGTAGCCATGCCCTTTGCTCCTAGTAGCGTCCTTGCTCCTATAGTAGGGATGCCCTTTGCTCCTAGTAGCGTCCTTGCTCCTAGTAGCGTGTTTGCTCCCAGTTCCGGTTCCTAGTTATTTTTAGACCCCATTGGACCTGTCAGACCTCTGCATTTTTGACCGAGACTTCCACTTCTCGGATTGCACCTTGGCTGCCTTGGCACGACGGACGGACGTGCTTGGTCTCAGCTCGCAACTGTCAAGGTGGTTGACACCAACCAGGCAAGACAGTCACCACTGATAGTCTTGCTCAGCGTGGACTTCTTTGTCACTCTCTACTGCACTCTGGCCCGGCAGGATGAGCTGCTGAAGATCAATTTTGATGTCACCATGCTTGACATGGCCTGCGATCACTTGACACTAGGTTCGCCGACTCATGACGGAATTGTTTGCAAAGGTGTTCCAACTCTCAGGAATTTGGGATGCTTTCGGAACCGAGCGCTTCAACGTCACGAGGAACATGCAAAAGCAACGCTCCTTGGTACTGACTACAGTGGCTTCGTTGATGACACTGATGACATTGCAAAATCAATCATGCTTCCATACACTTCCTAGGAGTTGACCACAAGGGGTCACGAAAGGGTCAGCCATACAAGGAGGCACCCGCACTAAGCTTTGTCAAAGCTGGAAAGAGTGCGTCGCTTTGCTTAGATTAGCATGATGATGAATATTATGCGGAGCAAGATGAACCTTAGTAGTATGTTTGCCTTTGTGAGCTTCCAACACCTTTGTTTCGTGTTCTCCTTCGGCATCCTTCAGCTCACCTTCCTTAGCTGCCAAGCCTTCACTTCAATCTGCTATGGAAGAGATGAGCTCGAACAAGCATGGAGTGATGAGAGTACAAGAAACAATGTGAGACGATACACTATGCAGTGTAACAACGAATAGCACTGAACAGTGAAGCCGCGAAGTAGAGCGAAGCTCTTTTCGGAGTCTACATTGTTCTTCGGTCTCCTCGGTCTCTTCGTTCTCTTCAGGTGTCGGTCCTTTTTTTCTTGACTTGCTTCTCTTTCCATTTGTGTTTTCTGTCTGTTCTTAAAACCTTTTCGAGTGGTTTAAACAAGGAAACACAATCTTTTCTGTCGCAGTCACAGGAAGAACTCTTGGAGCTCGAGTTTGGGGACCGAAGCTTCACAGCTGAGGAGAGACGGTCACAAGACAAAAACAGATACCATTTTTTGTAAAGTTTTTGAAGACTGAAGGGAGATGAACGGAGTAGTTGTGAAGTCAGTGAAGTAGGATAAGTGAAGTAGGTAGGGGAACTCGTTGGGGAGAGTCATTTCTTTTGTTCGGTCTTGTTAGGTAGCCTGTCGGTCGCCTGTTCACCCTTTGCATGGTCGAACGGTTCTCCAAACAGAACAAACATGACATATGACGAGCGTAAGGTACGACGCGTAGGCGCGTACCACGGTGTGGCCAAAAAGAACCGACTTTTGCTTCTTTGTTCTAGTGCTAGTGCTGCTAGTGCTGCTAACGCTAGAGGGTTTATTTTCTTTGCCATAACCATTCCATATCATTCCATATGCAATCGAGCTGATGTGTTCACGCTTCGCTGGTTCACGCCAGTGCCGGAATGACCGGTTTTCAGCGGAAAGACAAAAGCAATCTGAAAATCCTTGGGTAAATCCGGAGATATATACTTATATATATAATCAAATGCTCATTCTTGGTCATTGGTCATTGGTTCCTGGAGACTTGACCCTGAAAGTCTAAAAGTCCCAGCTTTGCTGCTTCACTGCAGGAGCTCGCGGAGCTTGACTCGGATTGGGGGTCCTCCAGCGATAAGTTCAAGTGGAAACCTCAAGGAAGGTCAATTGAAGCAGGTGTGATTGATGTACGCATTGAGCCAAGTACAGCATATCTAGTACTGCTGCTTTCAAGTGACATGATTCCGAGGCATGATAGCTTTCAGGCAGTTGTGGATGCCCACGACTTCATCATGGTCAACTTTTATGCTGACTGGTGCCTGGGCTGAGAGGCATTCTTAAATCATACGGAAATACTGACCAGACAGAAAAACACACAAAACACAAAGGCACTAGACAGTGTATCCATTCGCTGTCGCTTGTTTGCGAACAAGAGAATGACTCGACTCTACATATTCCGCCAAACAGCTACCTCGTTCTTTTGCTCCAACTAAAGGAAACAATTATCTATATCTATATATGAAAAAGGCAAGGTAAGGGAGCAAGGTGAGCTCCACAGCTGTAAGAAACACGTCCCATAGGCATACCATTGATGGTGGTTTTTCATGTCTTACAGAACGAAAAGAGGACTCTGAACTGCGCGGGATCGGTTGCCAGCTTCCGTGACCAACCTTCTGATTCGCCACAATAATTGTTCCGCCGGCCCGTTTTGGCTGAGGTGAGGAGGGGGGGGAGGGGGGGAGTTAGACTTGTCAAAAATCCGCGCCGTGGGTACAATTAGACTAAAAACAAAACTACTACTAGGATAGCATACAAACCAATCACCTAAAACACGCCGCGCCCAAGGGCCGGCGGATTGGGAAGCAAACATGGAATGAAGATACATGAAGTAGAAACCAACAATAGGATGGTCAGCCACTCAAATTGTCTTGGAGTCCTGAAATCCTCAAGAAAGGGTGATTTGATCCAGAACTGGCAGAAGCACATGAATACAGACTCAAAGTATCTATTGATGCACACAAGACAGAGTAGAAGTTTTTGATTGCCGATTGCACACACTCTCTCTCTCTCTCTTTCCTCCCTGAGGTGTAGTCACTGCCGCGAATTTGCTCCGACATGGAATGATTTGGAAAAATCGTTCAACGAGTTTCTCGTCTTCAAGTAGAACATACACCAGCGAAAAGACATGCTGGCGAAGATGTTATGTTATATTGATGTGTGTTGTTTGCTGAGCTGCTAGTGGTTTGGTTGGAAATGACATGATGCTACGGGCCAGTTTTTTGCCTGGATGAGCGCCTTTGCATGTGAGGGGCAAAGTCTCAGCAGTGGATGCAGATCACAAGCAAGCAAATCTCCGCTCTTTGGCAAGATTTTAATGAAAGAACATAAACTAAACAATCAGATACATCCTGTGCAAAGTCGTTTCATTGAAGTCAAACTGGATTATTGATTTGTATCCGAAGTGCATTCGACATGTCTTTGTGCCGCGTTTGCCTGGCAGACCTTTTGAAGCTCAACTGTGTGGACTTTGAGGAGCATTTGGGTGTTCGCCATGACAAAACCTGATGAAGCTAGGAGATAAATGAAATATATAGAACAAGAATTTGACTGACGGCATTTGCGGATATGTTTTCTGTTGGCAGGGGCTGGGCACGAGGCATCACTCTGAACCTGTGAAGGGTAGCTCGCAGGATACCTGCAAGGAGCAGACCATTCGCTTTTTCCCCACCGTCCGATTGTGACCTTTCGATACGCGTGTGCTGGCATCGAGTACTGCAGAGTTTGTTTAACCCAGAGGTACCGCAGAGGTGCCCAGCCTGGACAACACACAGAGCTTGAGCCACAGCTTTTTCGCGACAAGACTGCCTTTTCTCCAGAACAGGATGAATAAGCTTATTGTAAAGTATTGTGGCATGTGTTTAACACATTTATTACGTATATAGCTTCTTTGCGCAGGTACAGAGGTGAGTACACTGCAGAAGCGTTGACTAGCATCTAAGACCGCAAAGCAGAAGTGAAGTGAAGAAACGAGAGCAAATAGGCTGCAAAGATGTAAAGTTGCTGACAGACAACCTTGCAGAAGATGAAGAGACCACGCAGGACAAAGATAGTATTTTCTGGTCTGAGTGGCGTGTTCCAGTCGTCTCACTCTTGCTCACTGTCATGTTTTTTGTACTTAGGTTGGGTGAAGGGTGTGATCTCGGCACAGCATCTTCACACTGGCGCCGTGTACCTCGGCGGAGCTACCCTTTCTTCGTGTTTAATTCCAAGATGAGCTTCTGTCTGACCTCACGTCATTTTTGAATTGATTTGCTTCCACAGTCTGAGGGCTCTTGACTTAGGTACCACAGTATTTTCACCGAAGGATGCCGTATGTCTGGTTCAGTGGATGTTGATGCTCGGCTGAACTGAAGAGCGCCGAGCGGTTCAGAAAACGATCAAATAGAATCGAAGTAGTGGTGGCAGTGGTGGACCCTCACGTAGTTCGCCCAAAAGGGGAAACCACAAGTTGTACTGTATCTCTTTAGATCTCTTTAGAGCAAGGTACTAGTAACAAGTGAAGCTACTAGTAACAAGGAGCAAGCTTGCTCCATGCGGCCTAGATCTCAGGCTCGTGTGCCTGGGACTATTCACTTCCAGGAGCGCAGAACGACGTGAAGATGCGAATGATGTGATTTTTGAAAAGTAGACATGTCATTCGCAAATGAAAGCTACTAGGAGCAAGGACGCAACTAGGAGCTCCTGGCCGTACTACTAGGAGCAAGGACGCTACTAGGGGCTCCTGGCATCGCTACTAGGAGCAAGGATGCTACTAGGGGCTCCTGGCCGTACTACTAGGAGCAAGGACGCTACTAGGGGCTCCTGGCCTCGCTACTAGGAGCAAGGACGCTACTAGGGGCTCCTGGCCGTACTACTAGGGCAAGGACGCTACTAGGGGTCGTGGCATCGCTACTAGGAGCAAGGACGCTACTAGGGGCTCCTGGCCGT
>CAXAMN010005069.1:124434-183720 GCA_963970005.1 Durusdinium trenchii | reverse complement strand
GGAGCAAGGACGCTACTAGGGGCTCCTGGCCGTACTACTAGGAGCAAGGACGCTACTAGGGGCTCCTGGCCGCGCTACTAGGAACAAGGACGCTACTAGGGGCTCCTGGCCGTACTACTAGGAGCAACGACGCTACTAGCAGCTCCTGGCCGCACTACTAGGAGCAAGGACGCTACTAGGGGCTCCAGGCGTACTACTAGGAGCAAGGACGCTATTAGGGGCTCCTGGCATCGCTACTAGGAGCAAGGACGCATCGCTACTAGGAGCAAGGACGCTAGGGGCTCCTGGCATCGCTGCTAGGAGCAAGGACGCTACTAGGGGCTCCTGGCATCGCTACAGGAACAAGGACGCTACTAGGGGCTCCTGGCCGTACTACTAGGAGCAAGGACGCTACTAGGGGCTCCTGGCATCGCTACAGGAACAAGGACGCTACTAGGGGCTCCTGGCCGTACTACTAGGAGCAAGGACGCTACTAGGGGGTCCTGGCATACTACTAGGAGCAAGGACGCTACTAGGGGCTCCTGGCGTACTACGCTAGGGGCTCCTGGCATCGCTACTAGGGGCTTAGGATTCAAAGCGTTATTTTATTCATTTGTTTGATGGATTGGATGACAGGTGGGCAACTCCAAGGATCGGGTCATCAACCCGGCATTTACCAATGCTGCCAACCCAGACATGGAACTCCTGTGTCGCCTGACGTCTACTGTAGCACTCTAATAGTTGTTGTCATCTGGAATCAACTTCCACAAAACCAGTGAAAGCATTGTCAGCATGACCTGTATCCAGTTTCAGGTCTCGCATACTGTCCACCACTTGACCTTTGGGGAGGCCACATCTTTGGGGCACATAAATGCCAGTCAGAACGTGACAATGACAAAGTTGGAGGGAACGGATGGTTGCTGGTAGTGTCATTCGCATGCTTTTGTGTGCTTCAGTGCCAATCGCTGGAACGAATTCAGCAAGAGATCCCTCCAATGTGCCTGATGTTTTCAAAGCGATGTGCAAAAGCCTTGAGCAACGTCAAACTGTGCTCGACCGCTTCTAGGCGCCTCGAGGGCTGAAGTCGGCACTTCCTTCTGAGTGTGGATCGTAGATTCGTCGTAGACGGTCGACACCGACTTATTTGGCTTAAACAAACTGTATGTTCTTAGTTCTTGCGTTTAAGTTAGGTGTGTTTTTGGCATTTTAAACTCAGCCAGCTCTACAGCTCTGACTTGGCATTTGATTTCCTGTGCCCCAGTCAAGGTACCGAAATCACGTCAATCCGCTGGATGGACAAACCTTCATTGCGGATCCTTTCCTCAATAGGAATTCCAAATGGACCTCTGTGGAAATCTGCGTCATGGTGCATTCTCCGAGGACAAGTTCCACAAAGCGTTGAGCCACTTCATCAAGGCGAAGCCGCAAAGCTCTTGGAATTACTCGCGTGGACTGTCGGACAGACATTTTTGCAAAACAAGTAGTAGGAAGGGTCTTCTCAGTCTTCTGATGTTTTGTTCAATCCTATTGAAATCTTTCGGGGGTGAGTAGTTTTTTCCAGCTCAAGATGTTTTTAAGACCATTTATCTGCAGATATTATTTCCACTCGACTGTGTTCCAACAGCACTTACCCTAATTCATGATTACGCATGATTACGATGCAGGTCAACGTCAGGTTGTGACCAGTGTACTTGCAGGAATTTGTTGGCTCCTCAATAATAGAAGCACCAAAGTATGTTTTTCTCACTTCGGTCGATTCCCTATTAGCGATGCATCGCTTTTATCGGTTTGCACTTTTCTGTGTTTGTTTGAAGTTTTGTGCTGCCCTTTGTCCGTCTTCTTCCGGAGGTGGTCCACACCAGGTTTGAAGATTCAGGGCTTCGTAGTTACCAACAAACTCATCAATGGTGCGAGTCTCAGAGACTGCAGTGAGACACGGAAACACATTTAGTACTTAAGCAGTGCTGAATGCTGAAATTGAAATTTGTCATTTTGGTCTATTGTTTTTGTATTTGCCCGAAAGCAGAACTTGATTAAAACCCTTGCCCTTGCAAGACACACATGTTTATCATTCTGCATATTCTGGCACGATGAGCATTGACAATGCTTGTGACCAACAAGAGCCTGCTGCTTGACTGACAGTACAAACCTGGTCTACACAGTATACCCTGGCCAGCTACTGGTTGTGCTTGGGACTAGAGAGGAGATTGAAATCCTGTTTGGATGCCTATATTGCAAGAGCCAAGACCCCTGCTTTTTGTTCGTCCTCCTTGATCACGTTCGTTTGCATCGTCTACCGAAATGTCTGCAGAACTTGATCCAGCACATCACCTTCTGCAGTGATTCTGATTGCGCCGTGTCCCTTTCCCACGGATTGCACGCCAAGCCTCAAGCATATTTGTGACATTGGACCTCGGGCAATGTGGTGTGCGCACAACGTCTTGATGTTGATGTTCCTGCTCGTTGGTCTATAGCTCCAGAGTCAAAGTATGTCAACGTTGTCCTGAATTCAAGAAGACATCAGTTAGTTTTGATCGATTAACCTTTTCGACTGCAGTTCTTATTCTTTTTGCTTGCTGCATTTTGCTGCTATTCATGATGGATTTGTTAAATCTTGATCCCACAAAGTGCACGCCACTTTTCTTTCAGCCGATCTTAATCCTACGGATATGAGACTCAATTTGCTCAATCTTCTTGTCAACTCCTGGTCAATTCCTCAAGTTTTGAAGTTTTGTTAGATTTGTGTTTTTCATGGTTGCCTTTCCTTTATGTACTGTATCGTATCAAGTCCTTTGTTTGTTTCCCATTGTTTATTTTTGTGATGAATACATTGGTTGCGTACAGCCCTTCCTTTGTTGAGGTCTTCGTTTCTACATATTATTTTACCTGTGCCTTTGGTCATTCTTTCGTGCGAAAGTGGGCTGTGTCTTAAATATGCTGGACTCAAGTGACTGTTGCAGGATATGAGTCAATGGCGTTGGCAATAGACTGCACATTGTCCTCAAACATCATCTTCAGTGTGCGGTGATGGACTACAAAGACCGTGAACTGGAAACCCAAGAGGGCTTCAGATGGACAAGGCTTGACAAGAACAAAGCACTCATCAGCATTGCAAGCATTACCAGCCTCCATCCAAAACTTCAAACGTGCAAAGGCCAGGAAATGATGATCATTTGGAAACCATCGGAACTTCGATCGCTCACAAAAACTCATGAGGAGGTCAAGTTGGACACAAGGTCACAAGGCTTTCAGGCTGCGTAGGGCCCCATCTAATCTTTGATAGTTGATGCTACAATTTGCTTGCTGATGCAGCTGCCCTTTTTGATTTTTCTCCCAGGGAAGTGAAAGTGGCCTTGAAGCTTTCAGTTTCCTTCGTACGTTTGGCTTTCGCCTAGGAGTGTACAAACGTTACAGCGAGGAACCACACCCCAGGCGATTAAACTCAACATGCAAATGTTCAACGTGCATTGTGTCGATTGCGTTTGGTTTCAATGCTTTGAACGTATCCAGGCCAAATTCTCCTATGACCTGGCACCTGTGGAGGCTAGCGGCCAGCTGTTAGGAATTGCGTACAATGACCATTGCAGACTTTGGTCCAGGTGGTTATTAGCAAAGGAGAACGGCGCTGGTGGGAAGCACAGTGAAGATGATATTCCTGCTAGGCTAGTCTTCACGAGAGTTGTGGCTCTTAGATCCCAGATCTTTTGTGAGAGTTGCTGTGGTGGCAGCTGAGGTACGACTACATCACGCAAATTTTCGCCATTACCGGCGGGGTCGCATCCCTCAGAACAGTCGAGTCTCAGCTGTTTTCCTTTTTTCCCGGAGGTTGTGCTTTTTGGTATGTTGTAAATGTAGAAGTATGTTTGGTTTTTCAATTTTATGTTCCTTTCAACACGTTTGAAAGCAGTCCGGTTTTCATTGTTTCCGTTGTTTGCTGCTTTGACAGTTGTTTTTGTTCGTCCACCCACCCGCCTAAGCCCCCTCTCTCTCTCTCTCTCTCCCGCCAGGCCTTCACCATCATGTCGCTTGCTACTAGCTGCCTGAAGGCATCTGGCTCACACGTGAAGAGTGCGCCGTGATGGAAGTCAAGGAAGCTTCCTTCACATGGCTAAATGTTCAGCTTTGAGAGCTTGTGGGGCATTTTGCCCCATCCAGGTATGCTGGACAAGATGAACTAGAGCTTGTGGAACTCCAGAAACACTCCTGCAGGCAGACAGACTTCTGTGCATTTTGGTATTATGTGTCTTGAGAAGCACGAGTGATGATAATGAACAAACATCCTTTGCAGCTGCCCACCTCAACGTGGTTCCTGACATTAGCTGTTGGGCATGGAAGCTCACATTCAAGTTTTGTAACTTTCCTGAAAGCTCTCCAAGCTCGAAACATGATGCTGGAACAAACCAATCATGTTGGCAGCAGTTTTGATGGGCAAACCGAAAGCGCCGCAACCTACTAGGTTAACAGGGTTGGGTTCGCACAGCTCAGAGTGAAAACATTGCCATCATGGTAGCCACAGCAAACGCGCAAGTAAGAACATTTTTACGTGAAGAAGATAGAGGCAATGACAGAGTTTTCCTGGGTTCAATCAACATCATGTTCTATCATAGATCCTCAGCAGAGACAAATGGACGGAGGGTACAAACATGGATACCAGTGGACCACAAGGAAGGCAACTTGCAAGGGAGCTGATGAATGTGGAAACCCTCAAGTCATGTTTTGGGATGCAAACTTTCCATGTTGAAGATCACAGTGCAACTCTGCCCAGACCTTTTGACACCGGACTATGACTGCAAGAAACTTGAAAGGAACAGAAAACACGATTGACAGGGCAGCGGCTTAGTTTGGTGATTGCACCGGGTAGTTTCTTCTTTGCAAACTCGCAGCAGTAGGACCTGTAGTTTCCTTCAAAGCTGTTCTGAACAGGATGATTCCTCGCGGCGACATAATTCAGGGTGGGGTTGTGAATGTAGAGGGACGAACGTAGAGGGACCTATATTCTTGAGTGACTCCATCCTCCTCGACCGCTCCTCTCGACTGCGCTCTCGTGGTGGTGCGGGGCACATTTTGGGACTTGGTGATCACTTTTCGTGGGAGGCGCAAGGGAAACCTCCTGTTGTTGCGGTCCAAAGTAAACTTTTCGTGACACGTGCAGGGGATTGCAGCGGCTTTACGTCGATTTGCAGAGTTCGTGGCAGGCGCAGAACTTTGGACATGGTGGTGGTTTTCGGCGTGTGACTTTTGGACATGGCTCTTTTCAGAAATCAGAGGAAGTCTCGAGCGAAAGCTGCGTGTTGGTATCTTGCGGATGTCTTGGAAGTGCTCTTAATGCAAATCGCCATGGCCTTGGCAGGGCTGCGCGATGTGAATCTTCATGCGCAGATTTCGTGGCAGGCGAAGTACTTTGTGGACCTTGAAGTGTAGAGTTCGCGCAAGCGCAGCACTTAAAGTGCAGGGTTCGGACCTTGAAGTGCAGATTTCGTGGCAGGCGCGGCATTTTGTGGTGCAGATTTTGTGGCAGGCGTTGGTGGACCTGGAGTGCAGATTTCGTGGCATGGGCAGCAAGCGTGCTCTCATATGTATGCTCTCACGATCACGCACTCGCACTTAGGCTTTTGCATGTCCTTTCATATGCGAGCTCTCTTGGCTTCCAGCTGCAAGCTGCAGACTTCAACCTGGCTTGCGAACCTCCAGCGCCGCCATCACCGCCATCACTACAGTCACCTTTCACCCATGGCCATCACCACCATCGCCACCACCACGACCACCACTGCCACCACCATCATCGCCATCACCATCACCACCAACACCGCCGTCGTCATCACCACCGTCACCATCACCACCATCACCACCATCACCACCATCCACCATCACCACCGCCCACCACCACCACCATCATCACCACCATCACCATCATCATCATCATCATCACTCATCACTCATCACTCATCACTCATCACTCATCACTCATCACCGCCACCACCATCATCACTCATCACCATCATCATCCCCATCACCATCACCACCACCACCACCGCCACCGCCACCACCACCACCCCACCATCTTCAGCACCGCCGCCACGACCACCATCTTCACCACCACTAGGCCTTAGATCAAAAAGACTCATCTTCACCACCACTAGGCCTTAGATCTTTAGACTGTTTGGGTCTTGCCGGGTTAATTCCCAAAACGGTGTGTCCACACTAGGGGCTCTCACGGCAATAGTTAAGGACAGGTGTCTGATCGAGGTGCTACAGTGCATTAATTCACCTGCGCATTTCAACTGCGCAGGCTCGCAGAAGTGGCGCATTTTCGGGCTTGGTGATCACTTTTTGTGGCAGGCGCGAGGGAAACCTCGTGCTTTGGGGGTCTAAAGGTCGTGACACGCGCAGGAGTTTGAAGGGTTTTATGTCGATGTGCCGATTTCGTGGCAGGTGCAGTACTTTGTATCACCACCATCATCTCCACCACCACATTCATCAACACAGCCACCACCCACCACCACCCACCACCCACCACCACCCACCACCCACCACCTTCATCACCACCATCACCATCACCGCCGTCACCACGACCACCACCTTCATCACCACCATCACCATCACCGCCGTCACCACGACCACCACCTTCATCACCACCATCACCATCACCGCCGTCACCACGACCACCACCATCATCACCACCTCTATCGCCACCGCCATCACCACCACGACCATCACCACCATCACCACCGCCACCACCATCACCACGATCACCACCTCGATCACCAACAACATCACCACCAGTACCTTCTCTGGAACCCAAGTCGCCTTAGATCGGGTCTCGTGCCGGGATATTTCTTTGGTTGTTGTTTTCGTATCGTTTTCGGAGGTTCCTTCGAGATGAACACGACCCGAACCGCGACGCTTCGCAGCTGGGGTCACGCCGACCTGGGACCCGTCCAACTTCGTCAAGCTGAGGAACGACTCAAAGTATGTTGGGTGGCCAAAGTGCTGCCTCAGGCGTTGGTCACAGCGAAAAAGAACTGACTAAACATGGTGACCAAACGTTGCGGAAAACATTGTTCCACATGGGCATGCAACACTTGCAGCATACGATGACAGATTCGACGTGGATGCGTATATCTTCCCGCACGTCAACTTGTGGAGACACAATCAGTGGTTCGTCGTTTGGCGGGACGCGAGCAGGTCCGTTGCTAGTTTGTGACCGTCCATTGGAATTCCCGTGGCTGATTGCTCCCTTTTCTGACCTGCGGCTAGACGCCCTCCGCAAGGAAAGCTCCCCTTTCAAGCAGGCAGAAGGTCTCAGAAGGTGCAAGATCCTTGCGAAGAAGCTTGCAGCTTGCTTACTTACTTTAGTGTCGAAACAAAAGCAGATGGCCGCGTACGCTGATGGCTTGAATTCCAATACCATCCTTACATAGTTCAACATGTTCAACCTAACATTTGCACGCATGAGTCTTATATAGCGTTGATTGGGCGTGATCGGAATTCCTTCATCATTCGTTTGATTTGGTTGACTTCGTCGCCACACCCTCCCCAGTTGTCTTCATTCTTGGAATTGAGCAACGAATCTTTCTCGTGTGCGTTGGCGTTTTTGTTTTTTTGCAACACGTCAACATGACAGATGATGTAGCTACACGGATCCGCCATGATCCAGAGAATGATAGTGTTAGCTTGAGTGGCGATCAACTCAGTTGCCCCTACAAACACACCAGTGAACCGCTACCTTTGGTGCTCCCGGACCTTGCCTGAACGCGTCACAGGAAGGCAAGAACCCACTGCTGTTGCAGTTTCATGCAGTTGCAGCAGTCGCACTTTGCTGCAGGCTCCGAGTTGGTAGCTGGCTCACACTCCGGCATTTTTGACTCCTTCGACAGCTGCATATCTTTTGGCATTGTGTCCTTTGTGGTACCTTATCACTTTCTTCAAAAGCATTGCGCTCGGCCCTGTGCCTTGTGCCTTCTGCCGCTGCGCTTCCCATCCAACCTAGCTCTTTCGATAGAGTGTTCTCAGTGCTTGACTGAGTGATGTCCTTGTCAGACATGTTTTGTTGCTGCAGGACGACGTTGGATCCTGTGGCTGGCCCTGAACTGAATGCCCTGGTCTGTATTTGAATCCCACGGCTCTCAAGCCATCCCTTTTCCTGACTGCAATCTGGCTCATTGCCTTGACGTCGCATCGCCATGTTTGGCATTGTTTGGTCTAATGCACGCGAATGTCGCATTCAAAAACCAGAATCCACCCTTGCAACACGAGCGCACTTCATGCTTTGTTCAGAGGAAGATTGGAAGCAACCAACACGTAAAGCGATGCATTGTGCAAAAACGCGCCCTTTTCATCCCAGGTTAACTTTCATTCCAGAAGCAAGTGACACTGCTATGTAACAATGTAGTTCTCTCACGTGGGATCCTGGACATGCGAGAAGCCCCAGAACTTCAATTAAGCCCGCGGTGGAGAAACGAATGCTAGGGCGGCATTCTGCAACCCGTGCCAGCCCAGCCTGCATGAGCAATAGCGGCCCAAATGCAACATTTTGCCGCTGATGCTCAAGGGCTCATGCAGTCAGAAGCAGCCTTTTCTCTTGATTGATGGCCTTACAGGCCATACATGCCAAATCTTTAGTCCGACGCCATACTGTAGTCACTGTAGTCCTTCAGATGCAATTTGAAGAACATAGTCAGCTTGGGCTTTTCGGGCAATTGCTGAGAGATGTTTAACGTTTAAAGTGTTATGAACCTTGGTTAGATCCATGGTGGTCATTTGGCAAGTCCTTTCAACCTTAGTCCAATTGAAGTTGACATAGCGAAACACATTTTTCCAGCGCACCCCAAAAAGCAAGCAGTCTAGAGCCACGTTCCCGCTAAACTTTGTTGATTTGTTGATGTTGCACCTGCATGTTCGACTTGCGTGCTTGACAGCGACGCCCTTGGGGCGCAGTTGGGCATCACAAGCATTATGTCCACCTAAATCGATCAAATCCATGTGCAAGGCAGTACCGCGCCACCTCACCTAGCTGTTCACCCACGTGGCCTTGACCCATGCCAGCCATTGACGTGACGCGAACACAGTCGCGTCTCACCGAATGTTTCGCTGGGTACCACATAACAAGTCAGGCACTACACTCACCACGGGTTGTCAGCAAAGGAATGGCACAATGGCTTACAGGCAGGTTTCGGTGAGCTATGAAGCGATCAAGTGAAAGTCGAGTACTATTAATGATTTCTTGTTACACCAAGAGAAAGCATCTTGCAGCAACAGAACCATCAATTTTAGAAGCAGGCGGAGGAGCAGCAGCTAGAACAAGAACGGGAGTAGGAATGGCAGCTTGAACATGCCAAGAACAAGGTAAGACCGACCTTTTGCACTCGGAAATTGTTGACCTTCTTATGGTTGATGCATTAAAGAAAACATGGTGGACACTGTGGAAAAGGTATGAACCAGTTGTTGTTGCAAATCGTTTAGCATGGTCAGGCTTGTTCAGGCAACCTCAGAGCGGATTGGAGTGTTTTTGTTTTCCAACATTAGTATTATGCCTTGACCAATCGTGTCATCGCCAAAGCTCGAATAGTTGTTCTCTAAATGAGGGACCCTGGATCACCCAGGAGCAGTCTGATAACACAATCTGCGCAACGCAATCGATCACGGTCGCAACTCGCCTTGACGACTCTATTGGTCCAAGGTGAAAGGGTTTACCGAAAGAGGTCGAAGTTCCAACAGAGGTGGGAGGGCACCCACTGATTCCAAGTAACAAAACCAACGCTAAAGACAGCACAGGTGTCCTGCGCGGTCATTGCCTTGTTTGGTCTATACGCCGGCAAAAAGAATTGCAAAGAAAGCCCGACACGACATGACAAAGCACCGAAGCGATCGTTCGATAACGCAAAGCCTCGAAGTCACGAAAGTCGCGTTCTTACAACCCCACCCCTCACCCCCACCCCCCACCCACTACCTCCGTCGTCCAAGAAGCGCGACGCCGCCCGAGTCCCATATGTCCGTCTCACGGATGCCCGGCACGTCCAGCGCTGCGCTTCCTGGCATAGCCGACTTAGGGCCTGAGGTGTGAGGCGGTGACCGCCCCCGATCGGATTGTCCCAATTCAGTCGCTGCCTCGGGTGGTAGGTCTTTTGGGCCTGCAAGCCGCCTGCACCCCGCTATCCTGCGCAACCACCCGCAAGGCAAAGTTTGCTTGCCCAGGACAGAGCGGGTAGCATTGAGAGCTCCGAAAAGTGTGTCCAGTAACTCAAAGTGAGCCACACCTGCATCGGTACCTTGACTTTGCCGGGATGGTTTTCCACAGAAGAAAAGCATAGAAAGGCAAATACTCACTGTGTTGATGCACGAATGTGACATCATGTCATTTCATGGATGATCCGTTCGTCCTGGCTCAATGCAGGGCCCTTGAGACACGGCAGGTTACGACCTTTCGACCTTGCGGTTGAAAACCCGCGCCGCGCGCGCTTCTTTTTGATCGAGATTGTCCCGACCGACTTCGTTCGCGGAAGGGAGAGGACTTTAGCTACCTCGATATTGGTAGCGGAGCCCGACACGCTCCAGGTTGCCTTTGCCTTGGGTGAGACTACATCACTGCGCATTTGTTGAAGATCCTCCTTGAGGAAAAGAGTGTGATCATCTCAAAGATCGTGTACGCCCATGGCAGGTAAAGGCAATGGAAAGCCGCATCGAGGAGGTGGAGAACCTGACGGCTCGGCAGCTGGATCAGGAGCACAACTACCTTTTTCCCCTCCAGTTCGTGGCTTAGATGGCGGACTCGTCAAGGCATGTCCGTCGACAGAAGGATTGACCCAGCGATCCTACAGAAGCTTTCGTCGAAGATTGGAACTATTTGAACGTCAATGCCATCGTCGCTCAGTTGAAGCAGCTGTTGAAGGAGCACTACTGTTGGTTTCCAGGTTGAATGACTTGGCCTGGGATGCTACGGAAGCAATGGACTTCTCGGCTTTGGAAAGCAGTTCAACTCCTTTCAAGCCCATCTATGCCATCCTCGACGGCATCTACCAGTACCAGCATGAGGTTGAACTCCCAGCACGATGTGATGAGTTTTTCACGGAGTTCAGTCGCCACAAGAACGAAGAGATGCAAGCCTATCTCGTGAGGCATCGCACCATGATGACGAAGATGAATGAAGTGAAGGTGCAAATACCAAACCTACTCGCAGGCTGGCATCTCATGACTCGTGCAGGAGTTCCCAAGTGGACTCATGTCCAGATAAAGGCCCTATGTCAAGGTGAACTTGAATATGAGAAAGTCCAAAAGGCCTTGATGAAGATGTTTGGCGGTGACCACAAGCCGAACACGAAAGACCTCCGTACAGGTGGAAAAGATGAGACCTTCTATGAGGAGGAATGGGAGGTCTACGACGATGAAGAGGCCTATGAGATGACGGAGGAGTACGATTGGCCGGAGGAAGAAGCCTATGAGGCTGATGAAGATGAAGAGTGGCCGGAGGAGTTGGACGAAGCCTATGACCAATGCGATGAAGCATACATCAGCTACTTGGAGAGCAGGCGGAGGATGCGAGAGCTGGCGCTGTCAAGAGGCTTCTACCCCGTGGTTGCCATTCCGCCGGACGACAATGGAGGTGGAAGAAGTTCATGGAAAGGCGGAGGTGGCAAGAGCAAAGGAAAAGGCAAGAGCAAGAGCAAAGGCAAGGGCAAGGGCAAAGGAGCCAGTTCCGGCTTCAGGAGAACCTTTGACAATCGCCGCCCTATGTCAGGACTTCGACGCCCAACGTCATTGGGCTCTTCCATGGGATCCACCGAAAGTCCAAAATCCACACTGACTGGTTCCACCGCAGCACATGGTCCCCGCTTCAAACGCTATCGTGTGCAGGCAAGCGGTGTGAAGGAGGTCCCAGAAGAAGGAAACATGGTGGAGGAATTGGACTACAGCTTCGAGACGGTGACAGTCAATGAAGAGCACTGCCTGTTCACAGCGTTAGAGCCTGGGAAGGCCATTGTTGATTCAGGAGCAACTCGCACCATTGCAGGTGAAGATGTTTGGAGACAGTGGCTGGAACATCTCAATCCGGCCGATGTCAAGGTCGTGCCAACGAAGAGAGATTTTCGATTTGGCGGTGGTGAGATTCTTCGCTCGCACTATGAGGTCCACTTCCCGGTGAAGGTCAATGACCAGAGCTTGCCATTGGCAGTGTCCATCGTCCCTGGTCGGACGCCCTTCTTGCTGTCACGGCCAACCTTGGAGGCCTGGAAGGCCAAACATGACTTTGCTTCTGGTCGTATGCAGGTGATGGATGGAGAATGGTTCACTCCCGAGCGTGGACACCGGAGCTCAAAGATCAGGATGTCCACATCTCCAACATTGTCGAGAAAGCTATGGTGAACAAGGAGCCGCTGTACTTCGAGCTCTATGTGGATGGAGGAAATTTGGCTATGGAGCTGGCCAGTCGGCCAAATGTGACTGTGGCAACCTTCTCACTTCCCGAGTGGGATTTCAGCAAGAAAGATGTGAGAAAGACTTTCTTGGAACTACTTCGATCCGAACGACCTCACTTCGTCTGGTTGGCGCCTCCATGCACCAAATGGAGCACTATGCAGAATCTGGCCGCTCGTTCCCCAGAAGCCAAGGAGAAATTGGAGGCCGATCGACAATGGGAGGAGGAAAATCATCTTGAGTTCAGTGCTGACGTGTCTGATGTCTGCGATGATGAGGACATTGGATTTGGCCTGGAGCAGCCGCACTGGGCAGCCTCATGGAGCACCAAAGCATTGAACAGAATGAACGACAACCTGGTCGATGCGATCTGTGATCGCTGTCGCACTGGCCTGGTGTACAAGAATGAAGGACAAGTGATGGGCAAGGTGAAGAAAACAACCAGAATTCGAACTGGGAGTCATCATCTCTTTCGAGCTCTTGACCTACCATGTCAATGTCGCTGTGAACATGTTCATATGGACGGCAAGTCCAAAGCTTTGAAATCCATGCAAAACTATGAAGCTGGATTCACCCGAAGAGCAGCTGATGCCATCATGATGGAAATGGAGGAGAAGTGGCGACAGCGAGAAATGGTCCGCATCTTCGTCTCAGAAGAGCTTGAGGAGATGGAGGTTGAGCAAATGGAGAAAGAGATGAAAAAGAACCAGGTCACCGATGAGGAGAAAGCGCTCATGAAGACACATGGAAAGAAGGCATGGCAAGTCGTCAACAAACTTCATCGTCAGCTGGGACACCCCAGCAATGACAAGCTTTGCAAGGCTCTCAAAGATGCCAACTTCCCCACGGAAGTCATTCAGGTCGCCAAGACCTATGAGTGCGGAAATTGCAGCTCTGATGCCCAGCGAAAGCTTGCCAAGCCTGGATCTTTGCCTCAGGCCAGCCACTTCAACGAGCTGATGGAGGTGGACACGTACCATGTCAAGTGGCAGGACAAGCGAATTCGCATCTTGGCAGCCATTGATGTCTTCTCCCGCTATGAGATTAACTGTTTGCTGCAACAAGAGACGGAGGAGGAAGAGCTTGCTGCCTTAGAGAACCAATGGTTCAACATCTTTGGAGCACCAGCCAAGCTTCGAACAGATAGCTCTGGAGCCCATATGTCTCAAAGATTCCAACAACGTCTCAATGACTATGGAGTGAAGTTGCTTTTGGTGCCAAAGGAGGCACATCACAAGATGGGCATCGTTGAGCGGCTACATGCAGTACGACGACTTCAGTTGCTCAAATTACTGCGTGACCGCCCGGAGGTTGACTTGAAGCTGGCTATCGCTGTATCCTGTCAACAGCGCAATCGCTTGAGGTCTATCCATGGATCATCGCCCAGCCAGATTGTCTTCGGCAGTACACCAAATCATCCAACTGGCCTTATGGACGAGCCACATGATCCAAGACCCGACTATGAGAGTGCAATCCAGGAAGACCATTCCTTGAGGCATGCAGCAGCCACAGCATTCTACGCCGCCAATCATGATGCCACTTTGCGCCGAGCCCTTCTTGCACGACCACGAGCACCACCACCAGAAGTCCAGGTGGGAGATTGGGCATACTACTGGCGCTCAGGCGACGAGAAACTGCAGATTCAACGCTGGCGTGGACCCGCCATTGTGTGCATGTTGGAACCTCAGCCCAACACCACTACGACTTCATGCATCTGGCTTGCACACGGCAGTTCTCTGGTTCGAGCCGCAGCAGAACATGTTCGCCCTGAGAATCCAAGAGAGAAGGCACATCGTTTGGAGCTTGTGCCTGACTCTGTTGCCGCTGGTCCTTTGACACACCAACTGCAAAAAGCATTGCATCCAGTCCGTGGTCCCATCAGATTTCTTAATCTTGGGGCACCCGCTTCTTCTCACGCATCACCAACACCAGCGCCACCGGCTGAGCATCCAGAATCTCAAACCTGTCCAGCCGTGCCGGATGTTGAGATGGATGAACCCAACGACGAAACACAGGCAATAGCAGAGAACACGGCAGCCGCAGAACCACATGCAGCACAGAACGCGGCAGCAGCAGAACCACATGCAGCACAGAACGCGGCGGCGGCAGAACGACATGCAGCGCAGAACGCGGCAGCAGCAGAAACACATGCAGCACAGAACGCGGCAGCAGCGGAACCACATGCAGCTCAGAGCGCGGCAGCTGCAGAGCCACAGCAGGAGAAGGAGCCGAAGGGGCATGAGGAGAGGCAAGGAGCCAAGGATCGATCTCGAAGCCCTCAGATGAGAGATGAGAGGGCAATGGCTTTCCAGAGCTATAACTTGGCTCGACAGCTTGATGGCATGAAGCCAGTCTCTGAGGACGACCCTCGATTCATGGCACACATGAAGGCTCTGGAGGCTGAAGATGAAGAATTGTTAGCCGAAAGCCTCAATGAGAAGCACATGTCAGCCGAAGATCGTGCCGCCTTTGACCATGCCCAGGACAAGGCACTTCGAGTGTGGCTGGAAAACAGCGCTTGGAGAGCTGTTGATGCTTCGGAGGCCCAAGAAGGAGAGTTGATTCCAGCCAGAATGCTCAAAAGGTGGAAGCCGACAAAAGAAGGACCCGTGGCCAACGCAAGAGTCATCATACAGGGATTTCGCCACAAGGATGTGCCGGAGAATGATCTTGAGAAGGAGTCTCCTGCACTCTCCAGAGTCGGCAAGATGTTGACCCTCCAGTGGGCATGTCAGCATCAGTGGAAAGTCTTTTCAGCTGATGTCAAGAGTGCTTTCGTGCAAGCTGATTCGATCGATGAGACCACCCGCATTTACATCAAGCCATCGAGTGACATGAGAAGGAGGCTGGAAAAGATAATGAACCTCAGAGATCATCAAGTGCTCAAGGCCACGAAACCGGCCTTTGGAGATGTCAGGGCGCCTAGACAATGGTACAGTACTGCAGACAGCTTCATGGTGAATGAATGCCTCTTTGTGCATCACCCACTCGACCGCTGCTTATACCTGTCCCTGAGGAAGGCCACTGAGCACGATCCTGAGTTCCAGCGAGTTCACAGAGATGGTGAAGTCTTTGTGGTCGACGGCATTTTAGGTCTGCATGTCGATGACTACTTGGGCGCAGGAGAAGGAATCACTCGTGTGGGCGATGTCAGTCAGTCCCAGAAGATCGAATGTGAAGAGCCAATCAACTTCGCCAGTCGAGTGCGAATGTTGTCACAGAGATTCCGGTTTGGAACCTGGGACTTTGGCGAACATGAGAAGTTGATGTTCTGTGGCACGGCAATTCAGCAAAGCATGAACAACGACTCCATCACGCTCTCTCTTCAGGAGTATATCACAAAGCTGAAGCCGATTCCAGTTGAGAAGGCACGAAAAGGGACTCGGATGCACCTTTGGAGGGTTCGGAGCACAAGCATCTCAGAGCTTTGATCGGAGCATTAGCCTGGCCTTCTGGACAATGCCTACCGCCTCTGGCTGCTTCAGTAAGCATTCACCAGGCTAGCTCCAGTGCACCGACCATCCAGGACTGTCTGAGCACCAATAAGACCCTCAGGTTTGCCAAGGAGATTGTGAAGGAGTATGTGATGGTTCTCCGAAAACACGGAGAAAGTCCTGAGCAGCTGAGGTTTGGTGTCTACTGTGACGCATCCTGGAGTGTCAGGCCTGATGGATCCTCGCAAGGAGGATACCTGATCTTCATCGCCACGGCCATGGAGCTAGACAGCGAACGTCCCTTTCCATTGACCATCATCGACTGGCAATCGAGAAAACTTCCTCGAATGTGTCGCCCGTCTCTCAGTGCTGAAGCTCAATCTGCAGCAGGAGCAGTGGATGAAGCCGAATGGGTGAAGGTGTTTGCTGCAAGTATGGTTCAGCCCTTCATTGAGATCGAGAAGGACGACACGCTTCGGTTGTTTGGTGAAACGCCCCTGATCACCGACGCCAAGAGCCTGTTTGACTCGGCAAAGTCTGTCTCCTCCGGACTTCGACTTGCGGAGAAGAGGACGGCCATTGAAGTGGCCATCGTTAGAGAAAGGATGGAGGCGATGGCTGGCTACTGGCGATGGGTGAATTCGGCCCAGCAATTGGCCGACGGGCTGACAAAACCGTCAGCTCGAGACAACTTCGTGCTGCAGCTGAAGAGAGGAGTCCACCAGCTCAAGTACGATCCATCGTACACCGCAGCAAAGAAGGTGACGAAGGATGAAAAGGAGAAGGAGTTGGCAGAGCACGAAGCAGCAGCTAAGCAGCTCTTTGGGCAGGAGATCCTGTTTGGAGATGAAGAGAACAAGAAGCCCTGCCAATGTCACCTACCCGGATGCGAGAAAGATGTGGCGATCCTCAATGGCAAGAAAACCAAATACTGCAGCCGACGTCACTACTACAAGCACCTGCACTGTTCACAACCTCGTGAGGAGGTATGGCAGAAAGCAGCCAAGGTTGCTATGACCACGTTGGCACTTGCTTCGATGCCAGGTGCTAAGGCTGCAGAGATCTCCGGAACCGATTCGTTCGACTGGACGTTTGTCTACACAGTGATCGTGATGCTTGGTTTTTCGTTTTTTGGAATATGCAAGTTCCTGCACCAGGTCTTTGTGTTTGTGAAGATTCAGTTCACTGTGGCAGCCGAAGAGGAAGCGCATTCCTCAACCCAAGGTCCGGTCGTAACCTTAGGTTCGAGCCATGGCGTGGTTGGAGATGGACATGACTTTGAGGAGACCGAGGAGGCCAAGAATGACGAGTACCAGAGCTCAGAAAGTTCCACCGAGTCATGTGTGGGACGAGGAGAATGGGATCGATGGCAAAGACTCAAAGAAGAAGTTGAAGGAGAAGAGAAACAAAAGAAATGGCGAAAGATCAAGGAGATGCTGGAAAATCCACGTGATGCTCGACTTGACCATCCCATGAGAGCGTTCATCGTGAGCGAGGACAGAGCGGAAAATCGCTGCCGAAGATTCAAGGAGCTCCTGTCGGTCAAGTCCACGAGTGACTTCAGTGACCACCAAGTCCAACAATGGATTCGCTTCATGAACGACTACATGGTCACGTCAAGCGAGCTGAACTATGAGGTCAAGAAACTGAAGCTGGCCAATGAGACCAATCAGGGCAGAAAGACGCAGGCTCAGCGTTACTTGGATGGTGAGCTGAAAGACCGTCAAAGCCAGACCCCGACTCATTATGACCGGGATCAGGTGCCAGCTCAGTATGTGCAGCTTCCATGGAATCGGCATGGAGCTTGGTTGCACAGTGATGAATTTTACCCTCACAGGGATTAGACTTGTTCCCTGCAAGGCCCTTGAGCAGGACGTCCAACATGTCCGAACTTCCTTTTTGAATTTTCTCCAAAGAGGTTTGAAGAAAGAAAACCTCTTCTCCCATGTTGATGCACGAATGTGACATCATGTCATTTCATGGATGATCCGTTCGTCCTGGCTCAATGCAGGGCCCTTGAGACACGGCAGGTTACGACCTTTCGACCTTGCGGTTGAAAACCCGCGCCGCGCGCACTTCTTTTTGATCGAGATTGTCCCGACCGACTTCGTTCGCGGAAGGGAGAGGACTTTAGCTACCTCGATACACTGATTTGACCTGTGGAAAATGCAGCGTCAAAAGCTTCAATCCCAGGCAAGCCTCGGCACCTGCCCGGCCATAGGCCTTGGCAGAAGCATTCCAGCCACTTTAACGTGTGCAGCGTGAGAGCAGATGATGGGATGCGATGGCCCGATTTCTCTTATCGTGGTGATCAGGAGCGCAACCATGAAAGCAGAGAACATCAGAGAACTGCTTATACTAGTTATACTTGGTGGCTCTTAATGCCAAGGCGGGAAATGAAGGACCAAGTGGACGAGTCTCGGCTGGTTCCTGTGGAACAAACGTTTTGGTTGGGACCGAAGGAATTTCGAACACTTTGCACCAGGGCATCGTCCATCTTTAGGCGAAAGGCTGCATGAGGTTGAGTCCGTACTGGACCGTTCTGTGGCTGATGAGTTGCTACAAACCCACCGATTCAGCCGCCCTGTGGCTGAAACCTGTAACTCCCATGAACCCAAGGCAATGCTCCGTCAGGATCCGGGCCAAGAAGTTGTGAGGCGTCCATGTCAAGGAACATGGCCGTATTCATATTGCGCCGTCGTGTCTTGAAACCGTTTTTGTCTGCAGCCCCTTCATCATCCTTATTAGTGGTTCCACTTCTCCTGTTTTCCCTGGTTTGGTGGAGAAGGCTGGGCGCGAGAGTGGCTTCACTGCACTGGGCAGAGGGGGCCAAAGCCAGGAGGATGCTGCGATGTGCTGCGCGTGGATGCCAAAGATCCACAAGTATGGCAAATACAACGGGTCATTTGTTACTACAAGGAGGAGCCCCAAGAGCAACAAATGTTCGGTGGAAGAGAGCAACTTGACACAAGTTGCTTCGGCCATGCAAACAAAAGTACAGACCACGGTGGCTATGCCGGTGAGCACTGCCTACGGCACCACGACATCACGCACCACAGAAGACGCCTTCAACATCCTTCAATCAATCAAGTCCGTGTTTAATCGCCCCGGTTTTTTTCATCCTATTTATATTTCCTTCCTGAGCACCAGCTACCTAAAGATTATTACCGCCGAAAAAAAAAAACGGAAAGAAAAACACGCCACAAGTGCAGCAGCACAGTTGCTGCCTGTCAGGAGCTGCATAAACGGAACGCGTTGCAACCGAGAGCCAGGGTACACAAGTGCAAAAATTGTCACCCGTGCTGGTAGGCACATGCCACTGCCTGTGGTGTTGGCGCATCATGTCGTGCGAAGCATAAAGTCCCAGCTTTGTAGCAGAAACAGAAAGCGCACGACCATACAGATGCAAACCTACAGCGATTCCAGAAACACTTTGCTGTGCTTTTGTTGCGCAACAAGCGTGTTGCCAGCATAGGCCGCTTCACCTCCGGTTGCCCCCGGCTTCGCCCTGACTCGCTGCTACTTTTGCTTTCGGTGCGGGACGGAACACAAACGTTTTATTCAACACGCCGGTCCATCTTCCTTACTGCCCGCGACGGACACTCTGAGCTGCCAAAATTGCACCGGCATAGGCATAGGCCCCAGATAGCGGGTGTATAGGTTTAAAGGACACGCCATGGACGGCTGTCCCGCAGCACGCAACATCCGACCAAGATCTATCACCTGAATGCGCCCGCCTTGCCCAACACACATAAAACTGCAAGATCGGCAAGGACCGACCAAAGCTGCTCATACAACATGATGATCAGTGATCATTGCTGCACAACACGCCGTCATGCGCAATATGACGGCATGTCAACCCTGGCATGACATGATGTCGCCCCTGCCATGACATGATGTCATCTTGGCATGACATTATGTCATGATGGCATGACACGTCGTCCCTGGCATGACATGATGTCATCCCTGGCATGACCTGGTCGCCCCTGGGCATGATATGATGTGACTCTGGGTAATCCAATAATCGTGCCGTGCCATGACATCATGTCATTCTGGGCCTCACATGACTTGTCCCTGGCATGACGCAAACGGACCGCCGATCCAGAGCCAGCGCCTGCACCAGCAAGGGGCCGGCACCGGCCAAGCAAAACGCCGACCCAGCGCCCTGCAGAACCAAAACGCCGATCCATAGCCGCACCATTGAGAAATATTGAGAAGTTGGAGCCTTTATAGCCTGCAGCCTGCAGCTACCTGGGGGGAAACGCATTGGTGAAGTGTTTGGCCTCCATCGATTGGGCCTTGCCATTGCCTTCGTTCGGCTACACGCGATTCGTCGGGAGAAACGTGGTTGTAGTGAAGGCCAGTATGGCCGCAATAACATTTAGTGGTTGTAAACTCTAGGGTGGTTGGGTGGGTCAAGTTTGTTCGGTACCATTTTGGCTCAAGGCCAATGGTTTCCGAGACCCCCCTACGAAGATAGGTGGGGGGGTGAGGGAACATGGAAGGGTTGCTCCCTGATAGGGCCACGATAGACTCGTGGAATGGTCTGGCGGACGCAGCTGTTTGGGGAGGTCTGGAGGCAGGCTTAGCACGGGCAGTGACACGACAGCTGGGAGATGCTAGCCTGCAGTCGCTGCCAATCCTGGCAGTGATCCCGGCCGAAGTTTTCGAAGCTGCATTGAGGAACGCCACACGTGGAGGCAGAGGACTTCACGAGACCGAAAAGGCCCAGTGGCGGCTAGTGATGAGTGCCATTAGAGTGAAGTATGGTGCACCCTCATTGTTCGCAACACCTTCGACCCACACACCGGACGTCCCTGCTAGCGGAGGCACGGCTACAGGGCTTAGTGGGTCGAAGTTGAAACTCAAGATGAGTCAGATCATAGATCAAGCAAGGTGTTGATCATGAAGTTGAAATGTTGCCAGCAACTACGTTACAAAAGATGAGGCCACAGTTTGTGTTGGCAGAGGGCGACAATCCTTTGGAGAAGGAGGAAGTCACAGATGCACAGTTGAACTGCCTATACCACAAACTCCAGTCAGGACAGCCACCATTCGTCGACATGGGAGTTTGGGGAGCACATGGTGGCAGGATAGCACGCGCAATGCGCTTCGTGTCCCAACAATGGCGTGACGGTCAATGGAAGGCCATTGAGTTGCCTGGAGCTGCGAACCTCGATGCGTGGGAGGAAGCATGGAGGATTTTCAGGACAGCAGCCATCATGCTACAACTGGCCACGGCAGCAACGCTGGACAGGTATGCAGCAGAGTTCAGAACCAGAGTTAGAGTTCTGCAGCACCCGGATGTTTGGCATGTGGCGGCTCAAGCGGACATCAGATGCCGGACAGAATTCTGGTCACAAGAAAAGAGAAAGCAGGAGGCCTTCCACGCCACCCATCCTCCACTGTCGGCATTCATCCCTGAGCAGCCGTGGAACTCAGTGATCAGAGCCAGTGCATCACACTCAGAATTCTGGTCGAGGGAGTTTGAGAAGCCCGCAATGCTCTATGTGATGAACTCCGCCAAGTCAGTGCCAGCAAGACCGCCAGGCCCGGGATCCTCAGCTTCAGATGAGCAGGCACGGATGAAACCTCAGCCGAAGAAGAAGACCGGAGGAGGATTTGACCCACAGAGAAAAGATTGCAGGTACTTCAAAAGCAAGGCGGGCATCAACATTTGCTATGCTTGGTCACGAGCAGCTGAGGGTTGCTCCAACGACCGGTGCGGCAAAGGCTGTGCCCATATCTGTGAGTGGGCGACCAATGTGCATACATGGGAGGGTTTGTGAAACCTACTGGATGGTTGAACAATGCGCCTTTCATGAGAATCGTTGAGAAAAGATGTCCGGGTAGACCATTCATGAGAATCGTTGAGAATGTTTGCCGCGCTCACAAGCTCAGAACATGGCCCCCCAGCCACTGGCAACTGATTTTGCAGAGATGCTGGAACAACTGTTTTGCGGGAATCCGTCTCCAGTTGTGAAACCCGATGTTTTAGACGAACGCCCGTGGACCATAGAGGAACTACAAGTTGCAATTAAACGGATGAAATGCAAACGCGGAGCCGATGAAGCAGGACTGGTTGCCGAATTTTTGAAGCATGCCCCTCAGGAACTTTTGGTGGCATTGTTGCGTTTGTATAATGACATTTTGTCTTGTGGCAATGTTCCAAGTGAGTGCTGCGGCGCATGACATGCCGGTTGGGTCGTGAGTTTAGACTTGTCCAAAGCATTTGATCGGGCTTCTTGGCCTTCATTATGGCAAACTTTGGCGAATCATGGGGTGTCTGCTCACCTCATTGGGATTTTGCAATCCCTTTACGACAATCAATTCGGGGAAGTGCTGGGCGATTGGAACCGAAGCCGTGAATTCATGATCGGTCTGAGTCCGCGCCTCTTTTGTTCTGTTTTGCAAATGGCGATGGCTAGCTGGAGGGCCGAGAATCCGTCTGGTGTTTTTGATTTGGGGGATGGTCGCCGTGCACTGTCAGACTTGCTGTTCGCCGATGACATTTTATTGTTTGCAAAATCTTCGTCAGAACTTGCGTCATTATTGGGCTCACTTATTTTGTCGTTCAGCCGTGTTGGTCTTCAGTTGAGTGCATTAAAAACAATCGTTTTGACCACCGAAGCGGAACCCCCACAGATGCTGAGAACTGATGGTGGCATTACGTTGAAGGTGTTGGACCGTGATGCAGGGCACAACTGGTTGGGTTGCGGTTTGTCTGCACAAGGATCGAGCGGACTAAACCAGGACATTCGCCTCCACCTCCAACAGGCAAACAAAACATTTTTTGCAAATCGATGGATTCTTTGCAACAAACATGTGTCCATATCTGCTCGCCTTCACTTCTTTCAATCCGTGGTTGGTTCGGTTGCTTGTTTCGGTGCTGGGCACAGGACTGTGCACCACCAAGATATGCAGATGATCAAAGCAGAATACGGCAAACTACTACGTACAATTGTTGGGCCTCCTGGAGGGATGTCTTGGGACCAAGAGTGGCACGAAATTCTACATTGCTGGAACGTGCGGGCTCAACGATTTGCTGATTCCTCCGGCATTGTTGCTTGGCCGACACATTATGTGGCCCGCTTACCTGATGACCGCTGGGCTCGACGAATTTTGGACTGGCGCCGCCCGGGCCGCAGGAAGTTGGGACGACCGACCCGCACTTGGGAAAGCAAATTCGAAGAGTTCTGTGGAGCGTGTGACTTGGGAGATTGGAAGCCAGTTGCGGTCGATGCGGTATTTTGGAAGAATATGACAGATGACTTCGTCGGATACTGCCTGAATCGATAAAATTGTGCAAGTCTCACAGTTTGCCGTTTCACCCCGCCTGCGCCCTAAATGGGCTGCCCCCCCCGGACATGCAGGCGCAAAGTCAAAAGTCAAAGACCATCACACATACATGAACCGTTGGTGGGGTTTACATTGGATTTCCATGGCAACAAGGTGTTCAAGACTTCATTGGCTGCAGAATGCCCTCAAGGGTTTTGCATTGAGTTGGCTAGAGCATATGTTCGAGAGCTGAAGATCGCAAAGCAGAGGCTGGACAGCTGGGAGTTGAAGTTTGAAGAAGAGGTCAGAGCCAAAGACCCCTTCTCCCGAAGAGCTCAGATCGAACAGGAGAATGAAGCATGCATTGGAGGCCTGAGAAACCCTTGGCAGTCGATGCAGGCATTGCCGAAGTGGAGAGCAGTTGGCAACGTGCTTTGGAGGATCCTTCAAGCCAGCTTGGGCCAGAGCGGGAGCTAACCTGGTTGAGACAGAAGGTAAGCCATGTCTTGGGTTGCGGACCTCATGAGCGTGGGCTCTGGGGTCCCTTGCTTGGGAAGTTGGTACTCCTGAGTGGCGACCCTGACAGTGAAGCGGCAAGCTGGCCGAGAAGAGGCACGCCCGTCGGGATTGTCAATGAGATACCTGAAGGTGGCGTCTTCCCGAAGATAGACGAGGACACCTTATGGCTCGAAGGTGATAGGCTGGATTCGTTGGCAGAACTTGATGGGGCATTGAACAACTACAAGTCCTACGAGGAAGAACTCGAGGCGGCAGATGCGTTGTTCCAGAAAGAAGTTGACAAGGGCTTTGTACATTGGTCCAAGAGCAGAGCAGAGTTGGAGAATAAGTTTGGTGCGTTGGTGCCGTCAGCCACCGGGTACATCTCCAAGATCAAGTTGGACGGACGGTCAAAGGCCGACCGGTGCATGATCTCAGACGCAGTCAAGTGAATGAGCATACCACTTTGAAGGAAAGACTAGTCTTGCCAAGGCTGAAGGACGCACTAGAAGACACACTACACTTCCTTGAAACAAGAACACCCAATGAGCGAGTGTTGTACATGAGTTTGGATTTCTCTGACGCTTTCAAACATTTGACAGTCAGAGAGAACGAATACAAGTACTTATCGGGCAGCGCGCTCGGTGGCTTTTTTGTCTACAAGACAGTATTGTTTGGCATCAAAACTGGACCCCTAGTTTGGGGGAGGATGGCAGCACTGATCGCTCGATCAACGCAGGCACTATTTCACACCAGCAGATGCCGACTACAAATCTTCGTGGGTGATCCATTGATAGTTGCCCGAACCACAACAGAACAGTTGAACAGCATTTTCAATGTCGTGTTGCTTTGGTGGCTCACATTGGGGTTGAAGGTGGCTTGGACCAAAGGAGCCATTGGTGCAGAGGCTGAGTGGATTGGAGCCAAGTTGACAGTCGATGACCAGGCAGGCTTCGTGCGAGTGTCGGTGACAGCAGCGAAGGTCGAAGAATGGAGAGCGCTCCTCCAATGGCTGGACACAAGGCCGCTGGTGGGAAAGAAGATCCTTCAGCAGTTTACTGGCAAAATGTCTTGGGCAGCAGGCTTCATCCCACAACTGAAGCCGTTCGTCAGAATGCTCTATGCGGCTATGGCCTCAAGTCCGACGAAGCTGCAAAGTTAAGGACAAGTGTACCACAAACAGATCGAGCCGGCATTGAAGTGGATACACAAGTTTCTACGGAGCTGTGGTGCAGAGGGATTGGAGCGAACAATCCACGCACATAGCAGACACCAATGCAGGCTGGACTTCTTAGTAGGCGCTTCACCATGGGGAGGCGGGGCAGTCAAGCTGAGAGCCGGCAAGCCTGTCGAGGTGTTCACCCTCCAATGGACAGCAGACGATGAAAAGAAGACTGGCGCCGTGGGAAGCTTACATGATGCTCAGGAGCCTAGTGACCTGAGATGCATTCCAGGTGAGCAGGGCTTCATCAGATCAGGGGTGACGCCCAAGGCGTGCTTGCTGCACTAGTCAAGCGGGCCGCAAAGTCGCCCCTTCTCAATCAGGTGACAAAAGAAGTGGCACTACACCTCGCTGTCCACTTCGCCTCACTAGAGGCGTTGCATTTGTGGAGCGAGCAGAACGATTGGGCAGACGCCTTATCCCGAGGTCAACTTCCCGAGGAGCTGGCTCACTTGCCTACGGTGAAGCGATCACCGGAGCTGTGGCACGAATTGTGAGAAAAGCAGTGAGGGAGGACAAGGGTCCTCGCACTGGGAAAGGGAAGGGGGCCAACCAGGAGGGAAGGTAGGGTCTGCCGAGTTATCGTCGCTCGTATCATGCAATCAGCGAGAGTCGAACGTGTCACCGTGCGAGGCTGCATCGTTGCCGAGATGGGCAACAACAGTGCGCCAGGGAGACACCTGGGAGAGAGTGACTGTCAAGAGCGACTTCGCTGTTTGCACTGTGTGGCTGTGTTGCTTTCTTGTGACAGGCAAGAGACTGTGCATGCAAGAGACTGGATATGCAAGAGACGGCGACTGTTTCCTTCACTTGCTTTGGGTTTGGGGTATGGGGGGAACCTTGGTATTTTTAATCCAGGGTACCCGTCAGTTGTTGGATTATTTTTGCTGGATTATTTTTGCTGGATTGTTTTCCTCTGACATGTGCGACGGGGTGGGGGGGGGGGGGGGGGGGTTGGATTAATTTTAAGAATGGTTGTGTTCTCGCTTTTCAATAGATGCCGTGAGTGAGAGATCAGACTGCATGCCTCTAGATCGAAGCCCGGGCTTGAAAAGGAGAAAACACACGTGCGAAGATTTGTAAGTGCTTTTTTAGATGGAAGTGTTGACAGTGACTTTTCCAGCGTGTATGTTGCTGATTCAGTTTTAAGATGTCCGTATTGCACCTGATGTGACAAGCTTTGAGGAAATGACTTACCCATACAACTGAAGCAAAGGGTGTGGAACATGGATGAAAGGGCCGGTTTCTGGAGGTCACATCATTCAGGATTAAAAATGTCTATAGAAATAATCTGAGACGTGGGTCACGTGCTTGATTATTTTCAAGATAAACACTCAACCCCCCCTGGACTATAAAGAAAATTAATCCAGGGGTCCTGCACAGGGGGAGGTACCTAAGCACCCCCCATTTTGGGGTCATTTGTTGATGTTCCGCAGCTATTTTCATGAAAAGGCTCAATTCGAACCTACCACGTTCGGGGGCGGAGGCCAAGTGGCCCGGGTTGCAGATGCGACCCAAAGAGCCTGACCACCCACCACCGTGGGCACCAGCGCTAAGCCCAAGAAGGATGAAGAGAGCATGGAGAAGGATGCCTGGGCCTCATGGGGCCAAGGGGCCTCAACACGCCCAAGTTCGTCTGCAGCAAGACCAGCGCCATCCACCCCAGCGACCGCTGCTCCAGGCACACCGTTCAGAAAGACCGAACCAGTGGTCAAGCCCTACGCCACGGGGAACCGAGCCAGGGCCCAAGAGGTGGCAGAAGATCCAGAAGAGTTCAAGAGGGCGATGGAAGAATTCCAGAACGACAAGTTCGCGGCCTCGAATCAGGCCACCCATGGAGCTCGAGTGCAATGGTGGACTCATAGGGCAGCCAGCTTGGATGTGGAACCCTTCCCTCTCACAGTCGCCACGATTGACATGGCAGGAGCGTTGTTGAAGGCGGGTCAATATAGGTCAGCGGCCCAATACTTTGCTGCCTTGAAACGAGAGCACATCCTGAACAGTCATTCATGGGGAGATGACCTCACCCTGGCAGTCCGAGATGCAATCAGGTCCTGTGTGAGAGGCATTGGAGCCGACAAGCAGTGCCCTGCCCTGGACCTGAGGAAGCTGGAGCACATCAAAGAAGTCGAGGCGGTGGAAGGAGGCCCTGCCAAGACGGTCGAAACGGTCATCCTCTTTGCCTTCTTCGCATGTCGTGAGATGGAAGCCGCCTTGAGGAAGGTGAAGCATGTGCAGATCGAGGACACAAACCGGGGATGCGGGGTCGTGTCGGTGTACCTCCCCTCTTCGAAGACAGCCATTGCGAGCTTATCGCGGCCCGCTATTTCTCGATCAGCCAGCCAGCCGGCCGGCCGGCCGGCCAAGAACCACGGTCCAGCTGGCCGGCCGGCCGGCCGGCCAAGATCCACGGTCCAGCCGCGGCCGGCCAAGATCCACGCCAAGATCCACAGCCCAGCCGGCCGGCCGGCCGGCTGATCAACGACCGTCGGCTACTACTACTACTACTGCTACTACTACCACTACCACTACCACTACCACTACTACTACTACTACTACTACTACTACGACTACGACTACGACTACTACTACTACTACTACCACTACTAGTCTAGTAGTACTACTACTACTACTACTGCTACTACTACTACTACTGCTACTACTACTACTACTACTACGACTACGACTACGACTACGACGACGACGACTACTACTACTACTTGGCCGGCCGGCCGGCCGCTATGGCCAGCCGGCCGGCCGGCCGCTATTTGGCCAGCCGGCCGGCCGGCTGGTCGCGAAATAGCAGGCCGGGTTGCCCGCGCTGTCGAAGACAGACTCAAAGGGAGAGGGGGTCCTGAGGAAACTGGGTTGCTTGTGTGAACATCACCCGAACCTGTGTCCAGTGGCTGCGGCAAAGAGGCTGCTGCAGGCAGCCACGGAAAACGGAAACGTGGAAGACGACCCTCTGATAGTGACGGACAAGCCCAAGAAGACCCCCACGAAGCAAGGCATGGTGAAGGCTTTCAGACGAGTGGCTGTGGCCTTAGGACTCACAGAAGAAGAAGCGCAGGAAATCACTGGGCACATCCTACGACCAATGGGCGCTCAGCTCATGGCCAGAAAGGGAATTGAGTTCTATAAGATTCAGCTCTTCTGCAGGTGGGGCAGTGATGTGATCCTGAAATACCTGCGGGAAGTCCCGCTCGAGAACTCAGATCAATGGCTGGACCTCCTTGTCCTTTGGAGAGATTTTGACCCACTCTGCAAAGGCCCTGGAGATGCCGAATGGGCATCCGAAGTCGACGAAGATGGTAAAGGCAATCCAGAACGCGTTGGAGACGCAGAGCACACAAGTTCTCCAAGAAGCCAACCAGACCAAGCAAGAGATCGACAAGATCTTGGAAGAGCTGAGGGCGAAGTCGTTGGCCATGAATGAGAAGTGGACGGAAGAACTGTCTAGAAAGTTCTTGCCCAAATTTCTGTTGAACACACACAGCCAGACGTTTCACGCTGTGAAAGATGCATTCACCACCGGTTGCGGATTCGAGTGCAGGAACTCCCGCGATTTCAAGTTTTCTCATGAACCACCAAACCCTGATTCCGAGAGCTTTCACATGTGCGAGAAGGCAGGGTGCATCAAGCTCTTTGAAGTGGTGGCCAAGGCACTGTGAAGCCGAGGAGAGAAAAGGAATGAGTATTCGCTTTGGTTGTAAAGGGGGGTGAGGGGAGACAGTGAGCTCCACACCCAAATCCGAATGACTCGGCGGCTCACCAACCTCGACGCCGAGATGGGACTGCTGCCGAGAAGGCAGGTCATTTCAGCAACCATACGAAAACAGGGATGCGGTGGGCATGGGGTTTTCTTTTCTTTGAGTGTGAGACCACGGATGTTGTTCTGATACGTTCTCAGTTTTTTGCAGTGCAGTTCTCGATCTTGTTCCCCGGCTCCTGCTCTCAAGCACTTGCTAAGGAGTTTAAAGGATTTATGACTCTGAGATCCCTGAGGCTAAGGTGGCTCCTGGCTTCATGGGGAACATGGGGCTTTCATTCGTTGCGCCGCACTCAGCTCTTTTGTTTTCATTGCAATGTGGTTTCATGCGGTGTGTGTGTGTGTGTGTGCGTGTGCGTGTGTGTTTCATGTCCCCGCCGAAAGATCAAAACTTTTAGGGTTCCCTATAAATTGCAAAATGTTGACCGTCCTGCGTTTGTGGGTGGGGGGGGCAAGGGGGTGTGAAATTAGCGGCGTGGGATTTGTCTGTGGCCGTGACATTCTCATTTGTGATGGAAACAGGAAAAGCAGTGCTCACCAACAACTTCTCCCCCTGCCCTTCGGCGCGACAAAAGTTCGTAAGGGGAAAATCATTGTTGTCCGTAAACCAGACAGAGCGTTTCATTGGCACACTTTGAAAAACGAAGACCAACAACGAGCATCGGAAAACAACGGCAGCCGTCTAGCGCGTCCGACGATAAAATATAGATTTATGGCGGTGTTTTTTGTCCGTGTCGATTCCATATGGGGGATCCTGTCATTTGGTGGAGCTGGCCACAGTTTCGTATGCAAAATGATCCCCGGGTGTACGGCCACGGATGGCAAGCTTGGGCCCACCCGAGAAGAGAACCGATGGGAGCTGGCAAGTGGCGATCTTTTGGGCGACTTGCAAAAAGTGGTCGGTGGCTGGTCAAGGCTGGAAGGTCTGGGAGCAGGCCTTTTGCTGGTTCCACGGAAGCTGGAAGGGAGCAGGTCTCCAGTAGGCGGATGTGGCCAACTTCGGGTGGCTAGGGCTGGTATGGCTGGGGTGGTCGTTCTATGGGGCTGCGGGGCTAATCCACTGCACCTTTATGTTCCTTTGATCCGCTGGCCTCTTGGTCTCTTAGCCCGCTGCTCCCCTGGTGCGTTCGTCTCCTAGCCCATTGGTCTCCTCATGCTTTGGTCCCCTGGTCCTTTCATCCTCTGGTCTCGTTTTTGGTCCGCTGGCCTCATGGTGCGTTGGTCTCACTTACTGAGTGCCCTTCCTTGATAAGGCGGCGTGTAATTTTGATGGTGGAGCGCCACGAAACCTGCACTTCTTTTGGCACTGAGTAGGGCCTACAACGACAGAGTTTGTAAAAGTCACTCACCAAAATATGCCGTTTTGGTTGAAGTTGTGTTTCAAGCGGTTGGACGCATCCTTCGAGTGTCCTGTGGTGAATGGGCCCCCCGTTGATGGTCTTAGGGCAATAGGATGTTTAAACATTTTCGGAGATGATGTAATTTGTGTGGTCTCTTCAGCGTCTGGTGGCCTTTGTAGTTTGCAACCCCGCGTCGGCGCCACGAAATCAGCACTACTTTGGCCAATGCACTGTGCCTGTCACGACCGACTTTTTGTAAATCCCATCGCGTATCCACGCCAACCAAGTATTGCACACCCTCGCCCAAACCTTGATTATTTGTTGCAATCATCCTTTCTTGATCCTTTGGTCGCCCGCCCTGTTGCTGTTGTCCTTTCCCTCGTCTCCTTCCTTCTCGGTTCGTTATTCACTCGGAATGTTTAATCACGAAAGGTAGCTTGAGCTACCTGAGTTCTCCTTGCTTTAGCAAAAATGTATTACAATCAGGAGTTGGGATTGTGCATCGAGTTTGGTCCTGTAAGAGTTGATTCTGTTCGTCGGGGGGGTGGGCCCCCCCCCTTGGATCAAATCCCCCCTGCGCCGGTTCACGCCGTCATGGACTTTTACCAGGGTTGCTTGTAATTGCCTGCTACCTTTCGTTCACCCCCTCCTCTCTCAAGTGTTGATCCATTTGTTCTTTTTAGCTGCCGTTTAAAATGTTTATTCATGCTGTACCTTATTTTGGGGGGATCCCTCACCCACAGGCGACACCTGGCTCTAGCAAAGGGAACTGCAGCAAGCAAGCGCTTGATCTGCAGCTAACTTGGCCACATGAAATCCATTAAATTGTTAGTCCGAGTTCCGCCATTGTGGGTGGTGTTTCATCAAACACCCTTGCTTCAACACATGGTGTTTGTGAAAAGTTGCGCAGGGCTGTCCACACATGTGCGTTCCGAAATTGATGCCACAAGTGAATTGCCTTCCAAGTTCGGACTTCTTGACAATGAACTTTCCAACTATGAATACTCAAAGTGCACATCGTCTACCACTGGTTTCATACAAAGGCGAGGCAACGCCATGATCGTCCAAAGCAGGCATCCAACCTTTTCACCTCTTCGTTGGTGGGGGTGATTTTTGTGTGATTACTATGCCTATGATGCGACTGAGACAGTGACAGTAACTGATACCATGAAAAACTATGAAAAACACCAGAGGTCCGGCAGTCCTTTTGGGCGGTTTAATCAAAAGTTGAAGTCGTGGCGGTGTCGCGTTTGGTTGGGGGAAAAAAACGGCAGCAGCGTCACCCTCTCGTGAACCCTTGTTCCGATACCTCTTTGCAACTTGCGTGGCTTAAGTAAAGTACAAAGAACCTGGTCCAAAGAGATGTCAAGGGACCATGAGGAGATGAACATCATTGCTAAACCACTGCGTTTCCACGCCAGGAGCTTGTTGTGAAGACATGATAATTGTGCTAGGAAAGGAACTTCAGAACACATCAAAAAACATTGCCAAGTCATTGCGTTTCCATGCGGGGAGCTCGTATTTGCAAGGACTATCCATGGGGGAACGCAAATTTCTCCTACTATGCCGTGACTTCTGCGGCTGAGTGTATTGTTTCAGTGACCGGTTTGCATCAAACTACGTCAGTCATATGTCCATGTTCATCATCCATTCTTGGTTGATCGAATAGCCTCAGGCATCCTCGTATAGGCCATCAATGATAAATTTGTCCTAACTGTGATGTGGTATTTGTCACTTGCCGGTCTGCTTGGTCAACTGCACGTGGCGCTTCATCACCTATTTTTCAGTGTGCTTTTGTTGGTGAATCACGCAGTGTGCCCGCAGGGGTTGGATCAAGTCAGGCCACACCTTATAGCATAATTGCCAATGATGCATTTTGCTAAATTCTGCAGGGCCTTGGCGAGGGGCACTCGCCAAGTTAGAAATTTTGCTGATCATCATGGCGCTCCTATGCCTGATCAATTGCGGGCCCACGCTTTACAAAATGCAGTGCCCATGGTTGGTTTTGGCATTGTAGATTGCGTGGTGATGACCCAGGTAGGGTCAACAATGGATGCTGTCCTAGGGGCAACTCTTGGCATTTCTTCCATCACTGCAGCAGCCATTGGGTTGTTTTGCAGTGACTCATGTGGTGTCCTTTTCGGCGGCACCATAGAATCTTTTGCCGGGAAACTAGGCCTGCCTGCCGCTCATTTGAAGGTTGAACAACTAGATTTGCCAGTGACCAAAAAATGGGGAACAATGGGAAGGCTGTTTGGTGTGCAGCTTGGCGTTTTGCTTGGTAGCACAACATTGCTGCTGAAAACAGATGACGCAAAATCGCAAGGCAAAACCGACGACGCAATGCATGGAGCTGAACCAACTTCGGGAGCGTCCTTCGAGACATTGATCAGCACAGATACCCACAGGACTTCCGATGTCGTGGTTTTCGCCAATCCAGGTTGTCCCTCTGGCCGCGCAGTGGTCGACACACTATTGAACCACCAGGCCAGCTTTGTGGTGGCACCGCTGGAGGGTCACCTTGCCGAAGTAAAGAAGGCCACTGGAGCAGCAGCATCGCCCTCTATTTGGGTTCATGGCAGGTATGTAGGCAACACCTTGCATGGCAGTGCCGTTTCAGATTTGTTTGCGAGCAAAGAGTGCTGAGCAGCTAAAAAAGGGACGAAAACTGAAAGGCTGAAGTTCAGACGGATGACATTCTCCATGTTCATGACTCTTGCTGTAGTTGTGATTCGGGTCAGTTTTTTTAGCTTTTGGCATCCTCATCATAAATGTGTTTCTGTTGGTATCCGCTGAAACGAATCTTTATTCATTTGTTATTGATTTGAGTTGTTGAATCGTTGAATTACTTTTGTTCTTGCATGATCGCAGTTGGCTCTCAAGCCGCCAGCCAAGCATCGCCATTCCAAGCTGCACAAAAAGGACCCCGCAGCCAAGATGACCTCAGCACGATGGGGCAAAAAGTGGGCGGACCTCGATGATGAGGAAGAGACGGCTATGCAGAATACAGATGGGCGGTTCGAAACAGCAGCCGACAAGGATGGAATCAGAACCATCATGGAGTACGTCGACAAGGCTGGGGTGACCTACAGGGTGACCAAGAAGGTCAAGGAAACCGTCACGACAAAATGGACCAATCGATCGATGCAGGCTCGGAAAAACCTGCAAAAATTTGGCAAAGCTGCAACAAATCCTGAAGCCGACGAGAAAACCTTGTGCATGAAGAGCGTTGAAGAAATTCAGATTGAATCTGCAAAAAAAGATCCATGTGGATCTCTCGCAGAAAGACGACGCCGAAGAGAAGTTTTTTGAGGAGAGCCTGACCATCACGGAGAGCCTCTTGAAGGAGAAGAAGGTCTGGACAGACCTAAACAAGGAATCAAAGGAGGTTGGCATTGGAGAGGATGACAAGAAAGAAACAGCAGAGGCAACCACGGCGCCAGCAACAGGAGCGCCTGGTAAATACGTCCCACCAAGTTTGCGAAATGCAGGTGATGGGAAGGGCAAAGGGAAAGGTAAAGTAGGTGAGTACCAGGGCCAGCAGGACGCAACTTTGCGGGTCTTCAACTTGTCGGATGATGTGAAGGAAGGTGATTTGCAGGACCTCTTTGGACAGTGTGGCCGGCTTCAGCGTGTCTTTTTGGCCAAAGACATGAACACCTTTCAATCCAAGGGTTTTGCCTTCATCACATACTACAATAGAGAAGATGCCCAGAGGGCTATCGATCGCCTCAATGGGCATGGCTATGACAATCTCATCATGAAGGTGGAGTGGGCCAAACCCCGAAACTGAGAACTGAGTGCATCCTGAGTGCGTTGGAGCCATCTGCGGAGTGTAAGTCGAGCCAGCATGCAAGTTGAAACTATGAAGAGTTGCACCCCTTCGTAACGACCAACCACCCTATCAAACCAATTGCAGTTTGCACCAGATAGGGCACACCGATCACGACGCCTTAGAACCGCTGGCCCGCAATTCCTGTAAGATTTCCGCATGCTTGCAAAAGCAGTGCACAAGACGCTGGCCCAATCAGGTCTCAGGATTTTGCCATGTGGACCACGGACTTCCAAAGATGCGCCTTTCTTGTCCGACACGACTCCCGATTTAGAAGCTGTCGTGGTGTGTGTGTGTGTGAGTGTGTTGGGTTTTGCCAATTGTCAGGTTGCATGGTATTTCTTCAATTGTTTTCACAGTTCGTCTCAGTGTGTTGCATTTCTACAAGAAGTGGTTTTTGTATGTTTTTGTATTGGGTTGTTTTTCAGTGAGGCTGTCAGTCTTTGGCGTGCATGCAACTGTGACATCGACTGTGCATTTTGTTTGACACGTGTGCCGTAGCCACTAGCTGAAACAAAAAGGGTTTGGCATGCCAGCGCCTGGGAAAGGAGGCAAGGGCAAAGCGGGAAAGGGCAAAGCCAAAGCTTGGGGCAAAGGATCGGATGGCAGCACGGCTGCCAACGCAACCTATCATTGCCCAAGGGGTCGCCCAGAAGCCTCTTCGTGCAGGTTCTTCGGTAGCGCCAAAGGTTGCATGAATGACAAGTGCCCTTTTGAACACAACGATCCGAATGGCATTCAGTTCTGCTCCTTCCAACAGCGCGGCCAGTGTGAAAAGGGGGCAGCTTGCACTTTCAGACACCAAGTTTGGTCCAGCGCCGAGGAAGCAAAAACATTCTACGCTGCAAGAGAAGCAGGGGAGGTGGAGAAGAGCTCAATGAGATACAAGCAAGTGCGCCGTGAAATTACAAGAGACGGAGCACAGAAACCAGAGACACAGCTTGGTTCAGAGCATGTAGAGCTAGAGGGTGAGATCGAGAAAGACTTCCAAGAAGAGACCTATGGCTCAAATGCGATGCGGATGATGGAAAAGATGGGCTACAAAGCAGGAATGGGCTTGGGAAAAGAAAACCAAGGCCGCACATCTTTGCTGGGTTCCTGTGTTGCATTGGAACATGCGAACATGGACACATCGAACTTGGGCTTGTCGCACTATGCTGGCGCGGGCCGGGCCACTGCTGCAGAGAGGGCAGCCAGGCTCGCTGACGCTCGAGCGAAAAAGTGCCAAAGACTGGACGAGACAAGCTTCGTTCACCACAACCTTCTCAGCAGTGATGAAAGCAGTGAAGGAGAAGCAGAGATGATCAAATCTAGAAGTGTGAAGCTCTCGTGAGGTGAAAAAGTGTGCGTTTGGTGATGTGTGACTGTTGCAACTTTGCAACCGCACCAGCCACGTTTGCAAACCAGATGAGCTTTAGTAACTTTGATGTTTACCTTGCTCCCACAGCTGGCCCAAAACACACGTGCAGACCAAGAGCGCCCAAGAAGTCGCCCAAGAATGCAGAGAAGTCAGTTTCAATATGAAGCACAATCCCCTCTCACATAATTATATAGTCATTTAGTCGGCCGATGCAGGTGGTTGCTGTTGAAGGCTTTCGATTTGTCAGGCTAGGATGCATCCAACTCCAGCAATGTCGCATAATTTTGCTGCAAGGTGACCTACCACAGCTAGATGATTCACGTCACGTTCTTTGTTTCGGCGAAGCTGATGAAGCCAAAGTGCATGTGAGTTTTATCAAGGTATAAAGATGCGAGGCGCCCATTGACTTTGCATTGTTGTGCTGACCAGACGCCAGAATCTGACACTCTTGACACTTTCAGCTACTCCTTTTCAAAATCAGCCAACGTCCAAAGTTGATCCAACAGAGAGTGTAGCCGTGTAGCGAGTATATAATGGTTATATATATATATACACATATAGATTGAAAAAGGACACCAAGTATATATATACATATGATATATATATATACTACATCGAGCGAGAGAGTACCTCAGATTGTTGAGACCAACAGATTTGGGTTCAAGCCGATGAATGGCGGGGCGGGGCGGATGGAGCATGGCACCTAATTTTAGTTGGTTCGAATCATGCGTTCTTGGTGTCGCACTGATGGAGCTGTCGCTTTTCCACCACCTGGATCACTTGGAGTCATCGAGATATGAACCCGAGGTTGAGTAGATTTGAAGCAGCACATGGCAGATGAGCCAGCAGAACTGGCTTTGTAGACGTCTCAGGTGTTTTTTGAAGTTTTTGGCTTGCCTCCGCCATGCTCAGAGGACAGAAGTAGAAGAGAAAAGCAAGGAAGAGGAGGACGAGGGCAGTGAGGTCAGGGACGAGAAAGATGAGGCCCGGACAGGATGAAGGCAAGTGAAGCAGTGAAGTGCAGCAAAATGCTAAGGGCGAGGTGAGGCATCACCGCACTGGCCGCTCCTAGTGCTGCCATCCGCTCAGGCAAAGCCGAAATTCCAGTCCCCGGCAGATCCTCGGCACTTAGAAGCCTTGTCCAACCGCTACCCCGCATGTGACTTGATGGAATGGAGAGAGGGAGATAGAGAGAGAGAGAGAGAAAAAAAAATGCACAAATTAACGTAAAGCATGTGTATGACTAACAAAGAATGCATGACAGCATCACAAAGGGCACAAAGTAAAACTGTGCGCAGTATGACGCCTCAGCGGGGCCCCTGCGCCTGCAGGTTGCAGAATTGAAGCTGCAGAGCACAGGGCGATTTCTTTTGCACAATTGCAAGATGTAGTGCTCGGTCCTGAGTGTCCGTGCTGAGAACTTGCGACTATGCACCTAGTTTTGCCTCTCTCGTTCGTCTGAGGAACTATTCTCTGACAAGCAGCACTTGTTGGGACCTTGACACGCCACATGGGCCATGGGCGTTGACCCATTACGATATCATGAAATGGCTTGTGACGCCTTCCACGCAGGCTCACCAATGCTCATTTACCGAACTCGTCGCAGCTGGTGCCCAGTCAGCCGAAGTTTATGTGAGCCACTGCTTTGGGCAACCAGCACGAGATATGCTGGAATGCCTCCAGCAGCAATCAAGAACTCGTTTGCTTGGCGATGCATTCTTTTGGATTTGGGCCTATGCACATCAACACGGTCAGAGCTTTGTGCCAGAGAGTTTGCATGACTCAGATGCCTTCCAGGTGGCCTAATCAAACATGCGAATGTGAGAACGGACGTTTTCTTCGTCAAGCTGGCTACTGTGTACTGGTGTCTTTTAGCATTGGAAGTCTTCGGGTAAGGCTATATTGTGCTGATCTTGGGCTTACAAGAGCGCATATGCGGAATGTGGAGCTTTAGGATGTTGTAGGACATGAAGTTCAGACAGTTTGGTGGGGTCAAACACGGATTTGCAGCCAAGCAGGGTCTCCTGATTCAAAGTGATGGGCTCAACTTGACCCGAGTGATCACACTGATTGATTTCGGAATGTGGGAGAATTTGATCACATTCGTACGCAGTGTTGGGACGAAGAAGTGGAAGTGCAGTTTTCTTGCTGAAAGGATGAAACTCGGTTTGTTTTGTGGGTGGTGATTTGACAAAGGGGTTGCTGCACAATGCAGACCAATGCAGTCGTTTGAAAGGTCTGCGGAATTCTACAGTATTCGCGCTTTTTGTTCCTCCTTTGTACTCCTGTGCTTCTTCTGACGTCTCCGTGCTTGTTGATGCTGAGAACACAAGCTTGGCAGTCTTGACAGCCAATTCACATACAATCATGCAATAGTTGGCCCACGGCTGATAGACGGCCGTGGTGTTTCTTGCATTTTTCTTGATTTTTCGTTTTCTACGCTGTCGTTTTTGTATGTTTGCTTGAGGGGGATGTGGACGCTATGTGTGGGAATGGGGTGGGGGGTGGGGTGGGGTGGGGCATGTTAACGTTCGGTTGCACTTGCTGCATGAAGTTGATGCTACGTGTGGGAAAGGGGTGGGGTGCGGTGGGGTGGGGCATGTTAACGTTCGGTTGCACTTGCTGCATGAAGTTGATGCCACGTGTGGGAATGGGGTGGGGTGGGGTGGGGCATGTTACGTTCGGTTGCACTTGCTGCATGAAGTTGATGCTACGTGTGGGAATGGGGTGGGGTGGGGTGGGGCATGTTAACGTTCGGTTGCACTTCCTGCATGAAGTTGATGCTACGTGTTCATGCAACCTTTTTTTTAAAGTGTGTGTGTGTCACCCCCTGTACCAAAGGGTTCAATGCCACTGTTTCCACCACCACTACTCCATAAGGCAGGGGGGCCAGGCCTGTCACATCCAACCTGGCCCAACGAAGCTGGGATGTGACAGGGGAAGCACCAGAGGACGCTTTGGTGTGTACCTGCCACACAACTTTTGCACAAGCTGTCCACCCTACTTTTCCACGGTTTGATTCATGGTTCTTTCACGTTTCTTACCCCTTAAACAGGTTTTCCCACAGCCGCCTTTCAGCTGCCGTCCGCCGCTCGTCCGCTGCTGTCGCGAGTCTGCAGATGCGCACAAACCTTTTGTTGAAAACACCTTCAATTTGATCGGACTCTTCACCTTGCCGTTGAGCCACTCCTTTTCTCGGGGAAATTGAGTTTAACTGAAAACCAATGTCAGAGTGTGTTTCGCTCAGCCGTCCCACTCGGGTGCTGAGTGTGATCCCCGTCACTGGGGCGCTGAATTCATGCCGGAAATCGTGTAACTGAGCTTTTCCACCTTCACCGGAATTCACCACTGGATCAACCTCAACTGAATTTACTGCCTCCACGGCCGCCGGGCCAAAAAACGGGATTTGACAAGCCGCCGGGCTTAAAAACGGCATTCGTCCCCCTTCAGGCAGGTCTCCCAACACCCCCCCCACCGCGTTCTTATCCCGACCTAATTATCTTTGTTGTCCCTGTTCTAGTCTTTCCTACCCGGGCGGTCTAAGACTAAAGTCCCGCTCCCTAACTATTGCATTTAATTCATTTCTGCTAAGTAATCAGTAACTCTAGAGTGCTAGGTATTCAGACACACACATGTACACACACATGAACATACACCCCCTCCCTGCCCCCCGCTTTCCTTCTTGCGCTTTTCGTCGTTTGTTGGGCTTTCTCTCAGGCTTTTTAGGTTGCTCTTGAGGCTCGTTTCCCTACCCCAGTCAAGGGCTAAGTATTCACTTTTTCTACACCTACCTTTCCTTCTTGCCCTCTTAACGCTGCTCTTTCTGTCTTTCCTTTCTTTTGTTTCTAAGGCTTTTTAGGTGACTATTGAGGTGTTTCACACGAGCGCCGCGAAGCGGCACCGTGTGTGTGTCACCCCCTGTACCAAAGGGTTCAATGCCACTGTTTCCACCACCACTACTCCATAAGGCAGGGGGGCCAGGCCTGTCACATCCAACCTGGCCCAACGAAGCTGGGATGTGACAGGGGAAGCACCAGAGGACGCTTTGGTGTGTACCTGCCACACAACTTTTGCACAAGCTGTCCACCCATCCCCCGTACATGAGGCTCTATGAAATGACAATCACTTTCCTCTATGAAATGGGTTTTGGACACCCATTTTATATAGAATATGTGGTTTCAGATTTCCAGAATATATTTGAACATCACAGGAGATCATTTTATAGAGGGCTGCTTGAGCAAGTATGTACTTCAGATGGGATTGTGTGCAAGGATGCAGGAAAGGCATTCTATAGAGCGAGCAAGGGGATCATATTGTTGTATGTTGTTAAGATCAAGATGTCAAGGGGATCATTCTATAGAACTTCATCTTATATATTTTTTGTTTGTGATATGTTTTATATTTGTTTTCACATGCTGGTAATCATTTTATATAAATACAAGGCTTGTCATGTTATAGACAACTTATCCCAGGCAACTCATTCTATAGACAGAATTTGTCTATGAAATGTAATGTAAGACACCCAAGGGAAAATGTACGGGGGATGTCCACCCTACTTTTCCACGGTTTGATTCATGGTTCTTTCACGTTTCTTACCCCTTAAACAGGTTTTCCCACAGCCGCCTTTCAGCTGCCGTCCGCCGCTCGTCCGCTGCTGTCGCGAGTCTGCAGATGCGCACAAACCTTTTGTTGAAAACACCTTCAATTTGATCGGACTCTTCACCTTGCCGTTGAGCCACTCCTTTTTGTCGGGAAATTGAGTTTAACTGAAAACCAATGTCAGAGTGTGTGTCACACCCCGTATGGCGTAGGTCTTGGGAGCATTCATTGAATTGTGCACGCTTGGAGGAGCTCTTGTGAAGATTGAAAAAGTCGCAACTTTTTCCGACGGCCCAATTAGTTACGTAGTTTCGAAAATGCTTCGAAATCAGCATTTCGCCTCAGCGAAACTCTCATTTCGGGAAAAAGCTGCTTGGAATTGACCATGATTCCACTGATGAAACGTTGGGCACATCATTCCTAATGGAAATGCGCGCATTTCGACATGATTAACCCACGGCCATCATTGATTTACACCATGGCCGTCTATCCGCCGTGGACCTAGTTGGGCATAGTTTCTAGTTAGTTGTAGAGTGGTTTTGGGTTGGACACGGTTCATGTTGCCCCGCAACCTGCACTAGCTCCAAGTAAGACAACGCTGATTGGCTCCTCTAGCCAAAGCTTGCACAGCACGCCCGAGACAATAATGCGAACAGCTATGGCAGAAGACGTCAGTATATATGAGTTTTGAGTTGTTCTGCAATCTCGCTTGCAGGCAATGAAGGCCTCTCAATGGGTTCTTCTGCCATTGGGCATGAGTTCCCTCTTCAGCAGAACTTGGTGCCTGGCCTGGAGTTGCTTGTGGTTGCTTCTTGTCACATCCTTGAAACCAATCTCTCCGGGAGGTTGTTTGCAGAGTTTGTTTTGTTGGTTTGCAGGTGCTTGATAGAAGTTACGCTGGCTGTTGTGGAGCTGCAGAAACCATTGGACATGGATTCTTGGCAAAGTTGAGACTCTAGCAGCTTGAGATTGTTGCTCAGTCTCGGTGACTTCGCCCCGATCCATAGCTGAATCGTCTATTGTGCTGTCAGGTAGCCTTTGCATTGGAGGGCCCCGTTGTTTTGACGCAGAGCCTCACAGAAGTTGAATGCAGAATGGAAAGCAAACTGCAAGGAACAGGCTTTCGTGAGAAGAACAGAAGGGAAGAGACGTTTCCAGCAGCTACCTGGCAGCATTTCACCGGCATTGCTGAATTTGGCACTAAATCTGCACAACTGGCGTGCACACATCAAACACATGCCGAAAACCATCGAAAACCTTTTCGCAGGAAGTTATAGACACTAGTTACCCGGGACCTTCATGTACATGCGAATTGATTTGACAAAGGTTGCATGCATGTGCATGCATGTGCGTCCTCTCAGTCCTCAGGACGTTTTGACCGCTGCGCTTGACATTGCAATTGAGAGATCAGACGCCGTGAGCAAGATGGACCGGAACCGTTTGCTGCACAAGCTCCTAGAAGAACAAGGTGTGGACCTTGCGGCTGTGGCCTTGAATCGGTATTTTGCATCTTGTCAAAACCCAATGCACATACGTAGATGGATGTGGACTGAACGTGCATGTACAGGGCAGTTATGTTTCTTTTCGACATGTCTTAGGAAAGGGTGAATGTGAAGCTTCGTGGCCTTTTCGCCTCCATGATGTGGCTGCCCATGGTTGAATCCGAGAAGCTTCCGCGAAATGCACTGGCCGAATGCGTGAAAGCTAACGTATCAAACGACTCCTTGATCGTTAACTTATGCGCGTCCAAGGTGGACGATGCTCATTTGTCACTGCTAGCAGGATCCATGCACAATCATCTCTCTCGAGTGGACCTGAACTTTTGCATGTGCTCCAAACTCACTGGAAAGGGAGTCGAGGACTTGTGCAGGCATATGCCTCAAAAGCTGAAGACTCTGAAGCTAAACTTCAAGCAGCTTGGACAAAAATTAGAAACGAGCCAGAAGTCAATTCCTTTTGACACTTGCGGCCACTCTGATGGCTGTTGCGCCATAGGATCAGATATATATTTTGGGTTCACACTAGTAGGACGTGTTTACGGGCATCCGCTTTCCGCTTAACAAGCTCCGATTTACTTGGAGCCTCTCACTCATTCAACCCCAACCTGGTAGGCCTACAGGTCATGGCCTCAACATGGAGCAACATAATACCTGACAACTTGTCACCCTGAAGTGTACGATGCCGCAATGCCTGACATGTGTTCTATGGACTTTGCTGCCTTTCAAAGCACCCGTGCTTTGATTGACCTTGTTGGTGCCCCCCACGGCTCGTATCCCATTTTGACCGTACTTTCCTTGGCATGGATTCTTACACTCAGGACCTGAATGTTGGTCCTTTCTTCGCTCTGTGGGATTTCTTTTCAGCCTGCTGCTACTGCAGGCATTGTGAAGAGTTATGGCTTTTAAGGCCATCTAGCTTTTCACAACTGCCGTGCTGACGGTCTACTGAAATAGGATCATGTGGGTTTGAAGAGGCTCTGGGCATTGCGCAAAAGCCGCAGCAATGGTGCGGCTGTCGTTCTACAAGCAACAGGTATATTGTACATGAATCTAATCAGAAAGCTTCCTTTTTTCTTTGCTTTACGGCCAGGGCCACTTGCCCATGGTTGGTAGTATTTGTTCGGTACCGAAATGGCCACGGCATGGCAATTAGAACAAGGATGAGGACTTTGGTAGCCTTGACATGGATCCCAAAGTCTATGGCTGCCATGTATGTTGCTCTTGGAGCTGGGACTGTGCAGCTTGTTCTGAGGCTTTGCTCTGGCGTGGGTCAAGGTGGCATCGACGCCTTGGCTTCCTTCCCTGTAAGCCTCACCTCCTTACACTTGAACTTTAGCTGCAACTCCGAGATTAGGAGCTTGGCAAGCATTTGCCAAAGCATCAGAGGATTGGCGCAAAGTTCCTTGAAGCGCCTGGGAGATGTTTGTGTCAACTCTTGTTTGTGTGGCTCTTGGACGGGAGGCCTTCTTGTAGCATCAAAACCGAAATCTCCCGGACACATACACACACAAGCACACCACCAACAACGGAAAGCACCCTGCATGGCAAACATTGTTCTTTGATTCTTTGGTTTCTTATGTGTGGACTTGAAAGTTGATTGGCGACTGTAATAGGAGCCAGGAGGGTTGCTGGCAGCTTCACATGATTTTCCTGCCTGATTGACATCAGGCTGTTGGACTTGGATGTATCTGCAGTGGAGAAGATCAATGACAAGAGCTTGATTTTGTTGGCGGAAACGTTGGAGCTCAGCAGATTGAGAAACATATTCTTGTCATTCCGTTCATGCAGAGCCCTGAGTGATGTGGGGGTAGAAGCAGTTGCTGGCGCACTCCCCCCCAGTGTCACACTCCTCAAGCTGGATTTTGCAGACTGTGATATTTCAGATGTGAGCTTGGATGCTTTGTCCAGTCAACTTTCACATTTCCAAGAGATTGGCGTGATCCAAGTGAATTTGCAAGGCTGCCAGGTCACAGAAACATCTGTCGCTCGTTTTGTTTCAAAACTTCCCAGGAGTCTTCGCGGTGCAAAACTCAACTTGAGTGGCACACCTTTGCCACAGGAAATTCAGAAGATTTGTCGACGATTGCCAACGATGAGGTCTTGGGTTCCATCAAAGCCCAGCGCAAATGCCTTCAGCTCAACACAAACCTGCAACAATTCAGCTCAAGAGCAAAGGAGCGGCCTCGCATTGGAAAGCATTGATTTATTCCTACACCGGGGCCAGGTCCAAAGTGTTTCGCTTCCTGCTGTCAAAGCCATCAGGGGGCATAAACTTTCTTGGCTAGAGACCATGTACCCCTCGGCTACGGATGAGGAAATGAAGCGTCTCAGCCGTGCTTTTAGTGAGCCACACGTGCGACAGTTTAAGGCTTTGTTGCCCAAAGTGGCAAGCCTTACGCGTGGAGGATCGAGTGTTAACTCGGCAAGGCCGGAGTGTATGTACTCGAGACCTCGAACATCGTACAACGGCTTTTCAGAACCAATTTGGTACCCGTGAATGACATATCCTGAGAGTCTGGGCCTTGAAGAGGTCAGGCTTATGCAGGCTTTCAACTTGGAGAAAAGGGGCGCTAACTGAGCTTATTGGAAGTATGCCAAAACATATCAAGACTCAGCAGCCACACTTTTGGGGGGATGGAAGTCCAGGACTTGGGCTTTGTCCAGACTTTTTGGCTGAAAAGGCCACAAGCACAGATTCGTCTAAACTTTCTCAACAACAATATCGATCAAAATCGCCCCATGGGTAGCCCTTTTGCTTGTTCGGTGCGAGAGCTGCCTTTGACTCGGGGTCATTGGTTCTGCTTCTGCTCCAGGATGCCTTAGCACTTTGCTTGGACGGCTCACACACCAGGAGGATGCTTCATTGAGCCCGGTTCCAGCACAGGTGCCCAGAAACGGATCGTGCACTTTCAAGGGGGAGGTTAGTGCACCAGTTTCGAAGGGTGCCATGCATGCCCAGAGGCTTCATGGGGCAGCAGTACTACTGTATGTCGGCAGCTTGCTAGGAAACTCTTTTGCCTTTTGCTGCATGTCGAACAAGGCTGACATCAACACGGACATGCGCTAATTGGAATAAGGTTTGGGCGTTCTATTGCGACGGCAGCAGCCGAGCTGGCAATGTGGACAGCTGAGAGGAGCTATATACAGACTTCGTTGTCACAGGGGAAACTGCTGCTGGTCTCAGCTGAGTTGCACTTTGACTTCACCCGTGCTCGCTTCCCTGGGTCTTCGAGGAAATGAAGGAATATGGTCGATTCTCCGTCCCTGAGCAAAGGTTGCCTTGCTTCCAGGCATGGCGCTGCTTCTTGGCCTCAAACATGTTGCCTGTGCAGACGCCATTCTTTATCCTCCACTCACACTATGACTCTTGACAAATGATGCAGACGCTCCAGTTCCAAACGAACTGTGCCATCGAGGGTACCTGCACTGAAGCGGAACACACTTTGCAGCACACCCTGCGCGATGCCGGCACAGCTGCGTCGGCCACTGCGGGCTTGCGCTCAACGATTTGGACGCAGCCCGTCGTGAAGGGCACCAGCCTGCGCGATGCCTACTATGCCCGGTGGGGCCCAGGTCGCGATACTCGATGGCATATCTCCCGACACCATCGGGAAAACATCGGGGTCCGCAGTTGCGGAAGCCTACAAGATCGTTGCCACATGCAACTCGGACTCCAATGGCGAAGGATTCCCAGATGCTCGCACAGCACTACTTGAGGCAAATGACATTCATGGGCCGATCGACCCCATTCGGACCGTACTTGGACAAGAACGGCATGAACATGGCCGTGCTTGAGATGGCCGGGGGGGCTCCTGCTTCCTGAGATCTTCCTTGAACTTGTCGGCAAGTGACAAGTCCGCGACCGGTAGTCGTTACATCACACCTGGGCATCAAGCATTCTTCGAGTATGACAGTGCCAGGTGATGATCGTGACTTTGAGCTCTTTAACGACTTCACTTTCACAGACGTCCACCGTTCCATTCTACCACAGAGGAGGGCACAGAAGCCTCTACTGTACAAGTGAACTTTCGAGGTCCGAAACGTCCAGAACATTGAGTTTCACGTCTGTGTGGGCGGTTCTGACCGTACAGGGTTTATTGTCGTTTCATTTATGCTTGAAGCTGGTTATGGACCACTTGGCATGATGCTTGCTGGGCGCTATTGGGCACTCCATGTGTCTTAAAGGAGGCAGACGCCAGTCACCAGGCGACAGTTTGTTTTCGGTTGTTTCCCTAGACGGTTTGCCCTTCATTTCGGAGATGGATTTGGATTGACTTGTGCCACCCAAACTTTGATGGCAGTCATTCACAGTCCAAACCCGTGTTTTTTGGGGTGTGTGTTGATCACTTCACATGCTAAGCAGTTCTTTCTTTTCCTGTTCACATGCTGCGCAAAGTGCCAAATGCAAAAACGTTTGTTAGTTTGTCATGTTTCAGGAGTTCCAAACCCAAAGCAAACCAGCCGGTTCTATTCGCAATCCAATCTCTCACACTGTTTGATCTCGTTCGATCTCATATCTACATCTGTGGGACCATGGCTGTTTCATCCACTTCTGCACGGAAAGTGTTTGTGTGTATGTGTGATAATTTCTTCCCTTTCGTAGTGTGTGGAGGGTGAAGCACATGGGTGACGAATCAATCAAGTTTGATTATGTTGTCCATGGCAGGCTCCGATGCAAAGCGGCTCCTGCCATCTCTGCCGGAACCAAAAGACAGGGCATGTGTCGAGAAGAAAACACATTTAAAAAACTAGAAAAGGCCTTGCTCCCGCTGCGTATGCCCTTGGCCAAGCAGAGGGGTTGTGAACTGATCAAGTGCTGACCAACATACAACTATCTAGAGTGGCTTTGTTGGGCCTTGCGGGTTTTGTGCAGTGGAGGAATCACCCGTGGCCGATTTCAAGGACAAAGGACGGCGCCGCCGGGCGCCACTGATTATAATACACCTATACATATATTTGACTCTGTTTGTTTGTTGTTCTTCCTGCAGCCTTGTGGATCCAGGAGTCGGGAATAGGGAATTGAGTTGAATAGTGCAAACAGTGGCAGCAGCAAGTCCACAAGATCACTCTCAGAATAGATGTTGCTGCAACGCGGGTAGCTGGGGCATAGGGTGTTGTTGAATTTGCCATGAGGACAAGTGTGGTTTCATTTGGCTATGGCTCATCTGGAGCAAGTGGCATGACAGAAGAACGATTTTGTGTTTTTTGCCGGAATTGATACTGTACGGACTGTATGTATTAAGAATGACCGACAGGTCTGCCTTCTCGCGGAATTAAGAGTAGGATAAAATAGGCCTGGCGAGAATAAGGCGGAGTATAGAGAGTAGTTGAAACTCTAGTTTGAACGCCTCACATGCTGTTTTCTTGCAAACTCAAGGCCAAACCAGTCATCCTGATGCTGAGCCACACGTCCTGCTCGGGAGGAAGATTGACATTTTGCACGAGTTTGTTGAGAAAAGCTTTCGGCGGCAGGCCAAATTATTGCGGATGGAGGTTCGCCGAAATCTTCGTGCCGCCAGGGAACCAGATCAAAACGAAGTTCCCATAGACTTGGACTTCGAGTTGCAGACAGACTTCAACTTTGAAGAAGTTGAAGCTGACAAAAAAGCTGCTGAAACAGAATCAGTGTCAGTACCGTTTGCAAGTAAAGAGGATCAGTTCCAAACTCCGCCGTCTTCTCCGCCAGCTTCCCCACGGCATCAACCCAGTAACGGTCCTTCGCGCCCATCAATGCGATCACACCAGAGCCGACCTAGCACCGTCGGTCAACACAGATCAAGCCTTGGAAGCGCGTTCACCACCTTCACAGGAACCTCTGGACGCCGGTCGCTGTTGAGCAGTGTTGGTGCCTCATGGAGATCTGGAAGCCGTCTCAGATTGAGCGGTGCCAGTGAACTTACTTCATCTACGATCCAGACAGGTCATAAGACTCTCCACAGTGTTGGGACTGAAGGGACAGCTCGAAGTCATCGAAGTCTTTGGAGCCTCCACACCAACCGGTCTAATCGCTCAAACACATCTAACCAAACAAGCAACCGCTCAGCCGATCGCAGTTGGGAGACTGGCCAAAGCTCACCGAGCTCACCAGACTCTTTTTTAAAGGAGCATTACGACCAGCACTTGGCCACCGCCCAAATTCAGGCTATGTGGATGACTCGTCGCAGGTTCTTTTCAGACACAAGTAGCAACAAAGAAAGGGGATGGCAGTCCTTTGCGGAAGAAATGATCGACTCAGCCATGTTCTCGTACATCCTTACCCCTTTGATTCTCCTTCATGTTATCCTCATGGGGGTAGAAGTGGATGTATATATTGCCAGTGGCCCTCTTGGAATGCCATCATGGATTAGCATTGTGAATTTGATCTTGGTGAGCCTCTTCATGTGCGAGTTGTTGCTGAAGTTTGCAGCACTGGGTTGCCGCAAGTTCTGGTGTGGCACGGATTGGGCATGGAATACCTTTGATGCCTGTGTGATCTCCTTGTCCGTTGCAGACGTGGCCCTTGATCTCCTGTTCACCGCATCGGTTCAAGCTGGCCAAGTGAGGGTTTTCCGCATGGTTCGCATTTTCCGCTATCTGCGGAGCATTCGAGTGGTTCGGCTTTTCCGCTACATAAGCGCTCTGCAGGTATTGATTTTGTCTATCATCGGGACCATGAGCTCGTTGCTACACTTTGTTCAACCGTTTGTTCTTGTTTTTTTTTGTGTGCTTGTTTGTCCGAGTTGCTTGTCCCTGGGTATTTTCAAGGGGGCTCTAGCCCTTAGATTTATTGATAGGCAAATTTTTTATCGAGATATGTCATCATCATTTGTTGGTCAGACCACAGGGTTCTAGACGCCTGACTCTTCTTCAAAAGATTTGGGTGTACAATGTAAGAATGTCAGTTCGCCTTGATTTCAGACATGCCATTCTTGATATTTGGCAGGATTACGGAATAGTTTTGCTCGTGATCAACTTCATTTGTTTGCTACCCCTTGTCAACCACGATCTTCCATACTGTCCATACCTTCCGCCCTGAATCTTCATGGTGCATTCGCTGTTCTGGCAGTCCTGGCTGCTGCCGAGATAAGAACACAAGCAATGCCAAGAACGCTCTCTCTCTGGCAAGTGGCATGAAAATGCCGAAACCACTCTGCTTATTTTTCGGTGTCAACTACTGAACTCTTTTCCATAACAAGCCCAACAGACTGCAAATGACTGCACATAAATCTGATTGGGACTCAGAGCATCCCGTGCCTTTTTGTCAGTGTGAAGCATGAAGACATTCCATGTCCAGTATCTTCACAGTGCGAGAGAAAAACGTCACATGTCACTTGAATATTGAGCGATGCGATGATCCTCCTTGACCTTGTTTGATCGAATCTGGTTCACCGCACCATTTTCAATAACTTAGGTGAACTGTCTCTCGAGATCTATTTTTCCAGGCCCTGAACTGTTGTTCTATGGCTCAACTCGCTGTGATGTTCATCCCCTTTGACTTCCGTAGAACGCCGTAGAACTCTGCCCCGTGACAAACACAATGAATGCAAATGACTGCACATAATTCGGATTGGGATTGAGGCTGGGCTTGAGGGAAACCACAGATGGGAATATTTGGAATCCCCATCCTGCCACCCCCGGAGTCCTTCTTCTCCACTGTGGTGTCTGAAGTGCCCCAAAGGTCGAGGGTTTCAAGGGCAGTTGAAAAGATGGGCACTTCTTTAAAGATGTGAACGGAATTTAGATGAAACTGTTTCCTCTATTTACCTCTAGGTCCTCTAGAGCCCACACCTTCCCACCCTGATCAAACTTTGCAGCCGTGACAATTTGCGTGACGTCCTTGCCAGCAATTTTGCGTCCTGCATGCAAGTACCAACATGTCAGGCCATGTAGGTTGAACTGAGCTCCTTCTTCCTGCGTGGGCAAAAGCAATGTGTACTAGGTTTTTCTAAATCGTTGTCAAAGTCAAAGGATGGAATGCATTGGAACGCGCTTCTAAAGCCCATTTGTTTCAGATTTGAGGAGCAGTTATCAAAATCAACATGTTTGTTTATGACTTTTTGACGTTCAAGCAGGTGACTTTTGGAACATGTTGGAACCTCCAAAATCCATACAGAAGAACTCTGCATGAAAAGGAAGAATCTGAGGTCATTCAAATTTATCAGATTGTTCCCCAGATAGCGAAGCTATGGGGTTCTTACTTCAAGTAACCATGAGTTGCCCATGTGCGCTTTCAAGACAGGTTCCTGGTGCTGGGTGCCGGTGCTGGTGCTGGTGCTGCGAGCTGGCTGTCGAAGGTGGGTGGCGGGTGCCGGTGCTGGTGCTGTGAGCTGGCTGTGCACGTGGTGGAGACATGCTGGTGCTGGTGCTGGGTGTCGGTGCTGGCGCTGGGTGCTGGTGCCGTGGTGCTGGTGCTGGGTGCCGGGTGCAGGTGCTGGTGCTGGTGGTTGCTGGTGCTGGGTGCCGGGTGCCGGTGCTGGCGGTGCTGGTGCTGGGTGCCGGGTGCCGGTGCTGGTGCTGGTGCTGGTGCTGTGAGCTGGCTGCGCGCGTGGTGGAGACAGGTTGCTGGTGCCGGTGCTGGTGCTGGGTGCCAGTGCTGGCGCTGGTGCTGTGAGCTGGCTGTGCGCGTGGTGGAGAAAGGTTGGTGGTGCCGGTGCTGGTGCTGGTGCTGTGAGCTGGCTGTGCACGTGGTGGGGACAGGTTGCTGGTGCCGGTGCTGGTGCTGCGTGCCGGTGCTGGTGCTGTGAGCTGGCTGTGCACGTGGTGGAGACAGCCGGTGCTGGCCGGGTGCCTGTGCCGGTGATGGTGCTGTGAGCGGGCTGCGCGTGGTGGAGACAGGTTGCTGGTGCCAGTGCTGGCGCTGGGTGCCGGTGCTGGTGCTGTCAAGGGCTGTACTGTTTGCGCGCATACTTTTGTACGTACACTGTACACTGTTCTATGCGCAACGTCAGGCTCTCAACCGACCATTGTTTCAGCATGCTTCAGCCTGCTACACACAAAAGAGTCGTGCTGGATACTGCTGGGCCTTGGGCGAGTGAAGCCTACGGGCTTTGCCTTTTGTGCGCGCTCTTTTGTGCGCATAAACTTATACGGGCAAGATCATACGGCCTTATCGTTCTACAGATCGTTGCTTCAAGCGTGCTACAAAGGCAATAGTGGCGCTGGATACTGGATACTGCTTGGCCTTGGGCCAATGACACTTACGGGCTTTGCTGTTTGCGCGCATACTTGTGTGCGCATAAACTTATACGCGCAAGAGCACACTAGGGATAGCTATGGGGTTCTTACTGCAAACTTAATAAGAATGAGCTGGCTGCGCGCGCTTTCGAAGGGGTGTCAGTGCTGGTGCTGGTGTGGTGGTCCTGGGTGCTGGTGGCTGAGCGCGCGTTTAAGACGGGCGGCGGTGCTGGTCGGGTGCTGGTGCCGCCCCCGTGTCAGCTGGCAAAGCGCACGTGCGCGCGCTGTGGAGGCGCCGTAAGCTGGCTGTGCGTGCAGGCTGTGTACATTCTTGTTCCAGCCAGTCGCATGTCAACAGGTCGTGGGATGCTGCATAGCTATCTGGGTCTATGCTGGTTTAGTTTTACTCAAGCTCTTCTACGTTGCACTATTCTCTGAATAGACAACGAAGACTGAGGTTGATCCAATTTCCTATCCTTCCCACTCTTCTCACCCTCCTTTGGCTGCATGCCTCCACCTGCAGTCCTTTTTAGATGTTCTCATCTCAGCCCTTCTCATTTCAATTTATATATATATATATACCTTGTTACTGCTTGTTTCTCTTTTCAGTCTTCGCAACCTCAGACCAGTTGACTTCAGATGCCTCATGCTCCTACTAATATCACTTTTTTTGAGTTCAACGTTATTCTCATGGTTTTATCCAGATAAAACCATGGCCAGACCATTGTCATAAGCAATGGTATTTTTCCCCGAAAGCACCTGCGAAGGGTTCTCCGTCAAGAACGGCTGCCAACTTCAACTGTCCCACCACTATCATAATTATCATTAGCAGCAGCAGGCCTCATCCTCATCATCGCACAGGTGCGCAGATGCAGGTGGTGCGCCTGCTATAACAGATCTACATAGATACAGGTGTTTGGATACAGGTGTGTCGATACAAGTGTTTAGATACAGGTGTAGAGATACAGGTGAAGACACCTACAAAACTCACCTACACAACTACAACTTCGACATCTAGTCCCCTAAGGCGGAGGGTGTCCCGGCCAATGCTCACGACACGCGACCAAAGTGCGCCCCTGTCGCTGGAAATGAAGGTGGCCTCAGAAGTGGCAACTTTGTAATACAAATGTAGTGCAGTTGGCAGCTTCTCAGAACTGTGGCTTCAGAACTGGCAACTTTGTTTGCCTGACAACGTTCAGGTTGTGATTGACAGACTCGTTCATGGATGGTGCAACATGTTTCTGTGCAGGGCCTTTTCCTTTCGGCCCAATAGATCTTCAGCCTCAGAAGTGGCAACTTTCTAGCGCAAATGTAGTGGTTGTGGGCTGATTGACAACTTTCGGCCTCAAAACTAGCAAGTTTGCAGCGCGGGAAGCAGCTTTGAGAGCTCACGCTCGGAACTGGGGCGCCTGGCAAGCGGGAGGTGTCAATGTCAACGAGGCTTGGTGTTACATTGCTGTGACTGTGACGTCGCTGTGCCATGTGCATTGGTCCGGGCCTTGGTGGAAAGTGCTTGTGCGTGCGTTGAGGGGAACATGATGGTGTAGACGGGGTCACTGTGGAGCAGGATGGTTGGCGGTGTGACCGGGCTTGGTGTTTCATTGCTGTATCTAGTCTGTTGCACACCGCGTGGCGAAATTGCGCCTGCGGCGTCGCTCTGCCATGCGTTTTTGGCACGCGGTGGAAAGTGTGTTTGCGTGGCTCCGGGCCATTGGACAACGACCACGGCGATGATGGGATCCTGGAGTTGGAGATCCACAGGTTCATCGTCGTGACTGAAATATTCGTGCGCCCATATGGGTTCCTGTTCTAGCACCTGGCGCCCTGCTCTTTTTTGCTAGCTCAGTAGCGCTTGTTTCAAAGACACCATTCTAAAAGAACGTCGTGCTGTTGTGACTGCCACACTGCGTGAGACCCATGGCATGTTTATCACGCAGTTCTTTTGGGCCACCCTGTCGTCTAGGTTGCTTTTGAACGTGTATTCTTTCTTTTTTTCCCTATGTAGGCGGGGCATGGGGCTCGTGGGCACGAGTGAATCCCTCTGCATATCAGGTTGGCTTGGACGCTGGCCCTTCTGCTATTGATCATCTACAGCTTTGCGGTTGTCCTAACAGAACTAGTTGTCGAGCATTGCAGCACACTGATTCCTGGAAACAGCACAGAGTCTAGCTCTGTCGGGGGTCCCTTGGCCGGGTGCTCAGCACAATTGACCGACCACTGGGCAAATGTGGCAGAGAGTGGCGTAGCTGACCCTAGCAAGTATTTTGCCCGCTTCTTTTGTCTTGTTTCTATTTCCCGCTTTCGTTCACTTACCCTGTTTACGTTGTGATGGCGCAGCCGGTTCCGGTAGCTTACAACTTAATCGTCAGGCCGAACAAAGGACATAGCTTGGCCCCCACAAACTGAAGTCAAACTATAGGAAATTACTGGAGCGCTTGACTGCGGATTGCACTGCAAAGGTTCGACCGATTTTGACTTCTGAGTATATATTCCTTTTCACGCCTGAGTCCGTCAAGGTCAAGCACCTTTTTCATTCATTTGTTCCTAGCATAATCTGGGACGCCAAAACAGATTCAGTGGAAGAATAGTAAGGGTGAATACGCGTGATCAAGACAACTTCTGCACTCCAGAGCACACACACTCATGAGGGCACGCGAGCAAACCCACGAGAGCGCCAAGCAATGACAGCGCAGACATGAAAAACCGCACACGTGAGAGTACACATGTGAAGGCGTACATATGAAGGCAAAGGCCCAAAGGCATGAGCGCAGGTATGAGAGAGCACACATCAGGTTATCACCTACGTATGAGAACACACGTGCGAGAGCACACGCGAGAGCACGCAAATGAGAGAACACTGAGGACACATACGAGCACACACACACACACACGCACATGAAAAGAGTATACGAGCATACAATTGTGAGACAACACGACATGTGAGCAGACGCATGAGAACACAGGTGCGAAAGAGCTCGTGAACGAGAGCGCACACATAAGAGCACAGGCACAGACATGAGAGAACAAACATATGAGAGGGCACGTATATGTGAGCAAACCAAAAAGAGAACCGATGTGAGAGCACACACATGAAAGCGCGGGGGTGAGGCCACGCATGTGAGAGCACACACGCAAAAGCACACGCATGAGAGCGCGCGCCGAAAAGCACACATGTGAGCAAACGCGTGAGAGCGCGCACGCAAGAGCAAGCGCGTGAGAGCACGCAGATGACAGCACACGCATCAGAGCACACGTGAGAGCATATGAGAGCACGCACGTAAGACGTAAGAACACACATGCGAGAGCGCACATCTATCAGAGTACACGCATCAGAGCAAACATTGATCGCACACAGATGAGAGCAAACGCACGAGAGTGCACATGAGACCACACAGATGAGAGCACGGGTGTGAGCGAGCGCACACAATATAGCGCGCAATCAGGGCACTGCCCGGCCTGTCGGGAGATTATCTGCTTTTCGTCTCTTCGGCGGCAAGGCAAAAGGGCGCGTTTGCGCCCAGCATGTTCAATCGCTCGTTTTTTCTCTTCGAGCCTTCTTCATCCAGTCACTCATTGGGCCCATTGGGCCGTTGCGCTCAGTCACTCTTTCGCTGGCTCGTTAGACCAGCAAGAGCAGCCATGAGGGTTGAATGAATTCTTCAACAGTCAACCAACCAGTCAACACTCTTTCACAAAATTTTTGCCGAGAGGGTATTCTTGGAGCAGTCACTTGTGCACGCGGCTTGCCATACATGCACAGAGCTTGCCAACCAATTGAAGTTCTTTCCACCTTTAAGGTATGATGACGCTGTTCATGACCATATCCCAGGGCTTGAATTGGGAGGAATTGGTCACACCTCTCCGGGAGTTCTCCATCGTGCCGGTCGCTCTTCTTCTGCTGTATGTGGTGATAGCAATTTTTGCGATCCTCAATGTAGTTACCGGGGTTTTTTGCTGCTTGTTGGCACCAAGAGATGAATGAATGTAGGAGCTGTTTGGCGATTCAGCTGAGTTTTCGGTGTCACGTCCATGAAAAAAGCAAGGCAACACTGCCATAGACAGCGCCGGGGCAGACAAAGACGTACGAACGCTCAAGCAGATCCAAGCAAGGTCGCAACAGGCGCCATTGTTTGCATAAGTACTAGCGAAGGTGCGACGGGGGCGCAAGCTTGCCAGGTAGAGCTTTTGAAGCAAGTTTTCAGTGAGATTGACTTTGAGAAAGTGAACGAAATCAGCTTGGAGGCCGGTGATGACAACCTGTGCAGTTTTGGATTGTTTTGGCGCACATGTTTTCGCGCAGCCTAGCGCGTCTCAGGACATAAAGCGGTGCTTGGGCAACGACGATCTAGCCGACTTTTTGGAATCCATGGGCATCTCCACCGATGATGTTTGGACAGGGCTTTATGGGTTTCAAAAACAGAAGCACTGATATTATCTGATATCTATTACGCTTTAGCAGACTTCTATGGTTGTTTTTGTCGCTCGGCTTTCAGCGCCTCCCTTTTCAAGTGTGGAACGTATGATTGTTTTGCGCTGATCATGCTGTCGGACGGCTCACGGGTCTTCCACTTTCTTTTGGGTGTGTGAGGGTCGCTGATGCTTTACTGCAAATTCTATGGCGCTTGGGCAGGGTTCGACCCTACAGCTGGCCTAACTGGAGATGACACAAGCCCTGATGTCAGCTGCGCAGGCTGCTGCGCGAGCAGGCAACGCCGCAGCAAGCGCATCGTCGGCGTCTCCACAGACAGGAGGAGTTGTTAAGAAGGATTTGGCTAAGCTGATTCCACCCCTCAACTTTTGGTAGGAGGTGATTCAGTGGAAAGACTGGGGCTGGAGCGTGGAGCAATACCTAGTTGTGGTTGACAGTGGGTATCAGGATGAGATCGCGCAATGAGACTGTTGCACAGGACCATGTCATACCCCAGCTTCGGCTTCAACATGAAAGCACCCCTACTTCCACATATCCTCAAATTTGAGGCGCACTTCACCCATCTTGCTTTTGACACGGCCAACGCCAAATCAAATGAACTCTTGCAGTTTCCAATTCGAGGCCAATGCAACAGGACTATGGAGGACTAGCACCTATGGAGATCGACAGGGTGCAGAAAGGTGAGCGTGTGAGGCAAGCGTCTCCATCCACGACTACTGCTGTGAAGTCAGAAGTCAGTTCGCAGAGTTTCACAGCCAACAGTCTTTGATCTTCGGGACACAGACTTGGATGGCTCATTTCAAGTGGCGAGCATGCCGGAGGACAAGGTGCAGAGGAGCGTGGGGGAGGAAGACCTTCCTCAAGATTATTGGAGGAGTGGTCCCAGCACTACACCAGTCCTTCAGGATGTCAGGGCAAGCAGATCAAGGGTGAAGGATGCGGACATCATCTTGAGGACAGTTGGTCACATTTTGTGACGGGATGGCCAAGGCCGGTGTTTGAAAAATTGATTTCTTGAGGTTCCATTTGCGTTTCAGAACCATCGTTGAAAAAGGCCAAGTTCGCACATTGAGTGTCAAGTTGAACGGTCGGGCTTGAAGATGTTTGAAGTATCAGAAGGACAGTTTGGATGGCTAAAGAAAAGTGGTGTACGGGCTGGACTGCTTCAGTGACAACCTTCGTGGCTGTAGAAGGACCCAGTATGCAATTAGCAGGTGCTGACTCTAGAAAGAGTCTTCTGCGGCAGGCCAAGTACATCACATTCAGCAGCTCAGAAGGCACCACTTCCAAGCGGAAGCCCAGAGTCAGAAGGGAAGAAGCTCAAGCCAACCGTCAAAAAACAAGCCCATGATTTGGGAGGAACAACATCAGGCCCCAAGAGGCTGAAGGTTGCTTTTGACGAGGGGCACGGAGAGAAGAATAGAGGCAACCCAAGTGGAGGACAAGGTATACTACCACATGGATAACATCATCGGTGAGGGGGGGCTGCGGGCGCTTGAAAGGGAACGAGGAGATGAGGAAGATGAAGGTGAGGTCCCCGCAGCACGATGCTCAGAAGCCTCCTTGGCCGCGAGCTCGGCCAGATCCACCCGGATGGGTTGAAGACCTAGCAGCAGATGAAGTTGAGGTGAAGAGATTGCAACGTTTGGGGTGCCCTATCCCTACAGGACAGCTTGAGCACGGTATCAGAAGCCCCCAACCCGATTTGCGAGGGACTGGAGAGCAAAGCCCAATCCAGCTATCAAAGGTACACCTAAGATGTTGTTGAAGAGATCAAGGTTGGTGGCAAGAGAATACGCAACACATCGCCGAGACGATGTTCATAGCCCAGCGACAGGAGGACAGACCTTGAAGTTGTTACCAGCGGTGTACTTGTCCAAGAACATGGAGGAATAAGCAGGAGGAGTCCTCTATGACTCTATGTGTTGGGAGCTTTGGACCCAGCTCAAGTGAGTACTCCAAATTGCAATTTTTAGGTGAAGGGGGGCCCACGAAGTGGGGCGAAGATAGTGATTTACTCTCTTCCACACAAAACCTGGATGGGAAGGCTGGGAGAAAAGACGCGGCTTCTGATCCAGGTGGATGATTCATTTCCGGACATATGACAAATGACAGGACAGAGAAGGGTGTCAGGCAAGTATGCGGAGAGCGTGTCAACGGCCAGGCCCTTTCGAGCCTGTATAGATCCCTAGTCGCGTGAATCACAGGAACGTCCAATGTTTCCTTCACCATGAAATAATTGCGTTAATCAGTGACATGCCCAACAAAACTCGAAAAATTCAGCGGGTACCTCAAGCGCGCATTAGGCCAGTATCTGGTGATGGAGAGCCAGATGGCTGACATGGACTTCTTGAAGCCTACACCGACAGTGACTGGTCGGTCGGAAGAGGCACTGAAGATCAACCTATCCATATGGTGAATGGCTTCTTGGTGCTAGGAATAGCACGGGGACAAAAGTTGGTGAGCTTGAGTTCCGCACAGGCAGGTGGCTGAAGAAGTGTTTGGGGTTTTCTGTGATATGGAGAATGGAAGAGAGCAGAATCAGCCAAGGAAAGATACAGCGTTTGGCAAAGCTGTTCACAGACCTTTCCTAAGCAGGTGGGCGTCTACGTGCTGTCGAGGAAAGCGAGGTTGGAGAAAATCTTTGAGGAAGTGAAGGACGACCAGAAGGTGGACGGCAGGATGATTGGGGCCATGTGGGGCCTATGGCCATGAGATGAAACAAGAGGTGACCAGAGGTGAGAACTGCGCACAAAGCGTATTCAAAAAGGTCTGTCGATGACACAGCGTTTGAGAAAGGAGATTGTGAGCGTTGGCATTACCTGGAGTGGACGAACAAGGATTTCGACCCTCGGGATTCCAGTTGCCTTCTACTTGCAGAGACGCAGCAATGCCAGATGCAATTAAACAAGGGGAGCCTGGGTCACATGGCAATGCAGCGGTGAACCGCGGTGAGAGAACAGAGAATCGAAGATCCCACAATGAGCCGGCCCACCAGCGGCTGGATTCCTGATGAAGATCGTATTGCCATTGAGAGTTTGGGCAGGCCAGCATGAAGATCTGGTTTGAGAGTCAATCAATACATTTTGAAGTTGTAATGTTTTTGGGAAGACGCTAACCGGAATACGTATGAAGTGAAGGTCCAAAGATGTTAAAGGGCTGCCATGGATAGCCCAGAACTTCCTTTCCAGGGTTGATCTCAAAGGAGGAGCGCATAATACATGAAGCCAGGTGACACGCGCAAATCCGAAGCGCGCATCTTGAACTGAAGGCCTTAGTTTCAGTAAAAGTCCGCACCGTTCCTTCTTCGCTCTCGCCCTTTCCTTTCGGGGCCTCTTGTGAAGTCGCTCTTCCTCTGCCTCCGCTTCCGCCCCTGAAATACCGAGCCTCTTCATCATCTCCCCTAGCGCTCCTCTTCGAGTCGTCTTCACAGGGTTCTTCCTTGCTGGTCTTGAACGAGGAGCTGGTCAAAGCCTTGTAGCTTGGACGACGGTTGCCCGCTTTTACCGCCATACGAAGCAAGGCGTTTTGAACAGCTGCATCGTCCAAATTCCCGCGACACAAGAAAATGCCACGGCATGGGGGTCGTGCTTCTCATTTAGGTGAACTGCAATCTGACACGCCAGATCCCAGCAAGGTTGCGCTCGCAGCTGCTTGATCGTGGGGTCAGCCTGTAAGATGGCTACAGCTGTGACAGTGGGGCTGGTTGAGCCCTAGGCCCTATAATGTCAACCTCCAATTAGGCAACCCCCCCTATTAGTCTACCCAGCGTTCAGGCCCCAATAATAAACTAATTTGAACTATCAGTCACCACCCTCTAATAAAAATTTTGCTTGGCTGAAATCCCCCCTATTAGTCTACCCCCTCTCCCACCAGGAAAAATATAATTGCTTAAATATATATATATGTGTGTGTGTGTGTAATTAGTTTTGTTCTTTTTGCCTTTTCAATATCTTTTGGTCCATGGTGAAACTGATCTTCTGATCCCCACTATTAGGGGGATGTGATCTCAACCTCAGACCTTGTTGACCTTCTAGGGGGGGGAGGGGGGGGGCGTTGATTAATTGGACGTCTACATTACAAACTGAACCTGGTGATCTATAGGCATTGCGAAGCGCAAGAGAGGGTTGACAAGTTTTTTCCCCACCTGCCAGGTGAGGGTTGTTAGATTTTATCACAGTTGTTCTTCCTCCTCCGCCTCCGCCGCCTCCTCGTCCTCCTCCTTCCTCCTTCCTCCTTGCTTCCTTCCTCGCCAATCTTCATCGCCAATCTGCTTCGCCGATCTTGTCTGGCCAGCTCCGGATCGCAGTGTACACCCCTGGACCTCAACCGCAAGGATCCCCTCGCAGTGTGCACCCCTGGACCTCAACCGCAAGGATCCGATCGCAGTGTGCATCCCTGGACCTCAACCGCAAGGATCCGATCGCAGTGCACGCCTGGACCTCAACCGCAAGGATCCGATCGCAGTGTGCACCGCTGGACC
>CAXAMN010005069.1:85734-123278 GCA_963970005.1 Durusdinium trenchii | reverse complement strand
CAACCACAACCACAACTACAAACACACAATCACAAAGGCACAACCGCAACCACAACCACAACTACAAACACACAATCACAACCATTACCACAACCACAAACACACAACCACAAACACACAACCACAAACACAACCACAACCACAACACAGCACACAACCACAGCACACAACCCGAGGACCCACAAGCAACATCGAGAACTACAATACTAACGACTATGGCAACATGCTCCTCACTATGGCATCAAGACAAATGATTGAAATGTCATGGTGGGGATCACTCGAAGTAAAGTAATTTGAGCGCTATAGAATCAGAGCACGGTGTGAGTGAGTTAGGGCTAGAGTTAGGGTTAGAGTTAGAGTTAGAGTTCTAGGTGGTCCAACACCCTCGGATGAGAATTCTATTGAACCAGCGTCAGGCGCGCCAGCCAAATAGGCAGGTGAAGCTCTGTAGGACTCTTTTCATGCTGCTGGATTCTGATCATACTGGTCTCCTTGACCTGGATGAGTTTGTCTCGGGCTGCATGCAGCTTCACGGGCCTGCCAAGAGCATCCAGGCGCAACGCAAAGATGTGTTCAGTCACTTGCCCACAGTTCCGGGCTTAGCGACACATGATTTGATGATTGGCTCTGATCTGCGATGCTACAGGTTGCCAAAATGAGCTATGAGAACAAGCCACCCGGATCATGAAAACCGCGCTTAAAATCGGCAAGGCCCTTTTGCCATGTGGCGTTTCTGAGGCTCATCCGGTCAGCAATCAGAAGCTTGAGCAAGGCCTGCCTGCGTGGTATTTTCGAAGAAAGAAAGCCCGAAAGAAAGAAAGGAAGGAAGGAAGGAAGTAAGACCGATTTGTTGGTTGAAACGCAAAGATTTAAAAATTAACATTTCCCAAAACGAGGTCCCCGAGCAACCTTCTTTAATATTTTCTACAACATTTGCACCCCCAAGCAAAATCCGACATAAGAATTGGGATGGCCCGCCAATCAAGACGAGACGCAACAAAACCTATTGCTGCACACGCAGGTTGTTGTTTTTGTTTGCTAGTTTTGCTTGTTGCTGGTCCCCACAAGCTGGCGCGCGGTTCTTGTGATGGGCTGTACATACTCTCATGCCGCCTCCTGCACCTCTCACACAATCACCTGCTTGAGACAAGCACACACACCACCACCACCACCACCACCACCAGCCAGTAGGCAACGCAGTGAAGTCCACCCAGCGGTTTTTGATCCTAGGGATTCCAACGCAACTGTTGCAATAGCGGCAGCAGGACTCACACCCCTCTTGAAACCGGGAGCCTTGCGGAGCAGGCCTTGAGGCGGGGCGCCCCACGTCTTCTTTTTCGGACAGCGTAAGTCACGAATTTCAATTCTGCGCCTGTAACCTAGAAAATTTGCAACTCTCGAGGCAAGTCTGCAACTGCATCGTGAAGCCGTTCACTTGTCCCGTCAAATCGCTTGTTTTGCCGTGTCCAATTTGTGGCGGTTGAGACCGGTTGCACGGTGGCAGGTGCAAGTATGCCTCATGCATTTTGGTTCTTTGTTTTCTGGGGCCTATGCTACTCTGTTTCTCTATCCAGGCCCGGCAATTGTTCACCTGGACCTGGAAACCTGAACACGTGGAGCTTTGGGACTAGATTCTGGTCGCCGCCGTTCGCCTGAAACCTTGGACCAGTCAAAAACTTGCAACTCTGACACATACAGGTTTGACGCAACTTTTTGCCTGGAACGTCGTGACTTTGGAGTCCTGATCCCAGCACATTGTTTGCATTGCCCCTGCTCGTGTGCGTTGCGAAGGGCTTTTCTGTAGAAATCTTTTGCGTAACGCAGGGAGGCGCTAATACACTTGTTTGCAAATACATTTGCAACTTATACAGCTGTAGTTGGATGTATGCTACACCAGGTATGCTAGAAGTACATCTGCAGCTTGCAGGTATGGTTGTGTAGAGCTGCTGCTACGCCAGCGTTGCTTTGGGGCTGGGGCTTTGATTGGTGAGTTGACTTGGCGGATAACTTTCGCTAGCATTGCTTTGGTGCTGGGGTCTTGCTTGCTTACGTGTTGGGATCTTACGCAAAGTCAAGGGGTCTTGCCTAAGTAAATTCATATAAGCAAAAATAGGTACAACTTTCGCAGCGGTCTTGCTTCAGGAAACACATATGCAGAAAAGTAAACGCATGTTATAATATGGTTAAAGTCAAAAATATGTTTGTTCGCGCGCGCGTGATATATCTCGGCTATTTGTCTCTTGGGGCCTGGCCGATGGAAAGGGCTTGCGAACATGACCCTCTGCGGAAATCGCGCTTCGAGTGCTCAAATGTGTGGTGATTGTGAACTCTGCAGGGATCGCGCGTGTCGAGTGCTCAAACGTGTGGTGAAATTCGAATTCGGATTTGGTCCGAGGCGCCCCTCTGCGGAGATCGCGCGGGTCGAGTGCTGAAACGTGTGGTGGTTTGGCGTGGCCACGGTGAGAACTCTGTGGGCAGATCGTTCGTTTCAAGTGCTATAACGTGTGGTGAAATGCAAATTTGGCTGCCAAAGTGTGAACTGTAGGCGCCAAAGTGTGGAACTGTCGTCGCAAATGGCGCCGGAAGCTGGACGTTGGTAATGTAAGCGGTATCTGGGGTTGTAGGTTGGAACCCTTATGGATGGCAAGGGCGAACCCACCCGGTCCTGCCGGTCCGGCGTCTCAGCGATTGCGAGCTATCGTTGAAAGGCCTTGTGCGCGCGTAAACCGCTATCACAAGCGGAGAGTTCGACTGTTGGCAATGATCTCTTGTCATTGGTATGTCTCAGAAATTTTGCGCACACAAGAAGGAGGCAGTAGTGAAGGTTGTCAACGTGGAGGTGGAGGTTTGTAACTGTCGCTCTGGGAGCTGTGGCGCGAAAAGTGGCCAGTACAAATGTAGCGCGGGAAGCAGCTCTAAAACCTGCGGCCAAAGCTGGCCACTCGGACTTGGTAGTCCGGTAGTACAAATGTAGTGCGGGAAGCAGTTCTGGGGGCAGTACGGGAAGCAGCTCTGGCAGCGGCATCAGAACTGGCCACTTGGTAGTGCAAATGTAGTGCGGGAAGCAGCTTCTAGGAGGTCTGGCCTGAGAACTGGCCACTTGGTAGTGCGGAAACCGCTTCTAGGAGCGCTGGCCTGAGAACTGGCCACTCCATTGTACAAATTCCGTTTGTGATGTTGCTGTGCTGCGCGGTTTTGCGCAGCCACGGTGGAAAGTTCGTACGCGCTTGGCGGCGCCCATGATGCTGAATGTCACATTGTTGTATCCATGTATACAGTCTGCGGCACACTGCGTGGCCAAATTCCGTCGGTGATGTGGCTGTGCCATGCGGTTTTGCGCGGCAATGGTAGAAGCGGGTTTGCGTGATTGTCACTATTGTTCGTGCGGTTGTCCAGGACATTGATGCTATCAAGTATTGCCTTGGGCAGCTGCCAGCCCCCCTGCCCATGCTGGAGGAAACTGAGGATGCAACAGACGTTTCAATTTGAAGTGTCGGCACTTCTTTGCATTTTGTTCATGCAATTGTGCGGCCATTGGGTTTGGCAGATTCCTTCGATACCATGTTCCCGCCCTGGATTTGACCAGAAGCCCAAAGGGCCGGTCAAAGGTAGAACAGATTCAGCCTAGGCAACCTAGACTGCAAGGTCTTTACGGCCCCAATTTTGTCTCACTCCTAGCTGGCTTTCCAGATCTGGAGGCCAGCATCGACGCCGAATCGCCGACAACGAGCAAAGCGTAGTAAGCCAGGACTGCAACGTACGGGTTTGTGACGTCCTTCGAAAGAAACTATATAAGGGAGTAACCGTTTGCCCATAATGACTCCACATTCCTTACGACAACATGACGGATTTGCCTGCCAATGCTAGTGCAACTGCTAGTGTATCGGAGTTCGCGTCGGGAATTATGCAATCCAAAGCGCAACAAAACGCCAAATCTAGAAGAAAAAAAAACACGACAACTGTCAGAGAACCACCTTTGAATGATGCACCATGATTGGTTCGTTCAGCAGCACTTCCTGAAGCCTATATAGCCAGAAAAAATGCCTACAATGGATTTGCAGTGAATTCAGTCCATATCTTATATATTATGTTTGATTCAGTCCGCAGGCTCAAGCCCAGCCGAAGTTACGGAGCACTGAGATCAGAATTCGGAAACAACCAGAGTCTACTCACAGTTTGTTCGTCCAATCACTTGAGTGTGTGTGCGACCTCCGCTTGAAACACCTGGGAAACTTTGTGTACTTTATGAGTGTATTCTACTGAAGCCCGGTTCATTCACCAAATCCTAAAGCTACTCCCAGCTTTGTATTTGCAGCATTTCTCGGCAGGGTGCTATGAGCCTAACACCCAAATTTCCTGCCACCACAAGAAGGACCAGACACTTGTTAAGTAGTATATTTAATATATTTGGATGTGGAGGTGCTGATCTCAAGGCTTGGACTTGGCGAATGGAAACTAAAGAGTTCTGACTATTACTGAAGATGTTGAAGGATGTTGGAAACCATGAAACCAGAAGTGCAAATGCAATTTTTGCTCGCTGCAGGCTTCGTGGGTTTGGCGATGAAAGCTGAGCCGAAGAGTGCATCTGACAGATCTTCTATTTTCAATGGTCTCCATGCAGGAGCAGCCTCCATCAACCTGGAAGATGAAGACGAAACTGTGGGAACGACGCCTGTAGGAGGCTTGAGTGCGTTTCAGTCATGTCTTTCATGCAGAAACGCAGGGGGAACAAAGGTTTCGTTGCATTAGAAGATTGACGTTTCGCGATTTTAAAGGGTAGATTAACAATTTGCTTCTGTTTGGCGCTATGCACAAGAGAGCCCCTTTGCGTCATTGCTTCGTGAGGCCGCTCGGTCTCCCAGAGCTCAATCCTTGTTTTGCCGAATGAGCTGGAGGACTGTGCAGAACAGCTGAGAGGATTCGCCTCGACATATTTCCTTTGTGAGCGAAGCATGCCTTTGGCTGCTCGCACTGCTGACCGCCTTTGGAAACTCTCTCAGCTCGACCCCTGCCCCAAGCTTTTGGCTTCAGATGTGGCTGAGATGAGTTGCCGGAAGCTCTTGAACATAGCCAAAGATAGTTTTGAGCTCTTTTGGCAGCCTCAAAACTACGAACAATTTGCTCATGATGACCCTTCTAGTTTGCGCTGCCTTCGAGGCAAGGAGCCGGGCCCATTACTGTGCGTCCGCTACATTGGCCGTCGCGACAAACGCACACAACGCGTCCGACCCTCTGACATTGTCAGGTGCGAGCTGCAGTGCCGAAGGCGCTTGTTAGAGTTGCTGGGGCCAGAAAGCAAGGAAGCTGCCAGTGGAGTTGCCAGTGGCCCTGCGGACACGAATACTTTGGTGATAGCTCCAGTGGAGATCCCTGCACTTTCAGAGCCAAAAGCTGGCCCAGCAGCAAGGGCGGCACGGGCACAAGCAGCGTTGGATCGAATCCCAAACGTGTCGCGTGATCCTTCAACTATGGAGACGTTTGGTGGCATGGATTTGGTGGATGCTTTGAAGGAAGAGCCGTGGTATCGTGGCCAGGTGGTTCATGTGAATCAGACCGGTGCACGAAAAGCTATCTTTTTGGAACCCAAGGTGGCTCTTCAGCCTGTTCTCAAAGAGGTCTTGAACCGGTCCCTGTTGAGCGGCTCTTCAAGCTCTTCAGCATCACAGAGTGGCGTTTTGAAACTCTACAGCCATCAAGCTGAAGCCATTGATGCCATTCTGTTGGAACGGCGGGATGTGATTGTGAGCACTTCCACTGGCAGTGGCAAGTCGTTGATTTATATGATCGCCATTTTTGAAGCGCTACTCAAAGAAGAAGATGCCACGGCCATTCTGATCTTTCCCACAAAGGCCTTGGCACAGGACCAACTAAGAGCCTTGACAGATGTCGCAGATGCTTTGATCCAACTGGGGGTGCCAAAAGAGAAGCTGACCTTCGCCACATTGGATGGAGACACACCGCAAAAGGAACGACAGAAGATCCGAAGAGAGACACGGGTCGTTTTGACGAATCCAGATCCTCACCAAAATCCTGCAACAGTGTGCTATTGAAAGTGTGATGGAAATAAGATAATAAGATATATACATTGGATTTCTGGTGCTTTTGAACACTGGAACTTCACAGTGCAACAACAAGAGCACCCAGCTTAGAGATAACGGAAGAATGTCTATAGGGGAAGAAAGGACGGAAGAGAAACATAAAGAGAACGTGTCCTGGAGCCCTAGGACATGCTACACAGCCACGTGTTGCTGCAGCATGTGGAGTACGCCCATTTGCTGCACAACGCTCGCTATGTCGTCTTGGACGAGGCACGAAATGGAACTAAAGGTGCTCTAGAGCCAGCGCCAAGGAGTTCAACGATAGGTATCGGGGCAAATGCTCATTAAATGAATGAAGCGCATTTGGGCTCAGGTGGCCGGAGACACAATTCCAACAAGCCTGTCAAACTATCAGAATTATGTCTTGCAAGTTTGAATTTCAATCTCAGAAGCATCCTTGATTTGCCTTGAATATATCGCCCATGCTGGCCCATGCTTGCATGTTCCTGTTAATCCCAAGCATGAGAGGGAACTGCGATCCTGCAAATGAGTTCCTTTTCCATCCATGCAACGAGGCTCTAAGTGGCGTGTACGTAGGATGTTGATGGCTGAGAGTTTTCACATGCTTTCAACCTGCTGGGTGCAAAGAGTGCTGTCTTCAGCACCTCTTTGTAGGTTTCTCCATCCAAACTTGAATCGAATGAATCAGACATGCAGTTGTTCCATTCAGCAAATGAGTCCTTTTCAAAATTATCGTCATTTACTTTATACAAGGGCGTTTCATCCAAGAGTGTGATTTGGGGGTTTCTTTGGAGAACGATATGGGACGTCCAAAAAAAACGATACCTCTATTGTTACATGCATTAATAGTTCCTTGAGTATTTGGAGTTCATGTTGGTATGTCGTCCTGCTACAGCAACTCTTCTGAGCATTTGTGCTCAAGGGTCTGAATGAAGGGCATCACTTCATGAACTGGTTTGTTCTTGCAAGTGTCACAGGCAGCTAGGGATTGTGATTACTTGTGTTTGAAGGGCTGTGTCCTGGCTTTTGGCTCATGGGCTGGCCCCAGCCTATGAGGAAAGGCTAGGCTCTGGAACAAGGTGCACGCCTTTGTCCACCTGTCTTGGTTTGGAAAGGGGTTGCTTTCTCTTTGGTGTAGCGTGAGCGCAGCGCGTGTGCTTGCAAGAGCAGTTTGATGCCATAAAACACAATATGGCAACATCAAAAACAACACCCCAAACCGATACATACAGCGCCAATTCTACCAAGCACTGTAAAACGAGACGTGACGTCCTAACTTCTTGGATGAAAACAGCATAAGCAAGCAATTTAGAAAACATTTCAAGTCAGATGAACCACATTGGCATCGCACTGGGCTCACTTTACTTTGGCTACTCACTGTCCCCCTGCAGCTTTCCAAGCCTTTTTTGGCGCTGCAGGCCCACGTGTATCGGGGAGCTTTTGGCGCTCATGTTTGCAGCGTCATGCGAAGGCCTTTCCGCTTTGACCCCATGGCGATGTAGTCTGGGACTGTTTGGAAAAGTCGAAAAGCAGTAGCAGCATAGATGGGGTTTTGAGTTCTGTGGGGTGAGGCTCAGGCGCCTGGTGGAACCGAAGTCCTTGCAATTTATTGCCTGCTCAGCAACAGCCACTCGGCATGCCCTTTCCCTGAGAATGGGAGTTTTATGTTGCCTCTCGCCAACGCGATTTTTCTGTGTTGGATTTGTTGTTGAGCGAACTTGCTACTTGTGCCGGAAGCTGAGCTAACTGTATTCAATTTTCCTTTTGCGAAGCTCGTGCCAAGCTTTGGTCAATGATTGGTTTAGGTTGCTAATCCTGGAGAGCACCTTCAACGTCTCCTTGGGCAAGAGCCGCAAGTGGTCTCCAAGGATGGTTCACCCAGTGGCGGGCACATCTACGTCATGTGGGACCCGTTTTGTGGCGCCTGGGACAAACAAGAGCAGTCAGTTAAACAGCGCAGGTGTGGTCACCTCGCCAGGCGTAGAACAAAATACCATATTTACAGCTTTAGCATGCTAGGGTGTCCACCTAGAATTTCGAGGCATTGTTTTTTGAAAAGGCGTTGAAAAACATGCGAGATGTCAGTGGGGCAAGTTATATTTCCCGTCATTACTTGCATAATCAAGAATGAACTTTGACGGCCACATTGTCGGGCACAAGGTTGCAAGGAGCAAACGCAAGTTGTGTCAAAATGTTGAATGAGACAGTGGTGCAACCTGTGCTGCATGCAACCCTTGTAACGGTTGACCTCATGACCATGGCAGTGTGCCTACTTTGCACGACACGATGCTTTGGCGGTCAAACTTCACAATTTACAGGGGCCTGATCGTCCAATGCTACGAGGTTTTTCTCTTCTTGCTGCCTGTAGGGCATTTGTTTGGTCATGTGGAACTGACCAGGAACTACGTGTCTCTGCAAATAATGTTCTATATAAATGAGCCGATGTCAATTTACAAACTCTAATTTGAGCAGGTCCAAGCAGAACATGTTCGAGCGATTTTTTCGGAGCCGTAATTTGCTGCTACCACGCCCTAGCTCAGGCCAAGCTCAAGTGCCTCAAAGCAATCCCCCGGCCAAACGGCTGAAGGTTGACGAGGTGGAAAATCAAGCTTGCAAGCTGCATTGTGGAACATCATAATGATCATGGCAGATGCCTTCATCATTGTGACATGCAAGTGGCACACGTTGCTAAAATGCAAATCAAGCAGATATTGGCAAACTATTGCAAAGACACGCCGCCTTACAAGAATTGCGTGAGGACGCAAACGTTTGTGCAGCAGTCGATGGAGAGGAGGTGAGCAGCGTTCTAAATTCACCCTTTCTTTTTAGTCAGGGACCGGCGAAAAATCAGTGAACATTGTGATTTTAGCTGATGCTTGTAAGGTGTCCGTAAGGTTTGTAAGGATGTGCAGACTTGAACGATGCCGGAAGGCTACCGGAAGCGACACTTGTTGATTTGTCCTTTCTTGTTTTGCAACAACATTTCATAATATGTGACCATAGTGGACTTGCATACCTTCGCCGTAAGCACAATGTAAGAATAGCCATGCATACATGTGTCACTGTAAGCAAAAGATAGAAGAACGTAAGCTTTGCGTAAGGCCTACCGTAAGGTTTGATTTCTCGGCAAGAAAAGACACAATTTTGAACACCGCTCAGGTGAGTTGAAAGGTTGTGTTGTGAAGGGTTATCGAGGAATCATGCAGGCACGGTCTTGTCGAGAAAGGCTTCCATTGCGATCATGATCAGGGCATTACAGCATCCAAAAAGATGACAACAGCATACAAAAGCGTGGTGATTTTTCTCTTTGTTTCAGCGTCGCTTGAGGAGATGCTTACTTCAGCCCCGCAGCTTGCAGCGTCGCCAATCGTGGAAGTGACACGGCTGCTAGCTTGGCTCGTTTCCCGTGGCTTGGTTGGATTATTTGGCTTGGTCAGAGTGCTCTGATATCCGATATCCACATGACACGGCTTGGTCCTGCGTATGTTCGTCTCAGCAATTCTCCAAGCATGAGAACTTGTGAATTGCGTTTCTTGAAGGCAAGAAGAAAACCGAGTAGCCGCATAGGTGGACACCTACCTACCCCAGAAGACGAAAGAAATAGAAGAGAGAAACGCAATGACGGCCATGAACCGGCAGCACGCCAGACCAGGAAACCCACATGACGTCATTTGCATCAATTGTTTGTATATCATTGCATGTCCAATCGACTCGCACCATGCACACATGGTGCGCATTTATGATCGAAGCCCGGCCGCCCTGGCTCCTTTTTCGACCGCACGATGCCAACTTCTAGAACGGATGTGCCAAAGAATTGACCATTCGTGCTCAGCTTCCATGCGTGGTCTGGTCCTCGTCAGACAATGCTTGGTTGAGCACCCAGTGCTTCACTCCCAATCACGGTAACCAAGCGCAATTTTGGTGCGTCATCCCCTGCTATGTTTGCGCTGTATGATGCACATCCACCACACCGCAATGATCAGAGCAGTTTCAAAGAAGCTCCCTGTTTTGAGCTTTTGCTTTAGCCTACTGGCTGAAAAGGTCCCGTCAGAATCGCCTGTTACCCTGGTAACCCATGAAAAAGAAATGGTGATGCTACCAAGCCGTTTGCATTTTGCACACTGCCACCTCAGTGCTTGTAGGACTGGGCTGCAAAGTGTGGCTAGGGTGAACGGGTATATAATTGATTGCGAAGGCTCAAGCACACAATTGGGCCTGCTGGGGGCGCGATAAGCCAGCTAATGCGGGCGTCAGGGCAGGATCAGTGTCTTCCAGAACCTTCCAAAAAGCGGTGACAGAGGTCCACGGATCAATAATTAATCTTCCAACACCTATCATCAATCCACTGCACAATTCTACCCTTCTCGACTTTTGACCTCTCTCACCTGCCGTCTGATCAACCGCCTGGTTCATCTGGTGTTGCCAAAGTTCCAGTTAACTACGTACCATGGATGGCCTGAAGTTCCTGCCAGTTCTTTTGAGGTTTGGTCCAAGAGAAATGCATGTGGGCTGTCCTGGTTCACACCTGCGGGGCATGTTGAAGAGGAATCCACATGTCATAGTTCCTGGAACTTCGAGGCGCTTGCAATTCGATGTCCATGCTGCAGAATACAATTATCGATACTTATAGCACATCAAGCGGTCACACGGATGCTGCTGTTCGCCCTGCCAAAAGTGGTGCGTGCTAAGTTTCGCACTTTGTGCAGCTTTCAATGCCTTTCATTCGGCACGCGTCGAGGCAACGTGTCATGCTTGGCATTTTGCAAGTGGCGCAGTTTGGTGGAGATTGTGCTTCAAGACGTGAAGGACGCCCTGAGCCAAAGCGAGGCGCAAAGATGCAGAGTTGAGTTCAACGACCGGAAATTTGGGGATAAGGTCGTACGGTATAGTCCCCATGATGCTGAGCAAAACCCGCTGTAGATTGCATTGCTGTTATAATTCCATGTATTTGCACTATGAATATTCTTATGTTCGATTCTCGCGTGCGTCCTGGAGTGCATACCCTGTATAGGCCAAAAAGCTCTGAACTAAATGCCACCATCAGTGGGAAAAGGACTCAACGGTGCGAAAGCGCATTCTATTGGGCCGTGGCAATGCCACAAACACTCCTGTTCTTAGTCAATGACCCGCCTCTCCGCCTTAGCCTGTTATTAGTCCTAGGGAGGCACTGTGAGGGTGCTTACTGTAGAGCTGCGTTGGGGCAAGCTTTCCGTGTTTTGGTATGATAAGTAACTTGTAGCGAGTGAACGTACCCTTCAGTATTAGTGGGGTATGTTGGTTTGAAAGAAAAAGGTGCCTTTAGTTTCTTGCGGGTGTGCAATGAACCCTTGAAGACAAGACGGCAAAATATACAAGATCCCCCTTAGCCTTGGCATCCCGAGACAAGGCAGCCCAGAGCTGCTGTGTAAACAGACCATTTCGGGAGCCGGAATTTGGGCTCAACCCCCAGGACATTTTGAGTTGCACATCGAAGAACAATGTCAGAATGCTTGCCCAGTGAAGAAGGAATAGCTGTCTGTGAGAGTCCAGCAACACGAGAAAAACGCGCAGTATATATACTGTAGATAGACATGAAGCCGCCATGAACCTACAGAAATATCCTTGCGATGAAAGGTAAATTCAATGACAATATGCACCAACATAGATCTTATTTGGCAGAACGGCATAGGAGGTGGACTGCAGCTAGTTGATGTTGGGATTACCCCTTAGGTCCTTGACGACGTGCGAGGAATCATGCTGCATAATGATGAGGTCCAATCAATCCACCAAGTCACCAAGAACGGGCAATGAGTGCGTTTGTTTACAAAGTGCAGGTACGCTAAGGAGACTCGTCAAGTTATTTTGGACTGAACATATCCGCACGCAAATGATCACAGGAGAAGTAGCACGTGGGCAAGCCACGGGTGGGAGTTCTTAAGGAGAAATGATAGAGATGCCGACGACTGACCTATAGATCAGCAAGTATCCGGTGCACAGCTGCAACGAATGGAAGCATCGCATCATCGCGCCTTGTTTACCTCGCTCCCCTGCGATGTTACGCAGTGTCACGATGTGTCACCTGATTCTCGCACCCTGGTTCTTGCTCGCGGCCTTGGTGTGGTTCACAAATGGAGGGCATTGCATGGGTGCATATTCGAAGGGACAGGTACCTCAGGCAGACAGATGAAAGCACAAAGTTGCAAGATGAGTTCCATAAATTAAGGATTCACAAGTAAGGACGGATCGCTTTTGCCAGTCCAACTGATCGCATGTAGCTGCAGCATTTGTATCTTAAGCTTTTCCATTTCTTGGCGCAAAACTGGGGCAAGAAATTGATTTGCCGAGGCGCCCGAGTTGAGCAAGCGAGTGGTCTCATATCGTGGAGGGTACCCACCACACCTCCGGCGTCAACTGGAGCAAGACATTTTCCGCCGGAAAGTCTTGGGTGTAGCTTGCACAAATGCTTTAGAGCTTGGCATTGACATTGGCAGTCACTCAGGCTGACAGATACGCTTCTTGTGCAGTTTTCAATGTTGTCCCCTTGACGAGGCTCAGAATATGGATTTTTGTTGTCGTTCCCATACAATTAACGTGTAAAACAAAATGTAAAGACGACAGCCAACGATGAAAGCATTCTTTCATTGCTCGGATGCACTTTCTCGGATCGCCTTTGACATTGACATCACTCTGCATTTCTTCAAAGATACTCCGAAATCGTCCAACAACTGCGCCATTGATTAAGGAAAAAGAACCACCACCAACTACCGGGTACTTTGAACTCGTGTTGTGCATAGGAGGGGGCATGTTCCAAGTTTCCACGCCCCTTTGCTTTACTTTTTGTTGTTCACACGGTTCTATCTTAGGAAGAACATGCGTTGTCGAAATCCAATGTATGTTGCGATTCTAACTGTGTATGTTACTGCAATTCTGTTCATGTCTTTTTCTCTTTTCATTTTCACGTCTACTTTTGACCTCGACCGAGGGCTGGACTGTACCCTGTCCTTCGGCTTCCCGGGCTCGGTGGCCTCCTTGCGGCAGCAGTTCGGCCGTGCTGGGCGCAACGGGCGCTTGGGCATCTCCTTCTACGTGACGAGGAGAAACATGAGGACATGTGAAGCCAATAAACAATGTGCTTGGTGAAAGATGGTGTTATTATGTTTTTATACTGATGTTTCGACAGAAATCATTCTTGGGGCTTTAAGGAAAGGAAAGCAAAGGCAAAGTTTAATAGGATGCGAGGCTCCTTTTACATAGGGGAGCTTCTCCAGAACGAACACTACTTATACGAGGGGAAGGTTCCCCGACTTCTGTGGAAAGTATATAGCTCGCTTTAATTATATAGGTGTTTTGATTAATCCTCAATTGACATTCATCAGTGTTGACTTGGAATAACTAGGTCCACCGCCCATAACGGGCCGTGGTGCGAAAGGACAATTCTGATCACCGTGATTGGAATGGACGTAATTAGCTTTGGGGAAGAGTGTTCAGTGTGTTTCAAGGATTGGATGGCGTAATTATATTGAGAAACAATTGTCTTGTGCAATTCCCAGTAGAATTGACACCTCAACATTCAAATCAAGTTGCCCCTAACTATCAAGTGTTTGTAAGTTTTTAGGGCAAGCTCCTGTTCAAACCTTCTGCTTTCAGGCTCCGTGTGCTGTCGGCAATGTTTTCAAAGCTGAGTAGAATTCTTTTGGTGCAGCATGCATCACAGATTGTCGGAAGACAAACTGAAAGATTATGTCTTTCAATGCTGGGTCAAGCTCACACTGACGGGAAATGTGTTTCCCAGCAATCGTTTCAATTCCAGCCACAAACGGTCTAGAGTCTAGAACTTGTGTTCCAGCATCCATATGGAGATGGATGTTCCGAACAAAAGCCTTTTGGTGACACACCGACTCAAAGCACAACCCAACGCCGAAGCAGTGCTGGGCCAAGCAATGATGATGTTTCCGAGCCGCTGGCAGGCCATTTAGCGAAGACACGGTATTCACAAACAAACAATCCTCAAATCATGCATGATCACCACAGAGTTAGCCGAAACCCCAACACGACGAAGCTCTGCGCACAATCCACATACTTACTTGTGCTTATCGCATACTCCGTTCATTTTGCCCTGAGTTCAGCGTGTGCTACTGTAACTTCCACATGACATGTACCATAACCAAGGGGTCACCGCAATCCCGAGTCAAGCCATCTTTACATTGATCTAAAGACAACACGTTCACCGACCACAATGGTTGTAAACAACAAAAACCAGGAGGACAAGACACACCGACCAACCGAAACAACAACACTAGAACACACATGGTCGCGACTTCTTGTGCTTTCATGTACGCCGTCGGCAATGCGGCAATGCAAGAGATGACAAAACCCATGGAAAGGCCATGAAGAACAAAGCACATCCCTGACACATGCGCATGAAAGGAAAGCAATTCACGAGGAATCTACAAACATTGAAGGACCATTTGTAAGTACTTTTCCGGGGAACACTCCGTGGTTAAGAAGATATCCTGCATCCACAAGGAACCTTATTTTCCCAGCCCCACCCGCCACCCCAGAACCCATGTTTATCACACAAAAGATCGATGACGTGTCCGAAAAAGATCAAAAACACCACGGCCCGTTCTGGGAGGTGTTCCAACTACATGGAAGGGAAACCTGAGTGAGGGCTATGACAGGGTACAAATGTTTCATAGTGTTTCTTTATTTTCGACTGTTGGCACAAATGCTTAAGCAGATTTGCTGTCATTGTTGATGCCACCCGTTGAACCCATCTTTGCTTCTCAAGTCCCTGCCACTTTTTCCAGTATTTGCCGTTTAACGATAAGGTCTGAGTGGCACAAATGGGCATCGATCTAAAGGTCCATGAAAGGAGTTTCATATGGAACAGCCATTTCGGTTACTAAGTACCAACCGGGCGAAAGATCGCGAAAGTTAAACACAGGGTTCGCGAAAGTAATCTTTTTTTTCGCGAAAGTTCATGTAACCATGTATGTTATTTGTAGGTAAAGGGACCCTTATTTGTTTGCTTACTGTGATCTTTTCAGACCACCAGCTGTGATGTTGATAACAATATGCCTACATCATGCGATATATAGTTTTCCTTTAACTACTTTTTATACCCATGTACCCGAACTTCTTCTGAATATGTAAGATCATACTTCGCGAAAGTTCGCGAAAGTTAAACATGGGGTTCGCGAAAGTAATCTGTTTTTTCGCGAAGAGGCACTTTCCAGATGAAAGGAATTTAGATCAACCACCAAATCTTGGACACCTCCTTTTCTTGACTTTGCTGCTGCCGTTCCTCGCCGCGTAGTGAATCTGTCAATGGTCACACTATATGTTCAGACCTTGGTGCAAATCATGAACCTCTGATGCACCATGTCATGGGTCAAAGTAGACGAAAAATCCTTGCAGGATGTCAGAAGTGGAAGAACACCAATAAGCTAGATTTCGAGAAGGACCCCGTGGTTGTCAATCCATGCACCCACCAACCTGACATGCACATTAGGGAAGTCATTGCCAGTTGAAGGTCAAAGGCGATTTGTCGATGCAAGGCTAGCGTGAAGAAGCTTTGCCCTCCCCAATCGAGCACCTGTGGCTGGTTGCGAAATTTGTCCAAGGACTGACCTTGCAAAGAGGCACTTTGTGGCTCAGCGTGTGCAGAATTCTGCCGCGGCCACCCAGAGACACGCAAGACGGCCCCAGCTTGGCAGGTTCCACCACTTTGCCAATATGGCATCCGTGAAGGAGCTCCAGAGAGCCCTCCTCTTCTGTGTCATTGAGGCCACCCCCAGTCTGGTCACGGCATGTGCAGAACGAGACCTTCCCATGGTTCTTCCATGCTTTTCCCTTTCCTGCGGCCGCCCATGACCCTGGACTTGCAGGACAAGTTCAGAAGCGGGTCTTCAGCATCAAGCTCTGGGAAAAACTCACCGTGGGATAGACTCCTCCCACTCCCACACGGACTTCCACCAGTTGTCACCTTTTCGGCTTAACTCAACCTCATTAAAGGACGCTCCTCAGCAGTGCTCCCTGGCAAGGCGACTCCATCTCAATGCCTCTATGAGTAGAGTTGAGGTGGCCCCCCAAAAAAAGGTATCATCTCTCACGTCCATTTTGCACCATAGCCCGCCCCGCAAAGAGAAAGCACATCTGAGATGACCGGTTGGACTGTGTTGGCACTGGGTGAATGGCACTGCCGCCTTGCCGGTCAACCACAAACATCCCCCAACGTGGCGAATGTTGACGTCCAGGGGCCCAGGGGAGGTCCGAGCAACCGGGGAAGCCTCAACGCAAGACAAAGGAAAACGTTTCTTGATTCGTTATTGGGAACAAGAAGCTACTAGGGGCTCCTGGCATCGCTACTAGGAGCAAGGACGCTACTAGGGGCTCCTGGCCTTACTACTAGGAACAAGAAGCTACTAGGAGCTTATTTCACCTTGCTGTTGCTTTAGCCGGCCATCCATCGACACTCCCAGTTTGGGCTAGCTTGGCTCTTCAAGAGGAGGTCACGAGAAAGGTGCAAGATTAGTATAATATAAGTAGGTGATATACGGCGGTGTTAGTTATCGGTTTTGTTTGGACTGTCCTTACTACAGTGTTTTTGTGGTTCGTCGGAATTGGTGGCTTTCTTTCTTGGTATATAGTATGCCTTTTGCGTTCATTGCAGTAACTTCTTGGTTTGCACCAAACACAACCTTTCAAACAAAGCACTTAGGGTGCACCCACGCTTGCTCAGCTCAGGTGGCCTTTGAAGACCCTACAGACCAGCATTTCGTGCGAAGACCACGTGAGTTGTTGGCCGCTTCGTGCGAAAAGCATGCTGACAGCTTAGGTGGTTGTAGGATGGGTTCAGAGATCTCGTCGCGTGCTGAGAATCCGAACAGTTGCGCTTGGACATTATTCATTATGGTTGCATGGTCCTCCACAAGAGATACTGTATCCAGCTGAACTCGAATGTTGGCACAGTCATTTGCACAAGGCTCTTGAAGCAGTGCCCGCAAAATGCCCAGCAGCCTCTCCAAGCTGATTCAAAGCAATGTTTGGGGACTCTTGAGCCGATGCAGCCACCAAAAGAGTCAAAAGAGGTCGTTTTCCACTATAATAAAGGGACCCGCGGTTTCAGCCTGCTTTCCAATCGATTCGAAGTTGGCACCGGTTATATACCGTCACCAGAAGCAAACCTACCTCGTTCCTTTGGAAGCCTATTGATTTGGCGGGTTAGTGAATGTTGGCGGTATGAGATGAGGCCCGGCGACCTGAAGCCGTGGCCGTGTGGCCATCCAACGCCGCAGTTCTCCAAGCACAACTGCCTTGTGCAGCGGCTGAGCGACCTTTGGAGGAGGCTGACCAAAGGCTCGTGATTTGTGATACTGGGTGCGGTGTTTTTTAGTGGCAGTTTTAGTGGCTTCCCATGTTGTTCATATGATGCAGATGTTTGCTCTCTACCATTGTATACTCACCCTCTAGTTGCGCACGATCCAGTGAGACGCGGCAACGGCATATGCGTCACGCAGGCGACATATGCATAGACAGACTATACAGCGAGCAACGCTCGAACCCCAAGGGTCAGGACTCCACAACAACAAAAGGTGTCTTCCACGACTCAGTCGTGCGACCGGCACCAGCTTGGAGAGCTAGTGCCAAAGTAAATAAAATGGAATTGGGCATGTGAAACGAGGCCCCAACAATAGCGCCTTGGCATAGGACCTTCCCGGTCGATTTCGCAAAACCAGGTTGCATTTCTCCAGGGTACGGTTGGCAGGTTGGATCTTTAGCAAGCCACTGGAGACACTGTCGGATTTGCCATTGTATACGTATGTGGTGACGGGGGTGCTATATTTGCATATTGTAATGCATTTGTCACATTAATCATTAATCAATGCGATTGTCATTTGGAGGGTTCAAACCACAGAAAATCTTGGGAAAGAACGCTCTTCTTTGAAGGCGGAGGGTGGTCAGAAATATCAAAAGCATATTGCAAACATTTGCAAGTACGAAAGGAACCGGATTCTGGTACTCTTTGATAAGTGGATGCGGGCGATGAAGCCACATTCGACCTTTCGCATCTCCAAAGTTCCACCCTATGCCACAAACATCAGCAATTGCAGAAGCTACTAGGGGCTCCTGGACTCGCTATTAGGAGCAAGGACGCTACTAGGGGCTCCTGGCCGTAATACTACGTAGTAACAAGAACGCTACTAGAAACAAGATGCAAACAAACAGCAATTGCGTATTCCGGTTACGACGTCCACGCAGTGGTGCAAAGGACGAATTGGGCCCTCCTAAAAGACCGCGCAAACAAGCCGCCACTCCCAAGATGCGCACAATACGAGTATTGGGCATATTGGGCATGGGTAGGACCTGTGGTTTCACAGGGGAGCGCAAACAAACTTTATCTTGGACTTGCCTCCTGTGAGCACTGTCCCTCTCCACAAACAAGTTTTTGCTGCATGTACAACATCATTTGTGCATGATCACTTGATTTGTTTGCAATTGGAGACTGCTGCACAATTCTAGAAAGGTTGGTTTTTTCTTTGGTGGGGTATCATATTGTTTCTGGTCCATGGGTGTTTCCGTGGTTTGGCTTTGCGTTTTCCCCATAGCACTCATTCGTTATGAACCGAATTGCGTGCAGTTCTTCGATGTTCTTCGTGCGCGTTTGCACCAAGGGTCGCGGAACCTGGTCCTTTCCATTTCGTTCAGCAACGCGAGGGTCTCATCTCATGATACCCAAGTTCCCAAATTGTTGGCCACTTGTTGCACTGTTGCACTTGTGCGGACTTGGCAGATGCACCAATAGACGATTTGCAGGTATTGGGAGTCTTTGGATGATGCGGGTCGTGATCCTTGGAAGACCGCCGTGCAGACGCTGAGCCACGCAATTATCGAACAGTGACTATTGAAAGCGTTCTTCGGTGTTGTATAGCTGTGCCACGTGCTGCAAAGAATTTTGAACAGATTGATCCAATAGAACTTTGATTTTGTAAGATGTTATCAGCCCGGAGCCCTTCGGCTTCTAGGTGTTCTGGTCTTCTGACTGCCTTAGGAAATGTCTCACCAATGGCACTTTGGAGCTCAGTCAGCAGCAACTGGTGCCTGGGCGGCAATGCAACGCACGTCCTGGTGGTCCACATCGTGCAGTGAGCATCCGAGCTGTGGAGGACGAAAGCAAAAACTCCGTAATCAAAAAAACGCGCATTCGTCTTTTGAGTTAATAGGAACGGCCTCCCCCTAATAGCGGTTGCCTCCACCCTATATAAATGTGTTGCAAATGCGAAAGCGTCGGCAATGTCCGCTCTAGTGAAAGCAGGGCCGTCCACCAGAAACCCACCGAGCCAAGCGCCAAAATTTGTTCAGTGAGTGTGTGTGTGCGTGTGCGCCCCTTGTGCTTCTTGCATGTGAGTGAGCATCTGACACAATTACGTAGGACGATGCGCAAGCAAAATAGTCCAACCTTGCGGATCACATCACTCAGAAACAGACCCCGAACCCGTGGTGGACCGTCCTGCTAGAATCTCCAGGCATGGCTGCTCAGTTTAAATTCCGTGAGGCTTGTGCACATAGCTGAGTGTGGCAGATGATGCATGCCCACACGCGCACAACAGAGCCCAGCCACATACCCCTCAGACACTTCACCGGATGTTGTTGAAGTGCTAAAAGACCTTTTCGCAGAACCACTTCGAAGTGCTGGAAGAAGTCGAAGCTGGCGGCGGCTTCGAAGATGGCGGGTTTCTATCGCAGCCCAGGCCGCACGGGCCGATAATTGTGGATATTGCTGGCTAGTCGGCAAACATGTATTCAGCAGACTGAGTTTTCTTGTTTTACTGTTGCATTTCGAGCGCTTGTTTAATTCCCGCCCGCCCTTTTGAAAAGACTTTGTTTCACACAGTGCCGACCAGCTTTCAGCCGTCTTTATAATCCTCTTCCTCTTCAAGTGTACAGTCAATGCATCGTTAATGAGATACTTTTACCCTTGGGGCCATCAGCTACCCAAGATGGCTCACAGATCAGGCATGAAGGGCGCACTTTTCGCAAATTGGACGAGATTGAAGTCTCCAAGGCATAGCTATGGTGCTTGTTTATAAATGTTTTGTCTTGAGTTTGGGCATATGAGTGCGGGTGTCTATCGCTTGAGGCCTTCTATTACCTGCATCCCGGCGCCGTATACCGCTACAGGGGCAATGAATATTTTGTTTTGGAGCTCGATGTTGTGAGGCGCAAGGCCACTGTGAAGAAAAGCGAGGTACCTCTTGCATATTACACAAGGGCTTTTGATTCCACGCAGGTGCGAATTTTGACCCGTGAAAAAGAGGCCATGTCAGGGAAGGCCAAGATTTATTGTGGGGAGATGGAATTGGAGAGCCGTGTGAAGAGTTTCAAGAGGTTCTGGAAGTCCCGGGACGTGCCACAGGAAGCGGAAGTTGAGGTGAGTTTACCCAGCTGGGGGTACACTTCTCGTGGTTTGTGGTTCGAAGATCCGCTGGGTGTGGCAAGGAGGCCGGGGCTCTTGGCTCCAAAGCAGCAAGAAGAATGGACCTGGGGTGGTGGCTGGGCTGGCGCACACGCTGCCATGCATGCTCTTCTTCGCGTGGTGCCCTTGTTTGTATTGGCTGATCGGCAGGACTTAGATGCAGCATGCGTTGATGAGCATGGCTTGCCGCCAATGGACCATCCGAGACTCATGATTTTTGATGCCAAAGATGGTGGCCTGGGCTTGTGCGATGCCGCTTTTCTACATGGTTTCGCGTTGTTGCGTGAGGCTAGACGTTTGGTGGAAGATTGCCCTTGTGAGGATGACCGTGGATGCGTGAATTGCATTATCGATGCACATTGCCGAGAATACAATCGGCTCTTGTCGAAACGTGGAGCCTTAGAATGGCTCCGAAGCTTAGAGTTTGGAGAGGCCACCGGAAGTACCGAAGAAAAAGCAACACCGAACATGGAAAAGCTTCACGCCTTAGATTGTTTGGCATGTGTGCCATGATGTGCCATGTCAATGCGCAGAAATGCGTTATTTTGTTCTTCGTTTGGTTGTGTTTTTTAATAATTATATATTTGTGTTCGCTGGTGGGACATTCTCGTTGTAACCTTGCCATCCTTTGCCTTTTGCATCCTTTTGCTTTGGTGCTGTTGTCGGATAGCGGTCCAATTCACTCCACTCATTCTGGCGAGTATCGGTGTTGGTGTTGTGTATTTCCACCGTGTGGATTTGCCTATATTACACGATGAAGTCCCTCAACCTTTCATTTTACTGCCGTAATCTATTTGCTTCGCGCACCCTACATTGCTCCAAGTATCTCCAAGTCTAGTTTGTTCTTTGTCGTGCTTCCGCCAGCTGGTACTCAACCAGGATTGCAATGCCACATCAAGTGCATGCGTGATCCCGAATCAAGTCCGATTGGTTCTCTATATAATTATATGGAAGGTCTTGTCAGCTCCGATCGACAAAACCCAAGACGATGCCTCTTCGATCCTCTTTGTATGTTTGATGTCGTCAGTGATTGCAAGTGGTACTTTAGAAGGGTTGTGTACTTATCGTCGCAGCCTCTCAGCCTCAAGATGTGTGATGATGTTCTGGGCTTGTTGGGTGCCACGTCTCTTTTTGACAGTGATCGCTTCTTGTTTGAATTCGTTTGCATGGTCAGATTAGAATCACGAAGTGGGCGGTCAAGGTATGAGCCCGCATGCGCGCACAGAGAGAGAGAGAGACAGAGACAGAGACAGAGAGATTTCGTGTGCCTACCAATTTAGCATAAGTTTCCGCCCATCCCCTGCCCCACCCTAATGAGGCTGTTCGGGAAGATGATGGCCAGGTATTGCTTCAGCATCAGAAACTTGGCCAGTAAAAAAAAGACACACAAAAAAAGGCAGGCTTTCAGCAAGACGGGAATAAGCCCAGGGTCAGCCTCTTCAGATGGATCAAGCAGGTTGTTTGCACTTCGGCTTTTTGACAAAAGCTGGCACGATTGACCAGGGCAGCACAGCTGGCATATTTCTTTCTGCTCCAAGTATGCACAGTCCTTGTCAGTGCTTCTTCCAGAAAGAGCAGTGCCAAAATATCATGTCAACTTCAGACTGCCCTTGACATGAGGAGGCAGGGCGCCGCGTGCCCTGCTGCTGTACCCTGGCCTTGCACGGACCATCAGCGTTGTCGCTTGTTCACGTCAGCCGTTTGAACTGGAACTGTGGAAGGGTCGGAAGACTCATTCATCCTTGTTTCCGAAGGGTAGCAGCAGCAAGGGGTTGCAACCCTCAAGAGCCAAAGGTTAATGGGCAGGTTGTCAACTGAGCAAGGTACCTGGTAACTGCCCGGTACCTGAAGTTAACCTATTGGTAGGGCGCACTTTATGAAAACAAAGGTTGAATGCAAACGTGGTCGACCTCCTATCCGTGTCAGACAGGGCTTGACTGTGCTGGACAGGATTGTTAAGTCAACTTTGTGTTGGACAGGAGCTGACGGGGGAGAGGGAGAGGGAGCACAACACTCCAGGACGTCACCATAAGCCGCTTTCCATTGCAACAGATTAATTCCGCTGGCAGCAGCAACTGCGCTGGTGGGACAGCTGCACCCTGGCATAAACACGAGGTCAATCCACACATCCAACAAGAAAGAAGATGACCTTCATGCAGTGAATGCTTAACTGTTACAAGTGCATCATTGTCATCACCCTTTTGAACTGTGCCTACTTGCCCCTCAACATCCGTTCTCACAAAGTTCTTCAAGCAAGAATCGTGTTTCGGATCTTCACCATGGCACCACAGTCGCAGCGCATTGCCAGGATATCTCGCGCTTGGATTTGGACACGGGTACGTACGAGACACTGTGCACTGTGCCGGGAATTTGCCTCAATGCATGTTCCCTCAGTGATGCGCCCTGGCACTTGACAATGTCAGTTTTGTAAGGTTCTTTGCAATTCGGCATATTATCATGCATCCATGCAGTTTTGCATGTATCCATATATATATTTATATATTAATGTAATTTTTGTATGCCAATTCAGCCCAAGCAGAAGCGTTGCTTCTTCCTGGTGCTAATGATTTCTGCACTCGCTGATCTAGCTTTGCCAGTTGGGTGTTGATGGGTTTCCACAGGGCCCGTTAGCTGCTGTTAGCTGAGGTCGACCGGAACATCTATTGCCAAGCCATCACCAATATCGGAAGGCAATTTGTGCGCATTGATTGCCAGATCCTGAGACTGTCTTTTTTTGGGCGCTAGCAACTAGAAAGGCGCAAAAGACTAAGGCTATTCAAGTCTAAACATGAATCTCTCCTCAGCATGGACTTCTTGAGTTGGTGTGGGCATTGTCTTCGAACCAAAACTCCCTCTTGCTGGGAGCAGAAATGCACGCATCGATGTATAAAACTTATATGATTGTGGAGCAGTTTGCACGACATGACAGAGCTTAGGGCAGGAATGGTTGGAAAGGTTCCTGTTTCTTGTGAGTTGGAAAGGTTTCTGTTGTGCTACAGTGCCTTACGCAAACACATGCAGCCAACATTGTGTTCAAGTCTGCAATCTCTTTTGGTCAAATGGTTGAAAGCTGTTGGGTTGGATCCGGCTGAAGTGCTCCGCTCAGGTCCAATTCCTGTCGATGGACAGACTGAAGTGGTCACAGGGTCCGTGTGCTACTTTGGCGAAATTCGCTCGACCTTTGCTGCTGGATTTGATCCAGCAAGTGGAGCTTACTACTACAAGGCGAGAATTTAGAGCGAAGCAGGTTCGCTGGAGTTGCACATGGCTCACTGAAATGGGTGTTGTAGCCTTGAGGCCAGAACAAACCCTAAAGAATACGAAAAGGCGTAAGTATACGCTAGCCCATGAAGCCCGACTGCGGCTCTATTTGACCTTTCGTTCATTCTACGGGCACAGACCGCAAAAGTTATTCTAAGTCGGTCCAAAGCAAAAGGGCTGGATGTTCTAGCAGAAGTTGTAGCATGAAGGGAGGGATATAGAGACTTCACAAGCTTATAAGTTTGGCTCGACTTTTGCTACTAAGTTACTAAGTGTTGCTTTGACATTGTCATGCGTTTTCGCAGACCAATGGTGGGGCCATCTATGAAATCACAAGGGCAGGTGACTTGCTTGCATCTAGTTCTGCAAAGCTTTCACAAAGTGAATAGGTTATTGTATGCGGTGCTGGGCGAAAAGAAGCCTTGGTGCTGTATGTCAATGTCCATCTCACTCTGTGCAAGCAACCCTTGCAGCATCATCAAATTGTGGTTGACACCCGACAATAAGGAACCCCAAGGAAATTGTTTAAAAGGTTCATTGTCAAAGCCACGGAATGCCTCCTCGCACTACACGTTATCATGCTTTATCCAACTTGCCACTGCGTACATATGCCCAAATGTATATTATATAGATATTCACATAAATATATATATATATATTAGATATTAGATACTTTGAGAAATTTCGTGTCGGTCACCGGACTTGGTTTTGCACATGGCATGACACGCTGTGTACCGCGGCCAACTAGGCCTTGAGCTAATCTGCTACCGGAAAAAGGTTAGCAGTCGGGCGTCCTTTCGTTCGAAGCCATTTCGTTCGGTCTGGACCCTACGATTTCCGCAGTGGTTGCACGGAGCTATCTGGTGGAGATCCACGCGGCCTTGGTTTGAGCCCACCACGCTTTGAGGAGACCTACGGCTAGCTTTGAGACTGACTCCAAGGTCACGCAGACGCGTGGGGTGACCGTGGGTGCCACTACGCTTTGCTTGGCCTTTCTGGCCACCTGAGCTCGCCGAAGCTCAAGTCGAACGACCCCTACGTGAACTTCGCCAACGACGAGAAGAACTTGGAGTGCATTTTTGGTTGAACTCGACCAATGTCAGAAGAGAAGGGACATGGCTATGCAGGAGGCTGGTCAGAGTCAGGCTTCGACTCCTCTATCCCCGCTTGGGATGGAAGAGCTGACTCTTGAGAGAGTTCAGGAGGACGGTGACTTGGTGGTTGTCTTCGATCGACCTCACGAAGACCAAAGGTTTCAACTTGGCCGCCAGGTTTACCATGAAGCAGAAAGGTTCGGCCAGGATGAGGGCACTTGAATTCTCGCCGGAGGATTTGTCCTTTGTGCCAGAAGAAGCTGTTGAAGACCCTGACAACCCTGACGGGGATAAGATCATCCTGAAGGAGGCCGACTACACTTGTGGTGTTTGGCGCCTCATTGAGGCCTGGGAGACGATGGTTGGCAAGACAGCCAGCGACAAGAAAGGAGAACTCCGTGAACGCTTCTACATGACTTTGAAGAGGAGTTCGCACGAGGCTGTGGTGAACTTTTCACTCAGGTACCGCACCCTGGTGGCTGAGATGCGGGCAGAGGGCATTGCTTTGGACGATGCTGAAAGTGCTTGGTTCTACAAACAGAAGCTGAGCTTGACCGAGGTGCAGAAGCAAATGCTGGAGACAACCCTTGGAGGCACTGCAGAGTCTTACGCTGAGTGTGAGCGTGAGGCGGTCCGCCTTTTCAAGCGGATCCACATGGTTGGAACACCAGCTCCTCCTACGCCGTGGAAGAGGCCTATGTTGGGTCGCCCTGGATCTGGCAAGGGAGGCACTTCAACTTGGAGGAGACCTTCTTCCTCGGCTTCAACTTCAGTGTCAACGAGCTCATCTAACTTCTCTCGTGGTTCTCGCATGAGCCTTGGTGCATCAGCTGTCAATGTTGCTGAACAAGACCCCTTGGTTGAGACTGAGGAGTATGAGATGGAGCCCTATGATGCTCTTGAGAGTCAAGCTCAAGAGATGCCTGAGGACTCAACTCAAGATGATGGAGCTCTTCATGCCTTGGAGGAAGAGATTGAAGTTCTGGCTTCTGAACTGGAAGCTGCAGCTCAAGAGGGCTGCGATGGTGCCGAGCTGGAAAGCTTGGAAGAACAACTCGACGGTGCTGTCGAGGCCTTGGTGACTTTGCGAGAAGCTCGTGCTCAAATCGCTGGACCGCCTGGCAAGAAGAAAGCCGGGCAATGTCATGCCTGCGGCCGTGAAGGCCATTACAGAGGCTCATGTCGCGGAGGTGAATGTCATTGACCTTTTGCCTTCTCACCGCAGTGTTTCTTTTGCCACCGACCTACCACAGGTCCATGATGTCGCAGTGACCGAACAGGTTCATGATGTGGCAGTTGGTGAATGCTTGACGGAGGCATTGATGTCTCTGAGCGGATCAACTTCGAAGCTTTCAGAAGACAAAATCTTGCAGGCGGCCTTAGACAGTGCTTGCAATCGCTCATGTGCCGGAACTACATGGATCCAGCATACAGTTCAAGCACTACAACTGGCCCCCTCCTATGTCAGAGAGCTGATCCATAGAGTTCCGGAATGTGAACGCTTTCGTTTCGGGAATGGTGGACAACTGACCTCACAAGAACGTGTTCGGCTCCCCTTCGTGATTGCGGGCAAGATTGTTTTGGTATGGGTTTCAGCGGTTCCTTGCAGTTCTTTGGGGCTTTTGTTGGGGAAAGACGCTCTAGATGCGCTTGGAGCCTTGTTGGACTTCATGGGAAACCGACTTCAACTACAACTGTTGGCCCCAGGCAATGGATTCCCCTTCGAAAGCTGAAAGCCGGACACTTCTCTATTCCTTGTTTGCCAACTCCTTTGACTCGATGGCCGTCGGTTTCGTCTTCCGAGTGGATCGTCATCGGCAAGGGTTCCTGTTGTGAAGTACAAGTTGGTAGCAAGCAGAAGCGGTTGCTAAAGAAACTGAAGAAAGCAAGTGCTGAAGCATCTGTGCCTGAGAGTCAAGTGACAGAGCATTTTTTACCGGAAGCTTTTTGGAGCAACATTCGGACGCTTGGCTTCACCATGCTTTCCGGCCCACCGCGGTGGATCGGTCATGGGAACCGTCAGCCGGAGAGCAGAGCAGCTTTCCGTTGGTCCTGGAGTGAAGTGGCACTGGCATGGAATTCTTCTTTGGCTGATTCAGCGGCCATACCTGAGGTTTTTACCACCTCCCTTGCCGTCAGTGACCACAGTGAGCGCATGGCAGGAGCAGGTGAACGCCATGGTGGAGAGGTTTGCATGGCCGAGCGCTTGGCACAGGCGGATAGACATAGGGAACCTGTGCACCATCTTCCACCTCAAGGAGTGCGCCCACCTTCGAGATCGGATGGGTCTGCTGTTGGCCTTTATGGAGGACGATGCGAACACCTTCGGCCTGGTGGCATTGAAGCGGCAACCTCGGAAGAAGTTGCAAGAAGCAGCGGCTCAGGAGACAATGAGATTGCTGCAGCTGAGTCGAGAAGAGAGGACACAGCAACTTCGCGCCTTACTCGGGCCAAGAGGAGGATTGCCGAGGCTCAAGGACGAGCTGGTCAAAGCAGCCGCATAGCTGAACGAGAAGGTCGACCGAGAAGCCACAGTCGATCAGATCAGGAAGCAGCTGCAGCCCATCGTGAAGGCCTTGAAAGGGAAGCCGAACTGGGAAGCACCAGACATCCCGCGATCGTCGTCGACAGCAGCAGTGAAGCCGAAGCCCAAGCCCACAGCAGCTCGAACACCACAGATAGTGAATCTGCCTTCTCTCGATTCGCAAGATGATAAGATGGTTTCGCCGCGCTTCAAGGGCTTCAAGCAGCTCACTTGAGGGTCCACCGACTTCAAGAGCCGCGACCAGAGCGGCAGGCTTGGGATGTGGAGCAGGTGGAGGACAGCCCCATGTCAGAGACGTCCTTCTTTCATCTCCAGATGGACGAGGCCGCTTGGGAGGAGACAACAAGAGTCCTGATGCAGGATCTGGAGCATGTGGAGCTGGCACAGCCCCTGGAGGAGGATGTGGAGCGCCTGAACGAGGGCGATCTGCTGTGAGTCTCGGCATTGGGAAGATGACCAAGAAGGCCTTTGCAACCATGAAGCGAGGGCTCAAGCAAACTGTGCATCAAGGTTTTCTTCGTCTTCGCAGGTTGCATGAAGCTCTCTCCATCGACTTCAATGAAGTGCGTGAGATCTTGGAGGCTTCTGAGTATAACCTCAAGATGGAAATCATTGAGGGCGTCAAGGAGCCCTTCGTTGTTGAAGTGAAGATGCCGCCCTTGCCTGAGTATGAGAACTTCGCCTACAGAGAGGCCATGGAGACCAACTTCAACGCAGCTGGACAACTTCCTTTGGTTGGTGAAACCTTCACGGACTCTGAACAGGTGAAGAAACAGGCAGAGCTTCGTGGCCACAGCACGATGGAAAGCATGACCTTGGCCACAGGCTTTGACTTCTTCCGTCCTAGTCACCAGAGGAGAGCCTTTTGGCAGGTTGAAGATGATGATCCTTACTGTCAAGTCATTGCCTTTCCATGTGGACCATGGTCGCCATTGCATGCTCTACGTGCCCGTGATCGACATCGCGCCGCCTTGTTGAAGTGGCGCAGAAAGAAGCGTGTGAAGTTGGTGAACTTTGCAGTGGCCCTAGCTCGGAAGCAGTTGAGGCGGAAGAAACACTTCATCCTGGAGAACCCCTCTCGCAGCTTGGCATGGGAGTCAGTAGCCAGTTTGAAGAAGCTACTGGGAGAGCCTGGTTTGCATTTGGTGGAGATAGACCAATGCCGTTTTGGGCTTAGAGGTCCTAGAGGTGGCTTGCACAAGAAGCAAACTTGGATCCTCACTTCTTCAGAGATGGTGGCTCGTGAACTTTGTGACATGCTTTGTGATGGAAGTCACGACCATGAACATGTGGTTGGAGGAAACACAGCTCGCTTGGCAGGTCGCTATCCACCGGATTTGGCAAAAGCTTTCGTTCGTGGCTTGGAACGACAATTTGAGGATGAAGGCAATGAGGTCTTCGACGCCTACTTTGAAGCCAATGCAGCTGAAGCTGAACCGGAGCTGGGTGATGATGCGCCTCCTATGGACCTAGCGGATCCCTATGAGGAGGACTTTGACCTGACGGATGATGTGCCTTTTCAGGCCCAGAGGCAGGCAGTTCTCCGTTTGCACCACAACACTGGACACAGATCTCCACTTCGCTTGGCTAAAGCTCTCGCCATTGCTGGTGCTTGCCCTGAGGTGATCAAGGCTGCCAAAGAGCTTAAGTGTGAGACCTGCATGGAGAATCGTCGACCTGCATCTCACCGACCTTCAAGCTTGCCAAAACCACGCCATTTTGGCGATCAGGTTCATGTGGACTTGGTGGCAGTGAAGGACTTGCATGGTGCAACCTTTTGGATCATGCATGGAATCGACGCCGTGTCCGGCTACCAGGTTGCACAGATGATGGAGGCAAAGTCTGCGGATGGGGTGGTGAAGTTCTTTCACAGCTCATGGATCTCCATCTTGGGAGCCCCCAAGGTGGTTGTCTCTGATTCTGGCCCAGAGTTCACCTCGGACAAGATGCAAGCCTGCATGGACATGCACGACATCGTCCTGTACCACATACCAGTGGAAAGCCCATGGGCCAACGGCTTGGCCGAGAGAGCAGGTGGATCTCTAAAGGTGATCATGGGCAAACTGATCAAAGACTTCAGTTGTCAAGGACGAGATGAACTACAAGGTGCCTTGGCGGCTGCTGTTGAGGCCTGCAATGCTGATGTAGGCCAGACTGGTTTTTCGCCAGCTCAGTTTGTGCTGGGAGCACAACCCAGGACTTGGTGAGGTGATCCCCAATGACCTGCGGCTGCGCCTTGCTTCTCACTCCTTGATTGAGAACACCCCGCCTTTTACGAGGCAGATGGCAATGAAAGAGAGTGCACGAGTGGCCATGATCAAGATGAAGTACAGTGCATCTCTACGTCGCGCGGAGTTCAGCCGAGCTCGCAGAGCTGCCTCATGGACAACATTCCAACTTGGTGATGTGGTCTACTTCTACAGGGTGCAGAAGATGGCTGGCAGGGGCACCAAAAGAAAGCGCTTGGTGTTGAACCAATGGCGCGGTCCTGGCATGATCATGGCGCTTGAAGGTGGCAAGGTTCCAACTGGTGCCTATGTCGCTTACCGAGGCAACTTGACCAAGTGCGCCATTGAGCACCTTCGACCTGCTTCGACACTGGAGCGACTCTCAGCAGCTGAATGGGAGAAAATTCTTTCGGAGGCGATCCATGCTTCTGGACCTGATGAACTTCCTGAAGATCCAGCAGAGCCAGGCGATGACCATGATGATGATCATGATGACTATGATCCCACCGAACCTGATGTCGACAGAGACGGTGATGGTGGTGGAAATGATGATGAGGACCAAGTTGACCAAGGAGGCGGAGACCATCCTGGGCATGATGGCTTGGTTCCAAGAACAGGTGATGCTGGCAAGAGACCTCCAGCAGTCACCTATCCTTTTCCTTTTCAAGCAAGTGAGATGATTCCTTTGCTGGCTTCCTCGGCAGCTGGTTCTCGGGCTTCTTCATTGGTTCCATCGAGACGCACTTCTCAGAGCTCTATGCCTATGGCTTCCTCTTTTTCAGGACAGAGCTCTACTACCCAGACTGATGGGGCAGAAGGAGACGCACCGAAACTGCCAGCTGTTCCTGAGGAAGAAGAAGGGAGTCCTTTGCGTGAACAAGAACCTCAAGAAGCGCCAAGCACGACTGCACTGAATGCAGTTGATCCTCAAACTGCTCACGCCAATGCGGAGCCTTCTACTTCAGCTGAATCCAGGCCCTCAAGAATGGGAAAGATCACAGGGTGCAGTTCGTCGTGCCTTGTCTGAAGGAGCTGCTGAAGAGCGAGAGGCCAAAAGAAGAACCTTTGTTCCTTTGGTGTTGAGTGGTGGCAAGACGATTGATGTTCTTCTAGCTGAGCAAGATTCTAGCATTTAGCATCCATCCACTTCTTCGAGCGATGATGGAAGCGCACGATGTCTAATGAATGGTCGTCATCCAGAACATGACCATGGCACATGGGATGGCAGATGGTCTCTTCCATCGAGGAGCTCATGGGAGGTGCTTGAGATGGCAGGCTGGAGGAGGACACAAGGAGATGCGATGGTCGCAGATGGATGAGGCCACACGAGAAGCATTTCGTGTTGCGACCAGAGAACAGTGGGAGAAATGGGTCGAGAACAGTGCCATTGAAGTTCTTTCCTTGGCTGACAGCCGTGCAGTTCTTCAAGATCTTGAAAGAAAAGGTCAACTTGACAGAGTGCTTTGTCCTAGACTGGTACTCACGGTTAAGAACGCTGGCTTGCGGACAGCTGACTGTCCACTTCCGCTGAAAGCAAGCTCGAGGATCATCGTGCCAGGGTACAAGGATGCTGCCAACTTGCAAGGTGAACTTCGAAGAGATGCTCCAACTGGCAGCAGGCTGGCACAACACCTTCTGTTTTGCATAGCAGGTGCCAATTCTTCCTGGTTCCTTCGCAGTGCTGACGTGCGAGCTGCCTTTTTGAAAGGTGATCCATACCTGAAGTGCACCTTGTACATCAAGGGAACTGATGGATCCAAGGGACCGACAACCCCAATTCCAGCAGGAGCAGTTGCTCCCGTCCTGAAGGGCGTGTTTGGACTGGCCGACGCACCTCGTGAATGGTGGCTTCGTCTTGACCGAGAACTTCGGCAAGAAGGCTGGTGTCGCAGCATGCTGGATGGTGCATTGTGGTTTCGCTGGAAAGGCGGCGAAGGCGAGAGCAAAGCCTTGAATGGGGTCGTTGTGGGGCATGTTGATGATCTGCTTTTTTCTGGCGACAAAGAAGCTTTGAGCAGTCTCACGCGCCTGGGAGAAATCCTTGGCTATGGGTCAGTGGAGGAGGAAGACTTTGTTTGGTGTGGCAAGCGTATCTACAGGGACAAAGAGACCCGTGAGATCCATGTCAACATGATGACATACCACCAGCAGTTGAAGCCGATCACAATCCCACGGAACAGACGTTCCAACTTGGAGGCACCTTTGACGCCTTCTGAAGTGAAGACCTTGAGAGGTTTGTTGGGCTCATTGCAATGGCTTGTCGCACAGGTGAGGTTCGACATTGGTTTCCAAGTGAGCACTTTGCAGTCTGCGCCACACACGGTGAGCACCCTTCTGCAGGCCAACAAGGCGGTCATTGACGCCAAGAAGAATGGTGACTTCTTGCTGAGGTTTGGCCACATTCCTTTGAAGGAGGGTGGAGTGGTGGTTGTGAGTGATGCCGCCTTAGGAAATGTCGACAACAATGGTTGCATTTCTGGCGAACCTTCCAAGAAGATGTTTTCTCAAAGCTGCTACATCGTGTTGCTGGGAGACCAAGCTTTGTTGAGCGGAAAGCAAGGCCGTTTTTCAGTGCTGGACTACCGTTCTCACCGCATTCCACGCGTGGCTCGCTCAAGCTACGCAGCTGAGACGCTGGCGAGTTGGCTCGCGGCTTCTTGGCAGAAGCGCTGGAAGAATGGGTACCTCTTGGTGACCAATGTGCCTTTGACTGGGGTCACAGACGCAAAAGATTGCTATGACAGAGTCACATCGGATGTTGGCTTTGGCAATCAGAAGTCCTTGATGTTCAGCATTGCCAACATCAGGCAACAGCTGAGAAGACCACAGACTCAGTACAGATGGACTTCAACTCAGAACATGTTCATCGACTGTGGCACCAAGATGATGGACAGTGCTCATGTCCGCCAGATGGTTCAACGGGGGCAATGGTCCATCGAGTACCAGCCAGAGTTCATCAAACAGACCTACAAGAAGAAGAAAGACACCGACCTCGTGAATGACTCAAGTGAGCTTCCAGGACGTGATGTGGGAGCTGAGGATTTCGAGCTGATGAACCATGTCAACTTCTACGCCCTCTCGGCTGGATGGCACTACAAGGAGAAAGAGAACATAGGTGTGCATGTGGCCATGCGTGCAAAGAGCTTTCGAAGCCCTGCACCATGGTTCCAGCTGAGAGAATTCCCTTTGAATTCAGAACCAAGAGTCTACCAAAATGGAAGATTCTTGAAGAGCGAGCAGACCTCTTGGATGTCCCAAATCCCCAGGAGATTCTGCCTGCGCGGGCCCTACGACTTGTGAGCTTTTTCAAGGCTAGGCCGGGTGCGAAACCAACAATAAAACAAGACGGATGAGAAATTTCGCGTCGGTCACCGGACTTGGTTTCGCACATGGCATGACACGCTGTGTACCGCGGCCAACTAGGCCTTGAGCTAATCTGCTACCGGAAAAAGGTTAGCAGTCGGGCATCCTTTCGTTCGAACCCATTTCGTTCGGTCTGGACCCTACTGATTTCCGCATACTTAGTATTATAAGATAGATTCAGGGCGTTCTTGCAAATTTCCTGCAGATATCCAGAGCTTCGTGGGCTCTACAACTCCCAGTTCTTCAACCCAGGTTGCAGAAGCTTGGAAGTCTTGTGAGCTCTTTTTTGTTCTTACTTGGTGTCAGTCTCTGGAATGGAGCACGCATATTTGGGGAATCACATGGAATCATTGTCCTTTCGAAAGCATCCAAGTCTCAATTGCCTCTTCAGAAGACGCTGTTGCTCCTTGTCTTCAGGATGCTACCCCGCTACCTGTTGTGACTCGATCCCCTCTCAACAACTTGGCTGATTTCGTAATTTACCAGCTTCTTGGATTAACACATAGATTGTGTCGCCTTCCGCTTTTGCACGAGACACCTGCATCAACTGTTTATGCGGTGTGTTTTTTCAGGACAGATCTGGGCTTCGGAACAGAGAACTACTTGATTGGATGCACCGGCAATGAGGCAGGATAGAATGGTCATAGCTCATGGGTTGCGAACCGGATCACCGGCGGCTTAAATCAGACGGAGAAAATGTGGCTTGTCCACGACCAGGTGCGCGCGCAATCATTGAGCGATACGCAACTTCCCGTGCGGAGCTTCACAATGCGTTACCAGAGCCCTTCGGGCAGTTCGGGTGCACAGTGGTTCTACAGCGGTGCAATTTATTGCGCATACAACAATGGCGAGGATGGCGCCTTGGATGCCCTTTTCAACGTTTTTTTGTTTCAATTCTGCTTCATGGTGACAACAAAGTGTCCTGCGTTTTTTTTCTTCATCTTATTTTCGACATTTTTCTGCAGGTGTGGTCTTTATCAACCTGGCCACAGCAAATTCGACAACTGGCAGAGTAAATGCCGGTTTTGTCAGCAGATCTGCTCGAACCAATTCCAATGATGGCTTGAATTGCCTCTCTGCCCTGTCACCGTTCCCAGAACCAGTCACCACAACGACGACCACCACAACCACAACCACCACAACCACAACCACCACAACCACAACAACTACCACAACCACCACAACTACGACGACCACCACAACTACGACGACTACCACAACTACGACGACTACCACAACTACCACTACCACTACGACAACAACCACAACAACAACTACAGGAGGAGGCTCTCATGGTGATCCTCACATTCAGAGGCTTGACGGAGGACACTACACCTTGCTCCGGGAAGGCAGCTTTTTGCTATGGCGCTTCAGAAAATCCGGCACGGATTGGCAGATCTTTGCACATTATGCTGGGCGAAGTTCCTACACCAAAGGGCTCCTCCTCATAGACAACACAGGAGTTTCAGTGGAATGGACTACTGAAAAGTGCGATTGCCGGACGAGAAATGCATCGAACGGCTGGATATCTGTGAACATGTCGCAAACCTTGGTGACGGGCAAAAACGGCAGCTCAAGCATCAATATCACTCGCCTCCCCAAGAGACGTGCTCGACGATTTGAGGTCGACCTGCGTGAGGAGGGGCGCAAGATTGCCACACTCCACGTCCATTGCATGGTGGACTGGCAGATTGATACCAAGGTTTCTATGTTTCGGCCACATGACATTCGTCTCGTTGAAGGGCAAACGGGCCACAGAGAGAACGAGGAAAAGAGAGAAAGGGAGAACAAGCAAGGCTTAATGCAAGGAAATGGCAGATGGCAAGGCGAAGCCGCCCAGGCCAAGCTTTTTGGCAAGCGAGCGCAAAGTGAAGACCAAGAGTTCTTACAAGACAAGAGTTGGACAGAGTTGCGTGGAAGCCGGAGGGCTGCCCACTATTTGCAGAGGATGGATGAATCCGGCAAAGGTATAATGCTATTGAACCAATTGAGCGCTTGCACGGGGGCAAAGAAGTCTCAAGCTGCCAAAATTTGCTCCAAGCATTTGTCACAAGCCTTAATTTCAAACGTTTCAGACGATTTCTTTGAGGATTGCATCTTTGATGTGTGCAATGGTGGTGGGGAGTTGGCTGCTGAACTTGCAGCAGAGATTTTGACGGCTTAAGTCGGAAAAGGCAGTAATTGCCTTTTCGTGTGCCATTTTGACTATGCCGTTTCGCCTTTGTGCTTTTCAATGAGGCTGGTTTGGAGGCTTTCATTGCCTTTCGCATAGCCAGTTTTGGTCCGATCAGACTGGTCCAGAAGAGATCATCGATGTTTCGTCCCACCAGCAAAAGCCTGACGTTGCGGCAAAAATCATACAGCTGCTGTTGTGAGCTAGGTTGAATGCCGTGCTCGATCTGTGAATGAACAGAATATGCAATCATTCCGTGAGTTTGACTTACTAGTAGTGACAAGAAGCTATTAGAAACAAGTGCATCGCTACTAGTAACAAGTGCCTTACTAGTAGTAGCAAGAAGCTTGCATGTGTTTATTCTCGGCCCTTTGCCCATGACTCTTGCTGCAATTCTGGTTGCAGTCGGGAAAACACATGGACGCTCCAAAATAAATCCCCACCGCAGTTTTTCCACTATCTTATTACCATCTTTGCATTTGATGGCCGTTTTTCACTTGGAAGAACACTGAGGTGAGTCGACATCTCAGTTTCTAGCACCTCTTCTTTTCTGTGTTTGTCGACATCTCACAATATCATACCTACATATGCTTTTAGAGAAACACAATATATATATATATATGTACATGTATCGAGAGAGAGAGAGAGAAAGAGAGAGAGAGAGAGAGCTCCGCAGAATGCCAAAGGCGGCATGTGGAAGACTTAATTAGTGCAGCAATTGAGATATATTGAGATATGTGCAGTTCCGAGTCGTGCTATAGTTGGGCGGCTTGCGTCGCGATCACTGATGACTGTGTCTTGGTTTGCTTGGGCTGTTGTTGTGTAGTGCTTAGTGCAGTAGCTACGCTGCGGGCTTTGAGGTCTCAGATTCTGGGAGCTTTGTTCACGATTTTGGCTGTGGGCGGATGATAATTAGAACTATTTGGCATACGCAGCACACCTGCCAAAAAGTAGTAAACATATGTAAACATATACATTGATTCTGCAAGGTAGGCAAGTTGCTATAATATTCCGTTCAATGGTGTTTGTGATGGTGGAACGGGCTGCTTGGCTGATGTGGAAAGTCCAGTGCTAATTGTGTTACTTCTTCTTTCGGCAGGTAGCTGATGTAGGTTCATAGGAGTCCGTACCACATCAAGATGTATTTTGCAGACTGTGGTGCGTCAACAGCCAACTGTCCAGACTCCAGCCCTTCAAGAACACGCCTGAGTCAATCAACGTTCTTTCCTTGCCATCTCTAAGTGCTCATGGACAGGCAAAGTAGTTTGAAGCATAATAAAACATTTTACGAAAGCCAGCCGATAGGCTAGGCTTGAGCTTTTTGAGCGAATGAAGTGAGCTGAGAGGGACATTTTGAGAGGGTGAACCCGGAGCTTGGTGGGGGAGAGCGATGCAATGGACCCCGAGTAGTGCATCATTAGCATCATGAAGGGCTTTGGAGGCTACTTGGACTTGAGTGGAGGCAGGCACCCACCGCCGCCGCGCGTAGGATTCGCGTTCCCAGGACAACCCGTAACTCGCGAAAACCATAGAGAACCGAAAGTTGCATGAGTTCAAGTCCATGACTTTGGATTGAGTTTCGGTGGGGACGCCTGCGAGGTTGACTACATATCCGCATGGGCTTCCTGCCCCCTAGCAAAAACTATACTTGCGCCATGTCCTCGGGTCGAGTGGATGCTTCTCGCGGCGTCCAGAAGCACCGAACGTTTTTCCGGCTTCAATTCAAACTTCAAACACTCCAAATGTAACAAGCACATAATTGCTTCTTTTCAAACGCATGCCGTACTCGCGCGCGCGCGCGCGGCGACACTCACTATGGAGAAGGTCTTCCTGCGCGCGCACGTGGTATTCCACCACTCGAACTCAGACGGTGTTTCCCCTTCGCTAACGTTGATGTCGCCTTCCAACTTCCCTGAGATGCATACCTTCCTGCGTGTGACAAACACATGCCATTGCCTTGTGATGATGAACCACACCAACATACAACATATCGCACTTCTCTTTCACTACTTCTTTCATACCAAACTTCTGGGCAAATTAAGGCGAGCTCACCTGACGAGGTACGAGGTAGAATAATTTCGAGACGAAAATAAGCGAGGTAAGTCCAGCAACAGCAGCAGCACAAAGCTTTTGAGCTTGTAAGGGCCACTGCTGGGCATAGCTTCCAGGAGCTACTGGGACTCCACTCACCATGCCACACAGAAGCCCCAAGAAGACCAAAAACAAAAAAACACATATTTTTAAGAAATAGGCCCGATTTTGACCCAAGCATGCTTGAAGGAATTGGGGCTTGTAGAGGCCACTGCTGGGTGTAGCTTCCAGGAGCTACAGGGGATCCACTCACCACGCCACACAGAAGCCCC
>CAXAMN010005069.1:68663-85724 GCA_963970005.1 Durusdinium trenchii | reverse complement strand
AAGGAATTGGGGCTTGTAGAGGCCACTGTTGGGTGTAGTTTCCAGGAGCTACAGGGGATCCACCCACCATGCCACACAGAAGCCTCAAGAATACCAAAAACAAACAAACAACCTATTTCCAAGAAATAGGCCTGATTTTTTCCCAAGCATGCTTGAAGGCATGCTTGAAGGGATTGGGGCTTGTAGAGCATTGTAGAGGCCACTGTTGGGTGTAGTTTCCAGGAGCTACAGGGATTCTTCCACCCATGCAGGGCAGAGAGCCCCAAGAATCCCAAGGACAAAAAACAACCTATTGTCAAGAAATAGGCCCGATTACCAGTTTGGATGTGCAGGAAGCCATGGCAGGCATTCAGCCCCCCCCCAACAAATGCAGACGAGGTGAATGAAATTATTGAAATTAAACGAGGCGAGGTGAATAATTTCAAAACATGAAATTAAGACGAGGTACGAGGTGAACGAAATTAATGAAACTAATTTAATTCACTCAGAAACTTGTCCCAAAGCCACCCGGCTTGCTTCTCTGCTCCCTCCATCACCATTACATACGCCCCCCCGCACCCGCGGCACCGCTGACTCGCAAGCTGCCGGCCATGTGTCTTGTGCCGCGACGCCCGCCAGAAAAAAGACACTCGCCTCGCGGCTGCTGGCTTTCGTCTCCCCCTTCTCAGGTCTATATATATATATATAGGAGCTTGATTTCAGAGCGAATGGGGTATGAACTTGGTTGACTGTTTAGAGGCAACTTTAAAATCGTGTTCCATTATGCCTGTGGAGCAAGTTATGCCAGTGAAAATGGCTTCACTTTTCTGGGTGCAGGGAAGCATGAAGGTCGGGAGCCTTTTTCCAGGAGCAAAGTTGATTTTTGTTGGCAATTGAAGGAGGCGGTGGTGGAAAGAAACAGTTGGTGTGAATCACAACATGCTTTTGCCCACAGTGCTCAAGACAACAACGCAAAATGAAGAGTTCACCGAGGAAACTGTTAGCATTCCTGAGGAGTTGGTGCCACCATTTGAGAATGCTGCTCACTCCAAATGCACGTATAATTACATATAGCATGGATTCTACTTGTGATTCTGTAATGATTTGACATGACAGCATTGTTTTTCGTACGCGCGCATGTCTGACGACTATGTGCAAGATCCTTAGATCCTTGCATCAATCAGTGGGACAGTTCCTGGATCCCTTCCTTTCTGAGGCCCGGATGCTTTTTGAAGCCCGGACCCTGGGATGTGTGGAATAGTTTAGAGCTCTTGAGCTCTGGAACTGAAGGCTACTCCGGAGAAGTCATATCGAGGGTGACGAGAACCAGGAAGCTGCGTTTGAAGCGCCAACAGTGCCAGCGCCTGTGGCGTTCGCTCCGACTGAAGTGCCCCCACCACCTCAAGCACCCACAGCGCGTGCGGTGCCCCCTGCTCCTCCAGCACCCACAGCGCCTGCAGCGCCCCCTGCTCCTCCAGCACCCACAGCGCCTGATGCATGCCCACCGCAACAATCCTCGACACCGGCTGGAGTGCCTCATGAGGTTGTTCTCCGTAGGGGTGCCCAAGCTCGGGCCAGCACAGTAAAATGTTATGTTATTATGTACGTTGTATGTACATATCAGAAAGCAACGAAACATTTCAGGTTTCAGAATTGAATTCATCAGCCAGTCCAGTAGTTTCCCAGCGCTGAGGCAAAGCACCGAATGACAAGGCAAGGGGCTTTTCTCTTGAAATACCGGAAATATTAAAACGATTTTTGCATCTTCGGCCACGGGGTACACGCAATTGTGCGCAGTCTATCCATTGGAGTGCGTCTGGCCGCTTTACCCACAACAACAAGAAGTTCCAGGACAGTCAGCGGAATTGGCGCGCTCTGTTTGAAAGGACCCCCCTGCATGGACGTCACGAAAGAAGAATGAGCCAACCCGAATTATAGGCTTTTGTCCTGAAAACAAAGAGCTTGTGTTTTACAGGTTTTCTTCCGACCGGTGCAAAATTTGGTGGAACCCTATATGGCCTTTTCTACTTTCACTGATGTCGGTTAACCAGGTGCAACAATTCTTGGGGTTCACGTATTTTGCGGCTAAAGTCTTTGTTCATCTTTGCATGGGTGGTCGACCGGTTCAAAAATCAATGACAATCTGCCTGGCTAACAAGCTGGGAGTATTGCGGGCACATGTCCTGAAAACCACAAAGTGTCCAAAATCATCCAAAATCTAGGAACCTTAGCTTCTTTTTGATGCAAAGCCTTCGACAGGGGGCCTTCCTGGTGGGGGTGCGCTTTACAGGTAGAATTGGAGGCAGAGTCTCACAAAGGATTTTCACCAAAGACATTAGGGAAGTCCAAGTATGAAGAAGCAAGCGCAAAATATTAATACAGGATACAGAAAGTCCAATGATGCCAAAAAGGAAACAAGATGGAGCCCACGAACTTGATTGTACACACGGGCGCAAACACCTTTGGCCAAACGTCCTTGACACTCTTCAAAAACACTCTTGAAGGGCATTCTAGATATTCACTCTTTTAGAACACTCTTGCGGGAGGACACTCTTGTCGCACACTCTTGTGGGACACCCTTGCTTGCGGGCGGGACTCTCTTGCAGGACACTCTTGTTACGCACTCTTGTAGGGCACCCTTTTGGGGACTCTTGGCGGACGTTCTTTTGGGACATTCTTGCAGGCCACTCTTGTGGGACACTCTTGTGGTAGGGCAGGCACTCTAGGACTCTAGGGCTCTAGGGCATTTGGTAGGAGGCTTCCTCGAAAAGTCACGCATCAAGTCTCCAAAGCGAGCATTCTGTGACTCGTCAAGCCTTCAACATGAGCATTTTGTACGAGACGTCCTCCAAAAGTCACGTGGGAAGTCTCATCTGAGTGAAGACCTGCCAAGCAGTTTCATAATCCAAGCCCCTCGAAAGTCACCTGCACAACACGTGGCAGCCTGATGATTCCTTGTGCCTCACCCGCAAACTGACTTCCAGACCTCCTGCAGCTGCCACTATGCCACACTTGGACATGCAAAATTTGCATCGCACCGCACCGGAATGACTTCGACACATTGCTTCAGCCTCGAGACCTGTCACGGCTTCGAGGCAAGCGCTTCCAATCCTGGACGTGAAGTGCTGACCTCACGAAATGCACGAATCTGAAGCAAATGGCGCTTTTCTTGCGAATCTGAAGCGAAAACACGCTTCACATTTGCTTCGCGTTTGCTTCGCATGTGATTTTTGCTTCGCATTTGCCTCGCATTTGCTTCGCATTTGCTTTTTGCTTCGCATTTGCTTCGCATTTGCTTTTTGCTTCGCAGTTGCTTCGCATTTGCTTCGCATTTGCTTCGCATTTGCTTCGCATTTGCTTATTGCTTCGCATTTGCTTCGCATTTGCTTCGCATTTGCTTCGCATTGCATAGTGTGCCCCGCTCGAACTCGAACTCGATCTTGAACTGAAACAGTTATACTTATTGATGAACTTAACTTAACCCTGAAAGGATATATGGAAGGAACCGAACTCGAACTCGAACTCGATCTCGAACTGAGACAGTTATACTTATTGATGAACTCAACCCTGAAAGGATATATGGAAGGAACCGAACTCGAACTCGAACTCGAACTGAAACAGTTATACTTATTGATGAACTCAACCCTGAAAGGATATATATATATATGTAAAAGCAGTGTCAGTGCAGACCGATAGCAAGCAGGATTCGAACCGAAGGCACCTCGATTCTCAGGCGTAGCAAAATAGTCGAGCGGCCGACGGGCGGTAGGGTTAGGGAACCCTAGTTGGGTCAAGGGACCCGTGTTTTGAAATTGGTAGCGGAGCCCTCCCCGTAGGTGGTAGGGGGGAGGGTTCCAGGGTTTGGTAGAGTAGGTGTACAGCCTTAGGTCTGGTTGGAGCACCAAAGCAGTGTCAGTAGATCCATGGCGTCGTCGGATGTCGGTTCCCTGGGAAGTCAGAAGAGGTTCAGCGGTGAGAACCTCGACCCGACGGAATACAGACGATGGAGGCTTTGGGTGGAGGCCAAGATGTGGCCCTAGAGGCAGTTGAGCATGTGACATTGGAACAATTGTCTGAGACAAATGGCGACAGTCATATTTGGACAGCCCTGGATGCAAGATTTCCTGACAAGTTGACTCATGATTGGCTTGCTGAATGTTTGAAAGAGGTCTTCGAATTGTCAGCTACAGATGGTGAAAGCCTGGCCAATTGGACGTCACGGGTGCAGGAAGCATTCTCGAAGTGCAAGCGGAAGGTGTCAGTGGACTTTCCGTCCGAAGCACGAGGCTGGATATGTCTCAATGCAAGCGGCCTCTCTCCTGACCAACGGGCGATCGTGACCGCTTTGATGTTGTGGTGGCATCCATGCGCAGCTGTTTTCCAGAGTTCCTTGCATCTCGAAAGCATGCAAAGAGTTCGTCGGCCTTCATTGTGCAACAGGAGATGGAGGAAGACCAGAATGTTGACGTGCCCTATACAGGTGAGACAGACGGCCCGGATTCCGTTCAGTTTGAGGAGGTCGAGGCTTTCTTGGCCGAGTATGGATTTCACGGAAAACCAAAACGCTGGAGAGAGCTTCGATGAGGAGGAGATTGCGGAAGTGCTGGCCGCCACCTGGAAGGAACGGAGGACCGAGATTTTCAAACTGCAGAAGTCTCGCAAGTTTGGACAGGCCAGTGCTGTGAAGAGGCAGTTCAACAAAGAAGTCAGCGACCTACAAAAACGCTCTCGCTGTCGACGATGTGGCCAAATCGGCCATTGGGCCAGAAACTGCACACAGAAAGGATCATCGAGCTCGACCCGCAGTGACAAGGACAAGGTCAATGGAGCAGCAATGGTTGAAGATGTGCTGTTGGTGTCATCCCCAGGATTCGGTATTCTGGACTCAGGTTGCAGCAGGACGTTGATTGGACAAGACACGTTGAATTCGTTCATGCGGCTGTATCAAGAACGGAACATGAGTTGCCCTCCGACAAAGGAACAACACAACCTTTTCCGTTTCGGAAACGGCAATGAAGAATGGTCAGAGCGTGTCGTGTAGCAGCCCGGTGAACATTCATGGCAAGGCCGGACGGATTGAAGCAGCGATCATCAAGGGCAGTGCACCGCTTTTGTCAAGTCGCAATACATTGCGAAGTTTACAAGCAGTGTTGGACTGTTCACAAAGCACGCTGTCGATTGCAGGTTCTACACCAAGGCCGTTACAGACAAACAGCGCCGGCCAATACGTGTTGAACGTGTTGGATCAAGATGAAGTTTTGCTGTGTGAACAACCTTCACCCTCAGACAGTTCAGATCAGGCTGACGAGACGGAGGATGAAGAGACAGAGACAGACACCGCCGAGCTGTCTGTTGGCCCAGAAAGAGAATACACCCGCAGAGAGCATCGCTGTCTGTTGGCCCACCATGAGGCTTGGCAGAAGGGACGCAGCCAATGTGTCGTTGCTGAGCTGTTCTCTCCACCTCGCTTCTGTGAGGTGTTGCAAGAGCGAAAAGAAGCAGGCTTGGCCTTTGATATTCAGCAGGGTTGGGACTTGACGAACCCGGAGACGCAGAAGAAAGTGAGCCGACTGCTGGATGAGAAGAGACCTGAATTACTGGTATGTTGTCCTGAGTGCAAGCATTGGGGCGGCTGGTACAGGTACCAGCAAAAGGAGTATGCTGAACACATTCACCGATCAGAACCTCAAAAGATAGAGTAAAGAAACACTGGCTCACCGCAAATGTCCAAGAGACTGCCGCTCTGAGAGCAGTCAACGGTGCGTTGAGCTGGCTAAGCACTCAGTCGAGGCCTGATTTAGCAGTTCAGACATGGTGGGGGTCAGCAGTGTTTTCGATGTCTTCCTATGCTTTCGATGCACCTTTCGTTCAGCAGAAGTAAAGATTGAATATATAAATGGGAATGTAAAAGCAGTGTCAGTGCAGACCGATAGCAAGCAGGATTCGAACCGAAGGCACCTCGATGCTCAGGCGTAGCAAAATAGTCGAGCGGCCGACGGGCGGCAGGGTTAGGGAACCCTAGTGGGGTCAAGGGGCCCGTGTTTTGACATATATATATATATGGAAGGAACCGAACTCGATCTCGAACTCGAACTGGAACAGTTAGAAGTCAACCCGGTGGACGAATATAGAAAGAGTCGAACTCCAAAATCGCTGTCGTCGATTCGAATGCGAATTCACACTCGAACTCGAACTGGTCCCCCCCCCACCGGTGTGAAAATGGTCGTCAATTCGAACTCGAACTCGAACTGGTTTCCCCCCCTCCGGGTGTCAAAATTGTCGTCGATTGGAATTCGAACTCGAACTCGAACTGGTTCCCCTGTCGTCGATTCGAATTCGAATTCGAGCTAATGCTGCGTTGTAATGGCTCCTTCCTATTCTAAATTTCACCCTCGAATTGCCCACAACAGGAATGCTACGTTGCAATATAATGGCCCCTTCCTGCTCTAAATTTTATCCTCGGGTGGCCCACAAAAGGCATGCTACATTGCAATGGCTTCTTCCTTTTCTAACTTTTACTTTGGAATGGCCCATCAAAGGAATGCTACTTTGTAAATCGTTGTAGTGGCTCCTTCCTACTCTAAAATTTGCCATCGGGTGGCTCACAAAAAGAAATGTTTTGTTGTAATGTTTCCTTCCTGCTCTAAATTCTACCCTCGGGTGGCCCACAAAAGGCATGCTACGTTGCAATGGCTTCTTCCTTTTCTAAATTTTACAGTTGAATTGCCAACGACAGGAATGCTACGTTGCAATGGCTTTTTCCTACTCTAAACTGTATCTTCGTGTGGCCCACCAAAGGCATGCCACGTTGCAATAGGCTTCTTCCTATTCTTAAATTTTACCCTCGCATGGCCCACAACAGGAATGCTACGTTGTAATATAATGGCTCCTTCCTGCTGCCCTCGGGTGGCCCACAAAAGGCACGCTACGTTGCAACGGCTTCTTTCTTTTCTAAATTTTACTTTTGAATGGCCCATCAAAGGAATGCTACGTTGTAAATCGTTATAATGGCTCCTTCCCACTCTAAAATTTACCATCGGGTGGCTCACAAAAAGCAATGCCTCGTTGTAGTGGCTCCTTCCTGCTCTAAATTTTACCCTCGGGTGGCCCACAAAAGGCGCGCTACATTGCAATGGCTTCGTCCTTTTCTACCCTATAGATCAGCTGAGGTTAAAAACAACCTCTGAGGTTATTCCCAAAAAAAACCTCAACCATTGAATAACCTCAAGTTCTTGAGGTTATTTTAGGAGGTTATTCTTAAAAATAACCGTGATGTTATTTCTAAGAATAACCTCAAAACCTTGAGGTTATTTCTAAGAATAACCGCAAAACCATTGGACATCTATCTGAAAACTTGGAGGTTTCCAGTATGATTAACATCAAATAGTTTGTCAAATAGCTAACACATATATCCAACCAGCCATCAATATTTCAGCAAAAAGTTCCAAATCTTTACGAATATTTTCCAATATTTCAGCCAAAACCCAAATGCTTACGCATAACTGCAAATGACAAGCCTGGGTTCCATGTATAGCAACCGCCAAAAAATGTTTTCAATTTTCTTGTCTTCTATGTGTGAACACACCACCTTGTGAAGACAGTTTGTCCACAACACAACCAACACAGCTGCTGCAAAAGCCTTTGGACTGCTTTTTCAATCCTCAGCCCACATCATGTGCTGTGCCACACGCCAATGCTCCATCATTTTGTGGCTAATTTCCTGAGGCTTGTTACCTCTGGTGCAAGACTGAGAAAGCCTTTGCATGACGTTCATGAAGTCTTCTCCTTGAAAGACCCAGGTGTACTTGGGAGAGCTATGCTTGCTACTCATGGCTGCACGCACCAAATAATGCAGCTTGGATGTTATGTTGAACATCCCATTGGGCACATCTTGGTGCTGAAAGTGTTCATTCAGCAGATGGCACACATGGCCCATTTGAAACACTAGCTAAAACAAATTCATGGCATCACCAGTGCCTCAGCCAATGTGCTGGATGCCAGTGCAACAACTGGCACACGCAAAGAAAGACCTATAGAGGAGAAGCAACAAACATAGTTTGAAAGAATCAAACAGATCCAAGGAACTGAAACTCAAATTTGCAAAATTGTCCTCCAACATGCCTTCAATCTGACAATTTAACTTCAGGTAAATCGAAATCATCCTGTGCGTCTGCAGCTGTGGGTTGTGCCACTGAGACCAAATCTCCAGCAATGGTTTGGCAAGTGCTTTGATAACTGCTGCCTTGCCTTTGAGTTTGATACCTTGCTTGTTCATAAACATGGTGGTTGTACTGAAGCTGCCATACTTGTCCGTGATCTGGTATGTTTTGTAGAGCGGTTTCAACGCTGCCCAGAACCAAGCCAAATTCCTCTTTGTGGAACCTTGATTCAAGAGATGAAAAATCAAAGATGTAAATGGCACTGCCCATGGCATATTGGTCATGGCCAAAGTATTTTGCGTGCATCCAATCTGCTGCCACTGAGGCTCCTGTAAGGTGTTTGATTCGAAGCAATTGACATTTTGATTTGCCTTCCCAAGACATCCAATCTGTGGGGGGCCACAGGGTTCCCTTCCACTCAGCATGCATTGAGAAATTATGCCACCTTGAGCTTCCTGCACCAGAAGCTCTGCAAATAGCACAAGCTTCCTTGCCCAGTGTGGCAGATTCAAAGTTTTGTTCAAATAATCTAAATCACCCACTAATGTGGTCACCACTCCAAAGGACCCATTGGCCAGGGGTTCCCCTGCTAGCCTGCCATGTGGAGATGTTGCAGAAAATTGTTTGCCATTCCAATCATGGCTGGGGAAAGTTCCTTCCAGCAAGGAGTTGAAACTCCAAGCTAGGACTGACACTTCATCCAATGTAGAATGTGTTCCATCTTGAAGTAGCTTTTCAATTGCCTCAGGTTGCAAGGAACAAGGAAGCTACAAGCACAAAATGATATTGAACAAATTGCATAGCAACCTGAAAGAAAGGCCTCTCTTGTTAGGTAAAATGTTCACTGAACAGTGGTGAAGAAGCACTCCAAAAGGTCGCCTGGCACAAATTCCTCTTCAAATATTTTGCAAATATATGGTCAAGCAGGTTTACAACTATGTTGTAGAAATACATCAGCCAAATACATTGCGCAAATACATTGAAAGAGATATGATATATAATGTATTTCAGCCAATATGTGCTGCCAAACTACAACATACATGACATGGCAGTTTTCCCTGGAAGCTCCTTTGTTCAGAAGCCCACTCCAATTCATGACCAGCATTCCCTTTGACCACGCTTTGCCAATGCCAGTCACTGGCATAGCATTTCCATGTATCTTGATTGGCAAGCCTTTGGAATAAAGGTCAGGCCTTCCAAGTGCTGGATGATCTCTCATGCAAATATGCTGGGAAAAGGTTTCCCAAAAGCTTCTCAGACTGTGTGGTGCTTCAGGAAAAAATGAAGAATTGAATCTGTCTGTGTAGTGCTTGTGCACGCAGTGGAACTGGAGATGTGGTAGTTGGATGTCCTGAAGGAAAAGGCCACCCTTCATTGGAATCTTCACTGGTAGTGCATGAGGAAGAGAAGAGACAGGTGCCAGCAGTTTCACAAGGTCTCTATGCATGTTGTTTTCATACAAGCCATTCGACCCCAGTCTAGCCAACTGGGCCAATGGATGGGGAGCTCTTGCTCCAGATGCTTCAAAATCAACTTGTGCCAAGGCAGCTAGTTTCTGAAGTTGCTGGGGGCTGAAAAAAGCCTTCAGCCCATTGCCTGTGTAACCTCCTTGCCAGCAGTCAAAGCCAACTGTTGTTCTTTTGGTGTAGGCTCATCCTCCAAGCCTGGCTTGTCCTTGCTAGAGCCACCCAAAGATTTCATTCCCTTTTGCATTTGGGCATGGTCATTGGCGCTGAGCTCAACCTCACCAGTTGGCAGCTGCATGGCTTTGTCAAGTTCCTTGACTTTTCCACTCTTGTTGCTCCAGAAGCTGTAGAACATCTTTCCACTCCCATCCTGTGTCTCGACTGGAAACACATCACCTTCATCCAAAGCAGACAAAAATGCCTGCTCATTGCCATTGAAGTAGTGGTGGATCATGATGGTCCTGGGGTAGGAGTGCTGCTGTTCCTTTCCAAAGCTCTTGTCATGGGAAGTAGTCGTATGTCTGAAAGAAGGGTGGTTGGTTTGCATGATCCAACTGCCATTCTTGTCTTTTTGGAAAAGCTTGTTCATCAAAGAGGTCTTCCCAGACCTGGTGACTGCTGAATCCACAACATCTAGAATGTGCTGAGGGATCTTTCCCTGCTTGCGCATGGTCTGAAATTTCAATCCCACATATTTGTTCCTCTTCTCTGTGGCATCAGGGTCTGTCTCTGGGTCTGAAACCTCTGGTTCCTCCTCTTCTCCTTCTTTGTTGGGGTCTGTCTCTGGCACATCTTTCTTTGACTTGTTGCACAACTCAAAAATCTTGTTTTTGCTTCCACTGCTCCCACCAGCTGCTGGTTTTTTGAAAGGTGCTCCATTGCTGCTTGGCTTCTTCAAAATTGGCTTCAAGGCTTTTGTTTTTGACTTTGGAGCAGCTTTGGTCTTTGCAGCAACTGTCCCCTTTCCCTTGGCAGCAGCTTTTGGGGTTGCCTTTGGCTTGGGAGAAGGCTCAGGTGCATCCTCCTTGGTTTTGGTCTTCTTCTTTGGGGTGACAGCAGTGGCAGGCCTTTTCAAAGGACTCTCTGCACCACCAGCCTCTGCACCACCAGCACCCAGCAGGCCGACATCTTCTTCACATGGAGTGGGCATTGCTGATGCAACACCAGGAGAAATTCAAGCACTAGGTGTTTGAGGCAAAAGGCTTACAAGTCTTACAAGTATACCAAGTAGACACTAGCTTGTGACTCGGCCTGTTCCACATGAGTGCATGAAGAAGTGGAAAGCGTCCAAGCCACACAAGTATTTGCAAATGCATTTGCAAAGTATTGGCCAATTGTGCGCACAAGTTATTTGCAAACATTTACAGTTATTAGTGCAAAGATATTTCATTCACAACAGTGCCACTCTGATACAGTATGGTTCTCAAATAACTCTCACATCACTGCATAGTCCTCAAATAACTCTCAAATAGTTGTCAAATATATACATCAAATAATTCAAATAACTACCAAACAGCTCTGAAACCACAGCAAAGGTCTCAAATAACTCTCAAATAGCTCTCAAATACATATATATATTTCAATTGACTCTCAAATAGTTAAAATATCTCTCAGGTTGATCGATTATTTTCCAAATAGCTATAACATTGTATGAATCATGCCTGACAGCAATGCTTCACTTGCAGTTGATTGCAAAACTGCATCATGTCTTGGAGGATTTGGTCCAGATGTGGGTCCACAGGCTTAAGAAAAATATAAATGTATATATCTTTTTAATGAATGTTTTATATGTTTTATTAAAAATGATAAAAAAAAACTGAAGGGTTCAGTATGTACTACAAAGTACATACAAACTACATACAAAGTACATATCATTTTGTTGATTTTTTGTTGTTTTTACTATTTATCTATATTTTTTGGCAATGTTTTGCACTAAATTGCAGTGCTTGTGGAAGTAAACCTATACAAAATCCCCAAAATACGATGATGTCATGTCAAAACTACGCTGTAAAGCGCTCTAGCTACAAGCATTTGTTCACCTCAAACGCTTTGCTCAAATGCTTTGTCAGGAAGGGTCGCAGCTGTCCTGGCTTTACAAAGCTGATGAATGAATTCACAAAATGCTTTGAAAACAAATAACCAAATAGATTTCAAATAGATGTTCAGTCAACCCTCAAATAAATTCAGTTCACAAATAACTACAATTGGTTCAAGGCTCAAAGCGCATCAGGCTACTGGAGCCTCTGGATCTGATGAATCACCACCTGCAGGAAAGAATTTTCATCTAATGTGGCAATGACTTGATCCCATGAAATAGGTTTTCCTTTGGGTTCACGTTTTTCTTCAAACAATATACAACCAATTTGTCAAGGTTGCTTGCTTCAAAGAGGTTGCAAAGAGTTGTTGTGCCTGGCTCCTGCTTTTCCAAAAGCTGCTTGTTCATGGAGTCGCGCAAGTAGCTCCTCAGAACAAACACATAGCAACCCGCAAGGACCCTCTTGTGAGATGCACAAACTGTTCACTAAACAATGCTGGAGAGGCACTCCAAAAGCTCACCTGGCCCATATTCTTCGTCTTCCTCCTTGGCAGGCTTCTCAATGGGTCCAATGGAAGGTCAAGCAGATCCTGAGCCCCTCAATGCAGACAAAGAAACCCAGACTTTGGAGGAGTCTTTGGCTGAACATCATGCCTGGCAGATGGTCTGGGCCTCAGAACAGAAGCAGGGGAATGCCAATGAAAAAGGAACTGCTCTCAGATAGTTCTCAAATAGCCTCTGAAACTCTGTGCTCCATGCGAGATAGCAATGGGTGGAGGAGCTGGAGCATTTTTATACCTGATGTGGTTGTGTCACAATGTTTGTACAATGTTTGTTACACACTTAATGTTCTACAGCATGTGATTTCACATCTCTCAAATGCAACCAGGGTGCCCTCCCCAGGATCTGCCTCCACCACCAGAACCCATGGCAACAGAAGGCTGAGTGTAGGGGCCACTTCTTCATAAGTTGCAAATAATTTGCAAATAGCTCGCACCTGTGCCAAGGGCTTCATATCTTCCAAATGAATAAATACAACAAATAAGTAAATAAAACTGTCCCAGCCACACATCTGCTTTGGCCTCCTCAGCCCTCATGGGCTTCAGCCACCAATGCCACTCTGATGCAGGCATAAACTGCCCATCCACCTTTCCCACAAGCTCTGCCACACCTTCATTGGAAGAGCACCAACCAAATGCACTGCACTGTGCATACTGTGGCACTGTGCATACTGTGATGACTTCACAGCACTCTTCATCAGGTATAGTCGACCTGTGTGGTTCACATTGAGCCTTCTCAGCTCCCACAACAAATCAGATTTTTCAAAATCATATGGCAGATTCTTGATGTAGGCGCGCAGTTCAGACATGATGGGAGGGAGGCAAAGGAAGAGAAAACAAATGGTAGGAAGTGATGTCCATACAATGGTGTTCTGTCCATGGGCCTTGCTGCAAGACACTTGTATGTTCCACCTCTACCATGATCGGTTTCTACATAGTAGTATTAAATGTTTGCTCTGTGAAACGTAACTATATGGTGAAATGTTCTTGAACTTATAAGCAGCACTGCTGTGTCCATACAAGTGGTTGAGCTTTCTTGACAAGCAGCTGCAGCACATGTAATGCCTTGACACATTCAAGAGAAACCCTCAGGCTGACAAAAGTTGGTGCCATTCCTTTCACAAAGCAAGTTTGTGTTTGCGCTTAAGTGCTGAACTATTATATAACTTAGCCAAAACTTCTGAAAAAGTCTAGCTTTTCCCTCAAACCCTCCATGTGAGAAGATGCATGTCATCTTCTGTCATGTCCTGTTGCCCAGCCTTGGCTGACCAGCAAATAGCTTCAAATAACTCTCATAGAACAAGAACAAAATATTTGTAACTCTCACGCATAGCTTCCAAATAACTTTCACAAATAGTTTCCAAATAGCTCTCACAGAAGCAGCTTCCAAATGGGAATGCTTCTTGTTGTCCCACCTGTTTGGGGCCTACAATTGTGCAAATAATTTTCAATAGGTTCCAAATGACTCTCAAATAGCTTTCAAAAAAGCCACCACATCTGTCCACCAGGCCACTACAACTTTTGCAAAAAAGCAGCAGGCCAACTTTTCCTTGGAAGGGCGCTCAGTGGCTGAAAATCAATCCTCAGACAAAATTCCCAGGTCAATTTGCCTGGCAACTTCCTGCAGCAGACCTGCCCAGTGCTTTGGCAGTTTCTGGACTATGGCCCATCCTTTCAGCAGCTTTCCTGGCCCTGTGGTTTGCACTGGAAGTGGCTCTGTGCCTGAAGCTACACTTCCTCACACAAGGCAAGGGCACACAACCATTGAAATCCATCATTGGGCCCAATAACTTGCAACTTAGTTTCTTCTTTGGTGAGGCCATGCTTGGCTTCTTGGAAGGTGTTGCAATGCTTGGCTTCTTGCAAAGTTTTGCACTGCTAGGCTTCTTCCTCACAAAATTTCAATAGGGCAACACTTGCCAAAAGCACTGTGCTGCAACCACAACAGCACAACAACAAACATTCAAACGTGCCTCAGCTTTTTCTTTGGTGAAGGCCCAGTGCTTTCAGGTGAAAGGCTCCTGTTTTAACATAACATGGCTCAAGCATGCATTTAGAAGGCAAAGTCCAACAGTGAACATCAATCCTGTTCTGCGTCTTTCTCTTTGGAGCACAAGAAGCTTCTTCCTTCAAAGCCTCCCTCAGAAGATCCATGTCATCTGAAGTCAGGTCCTGAAGCTTAGCCTTTGCTGTCCTTGCCATGCTTTGTTGTGTTGGGTTATATGGAACCAAGGCCAGCGAGGTTTCTTTTGGTGGGTCTGGGTTGCTTGGGCTCTTGGTCAGGATCCTCCTGAAAATGGTCTTGGGTGGGCTTAGACAAGGACCAGGGCCAATCTTCTTGGCAGGCCCCTTGGACACCTGAACCTCTCCCTCAAGTTCTGCCGCAAAACCATTTCATCAAGCAAACCATCAAGCGCCTGCTTTTCCTTGAGAGAAGCCCTTTTCATTGCCCTTTGGTAAACATCCCCTTTGGCTTTCAAGTCCCTCATTTGGGATGCAGCAGCCCGGATGTACAATGAGCATTTGTCAATGAACTGATCGTCCCTGAGCCTGGAAAAGTTGATTCTGTAATGGTCTGCCTGGATTTTTTCCAATGCCTCTTGCATTTAATTTTGTGGGAAGATGCACTTCTTATCTACAGCAACCAGCTTTCTCAGCAAAGGAACCAAATTGGCCAGCCAATCTGGCAGGGGCCTTGTCTTCGAAGTAGCTTCTCCAGTGGCAGGCTCAAGCAAAGTCAACATGTCATGGGTCCCTTTCTCCTGAAGCCAGTCCATGATAGGCTTGATTGAGGTCTTTGAGGCCCAGGGCTGGATCAGGCTTCAGCCTACAATTCAAATTGCCTTTGGGGGTCATGGCTCAAAAGGAATGAAACCTGGTAGGAAAACTTGGTGGGAAAACAGCTCAAAAGAAATGAAATGCAAATAGTTGTCAAAAGGTTCCACAATGAAAAGCACATAGTCCATGTGCCAAAGACTGTACAAGGAAACAGGCAACGGCTCAAAAGGAATGAAATACACATAGTTTTCAAAAGGTTCCACAATGAAAAGCACATAGTCCATGTGCCAAAGACTGTACAAGGAAACAGGAAACAGCTCAAAAGGAATGAAATGCACATAGTCTTCAAAAGGCACCACAATGAAATGCACATAAGTCAAGAAGGTTCACATGTACATCTTCCCAAGAGTGTGTAAGCAAAACACATCAAAATCAATGAAATACACATATAGTTCTCAAAGGATTTCATGGTGAGATGTGCATATGCCCCCAGGAATCAAATGCACTTCTTCCAAAGACTGTGTGCCAACATGTGACAGGCTGCAAAGAAAAACACAATCTTCATTTCCCCATGCAAAGAAGATTGCATTTGTTCACTTCCTGTGTGCCACAACATCTCCCAAAGAATGTGTGCCAACATGTGGCAACAAAGATACATCTGGGCCACAGTTTTCATGTTCTGATCAAAGTATTCAAAAACATTTACAAATACATTTAGCACAACATGGGCCACATATGTTCTACAAATACTTTCACAAATCCACCTCAAGGTGCCAATGTGAAAAACAAGTGTCTTGACAGTCCACGTGGTAAACCATTCTGATGTTATTTTCTAGAACAACAGCAGAATAAGAATAACCTCAGAGGTTATTCTTAAGTATAACCTCAGTGAGGTTAGAATTAACCTCACGAAACAAAAAAACTCACAGGTTGTTTTAACCTCAGCTGATCTATAGGGTAAACTTTACCTTGGAACTGCCCACGGAAGGAATGCTACGTTGCAATGGCTTTTCCTCCTCTAAACTGTATCTTCGTGTGGCCCAAAAAAGGCATGCCACGTTGCAATAGGCTTCTTCCTATTCTAAATTTTACCCTCGCATGGCCCACAAAAGGGATGCTACGTTGTGGTCAGTTGGCTGGTTGCTGCTGGCGCCGCTGGCAGGTGGCTGTTGGTTGGTTGGTTGGTTAGCAGGTTTTTTGCCGCGGGGAGTTCACACTAAAATGTTGATTTCGTGGCAGGCGCGGGTTTCGTGGCGCGGGGGGGGGTGGGGGGGGGGGGCGCAGGGCCCCCCCCCCGCGCACCAGATCCTAATAAAACTAAGTGTTGGCTGCAAAGATGAGACTGTTTGCGCAGCGCGGATACTTTCAACAGGTTGATTGCTTTGTTGCTAGCTTGGTTGGTTCCTGTTCTTCTTCTTTGTTGTGGGTCGTGGCGATTGCGGTTGTGGTTGTTGTCGTTGCTGTTGGTTCTCGTTGCTGTTGTTGTGGGTCGATCCGAACTCGAACACGAACTGGTCCACCCCCCCTTGTATAAGTCCCTTAGTCGCCGATCCGAACTCGAACTCAAACTCGAACCGGTCCACCCCCCCCGGGGCTATAATTATTGTTGTCGATCCGAACTCGAACTCGAACTCGAACCGGTCCACCCCCCCCCGGCTCTATATAGTTGTTGTCGATCCGAACTCGAACTCGAACTCGTCCACCCCTCTGGCTCTAATTGTTGTCGATCCGAACTCGAACTCGAAATGGTCCACCCCCCCGGCTCTAATTGTTGTCGATCCGAACTCGAACTCGAACTGGTCCACCCCCATGGCTCTATAATTGTTGTCGATCCGAACTCGAACTCGAACTCTGGTCCATCCCCCTCTCGCTCGATCCACGCAATCTCGCGCATCGAACTCGAACCCGAACTCGAACTCGAACTTGAACTCAAACTCGAAGGGGATCAGTTAGAACCACCTGGGGCACGGCCTGTCGCATTTGCTTCGCATTTGCTTTTTGCTTCGCATTTGCTTCGCATTTGCTATTTGCTTCGCAATTTGCTTTTTGCTTCGCATTTGCTTCGCATTTGCTTTTTGCTTCGC